>CM057047.1:600000-916982 GCA_029948455.1 Solanum rostratum
TTGGAAGGAGAGAAACTGATGAAAGGTTTCTAAAAAATACCTCTGGTACCAAGGAGGTAAAATATCGGCAGCAAAGAAGCCACCATAACTAGTGAAAAGCTAAGATCCATTCGCCCATTCATTGTGGCACTCTGTGTGGTGAAAGGGACTATTCTTTCAATAACAATGTTAGGATGTCTACGGCGATGCTTATACTCACGAGTTCATGACCAAATATAACAAAGCTAGAAAAGTGAAGTTCTGGTATTATCATTTCATTTCTTAAAATTGATATGTAAAACTTTACAAAGTTTTCTATCGTATAACAAAGTTTGCAGTGGCTTCAAAGAGACAAAAAGAGACAACAAGCACATCTACAGGCAGTGTTTGCTATAAATATTATTTCAATAATCACATAAATGGTTTGCCTCAAAAGGTCAGGTACCTGACCCTAACCTATCTCAGCATTAGCTTCATATAGGAGCTATCTGATTGCATCTTCAGTTTAGTGTAGGAAATAATTAGAAACAACATATCCATTATCCTTTCAGCAAGATTCAGAAAAATTTAGATAAACAAAAAATTCAATTTATGGTGCATTTTACGTGAAGTATATTATCTTTTCTTCACTTTATTAGTTTGACTAACCAAACAACTTTTTGTCTTTTTCCAGAGGATAAACAAAGTGCAGTCGCGTAATAAGTGATTCTTCATTACCTGAACAAGAGACTTAGGATGAAGAGCGATATTTGGGACGCATTTGTCCACCTTGAACCAGTCAACAGCAATAAGCTTGAGCAGAGGATCTCCACCAGTAACCTAGAAAAATTGCAAATACTATAATTCTAATTTTTATCCAGCTTAATTCTTATAGTGCCATCTTTATATGGGGGAAAAAAGGGCAGACCGGTGTACTAAAACTCCCGCTATGTGCAGGATAAGAGGAAGGGCCAGACTTTGCAAAATAGAGTAAAACCTAACACCAGCTATTATTTATTCAAGTAAATATTATCATGACTACAAGATGACATGACAAATTGTCCATAGGCACAATTTTTTATGAGCCAATAATACCCTTGGCCTTTTTTCTTTTCTTTATCCTGAACACTGATAAATAGGTGACTCTTGTGATTAATTAGCTAATGAAAGAGAAGCGGAAACCAAAAAGCTGGAAAGAAATAAGTACAATGTGAAAACAATCTTCACGTATAAAATGCTACCTTCGTACTGTCTTTCAAGTATGTCTTCCCTCTAATCATGAAACCAGAACCACTTGGCGAAGACCAGCAATCAGAGTCACCCTCACCCTTTGCATGCCGCATGGTACCATTAAACTGGCTTGGATCAAGAGTTAATGGAGGTACATCAGGATTTAGTTCCTTACTAGTGTCTGGTGCTGCATGCAAGACAATTTCATTTAATAAAGTTGTTTGAGAGACTTTAAGGTGGAAAAAGGATAAAAGGCATCATCATCTAAAGACCATAAACATTTTCCGTACACCTGGATGTTCATAAAAGTGACCCCATACCACCCACTCCATACTCCAGGAAAATGGTACATAGTGACGAGATGGATTTATGCATGGTATTTATTTTCTTTGCAGACTTCTACATTAAGCATTCAAACCATCTAGGCTAATAAAACAATACTTTTGTGTTTGTTTGATAGATAAAGGTAGTTTTATTGATATCCAGCAATAAGTGCAGGTTATTACACCAAAAGATTAGCTACATCCAATATTGTGCAATACAACAATAACAACTATGCTTCAATCACATATTCTGTACTGAGCTCAAAAAATCAATTGGCATCTATATGAGTTACATCAGTTACTACAGCCATGTTGCACCAAAAGATAATAGAGAGATACATCTAAAATTCCAGAAATCACGGATCCAGAGACATCTAAACTCTACAGTTATCACGGCTCTGTATTTGTTTTCAAAGATTCTTCCATCTCTTTCCTTTTAGATGGACCACCATATTGTCATAGGGATTGTGATCCAAATCAAAGTTGAACTCTTTACTAAAACTTTCCAGACGCTGAATATTACACTCCAAAGTTGGGTGGTGAAACTGCAGCGGAAGAAGAGATGTCTTTACTTTCTTTTTCACAGGGAGCATCTGTTGCCCAATGTTGGGCCCCTTTTTTGGAGATTTTTTTGAGTAAACAACTCCTGTGTTTAATATAATTGGTCCTGAAGAGGCTAATGTCTTCATAAATACTATCTTAAGTAAATCATACATGATCTGCTCAGTTTTTAGAGTAACTGAAGGTGAAGATACAGGATTACAAATTGAAATGCTACAGAGATGCTTCCACAAATACCAAAGCAAGAAAGACCGTGGAAATGGAGAGGAATGAAGGAGAAAGAAGGAACAACTCATCAGGATGAGAAGAACAGAATTTAGATACCCGATGTCCTCTTTAAGGCCAAGCTTGCTATGGCCCATGAAACATTTTTTAGCTTGACCTTTGTGTCCTGTCAGAGGGTAAATAAAGAGTTAAAGAACACATGAAGGGTTCAAAGGCAAGGTAATTGAACCAGACAGTTTCTGGAACTATTGCACTGCTTTTGATGGAGGAACACGAGAAACGACAAACCTGCTTAGGAGATACTTCATCATCACTATCTTCATCTGATGATGATGAATCGGCACCTATAGCATCATAGAACTCATCTCCCATTGCATCCTCAAGCTCATTGCTTGACATAGAAACACCAGATGTTTTTGACTGAACAACTACAGTGGATGATTCCAATGTAAGTGCTGGATTTGCTCCAATATATTCCTTCAGACCTACACAAATAATAAAACATAAAGGCGGGCAAAAATCACCAGTGCACTAAATATATATATGCATTTCATCAACTTTCAACAAGCTAACTCCAATAGACAAGAGAAGTAAATTTGTAAACCAAAAAGAAAAAAAAATCAGAACACTATCACACAAAATAAGGTTGCATGGTCGAGCCATCCTAACTTCAGAATTATTGGATGCTGACCTTAATGGATCTTTCAGGAAATACGTGAAGATGATGAACACATGCTAAGGTGTACATTTTAAGAAGCCAAACACAAAAGAACTGTTAGTTCATGGAGGAGAGAGAGTAAATAACTGCCCCATTCACATCCTTCGAGAAAGTTGGAAGCAAATCAGAATACAGTGTTAAAGGGAACAAGAGACAAAGGAACTTTTGGTTCACTACTACTGTCAAATTACAAAGGCAATGCAAGTGATTTAAGCGAGGCTTTCTGGAAAATGATAAAGGAAGGAAGAACATGGACGACTCACAGGTATAGGAAAGAAGAACTATACAATGATTAGGGAAAAAAATTCTTAACCGGAAAGTGTGGTAAAAAGAGAGAATTAATCTTCAACTGCTTAAAAAAGGAAAACTGGGGAATAAGACAGAAAGCAGAAATGAAAATAAAGAGGCTAGTTCAGCAGACCATATAAGCTTCGGTTACATAATGTAAGAGCAAAATCAGAGGCATTACTCTTAACTTTCAGTCAACATGCAAAGTAGAAATAGGGAACTTTCAGTCAACATGCAAAGTAGAAATAGGGAACAGAAGAAAACAACGCAGCAGCATCAATGCCAAGAAGAATATGCTCTATGAATCACCTAATACAATAGATAAAGGTTATGGTTTCTTTTTTTCCATTTTCTGGGGATGGGTAAAGAGAAGGATATTTCCGAAAACTAAAAAAATACAATAAATTGTGAATTTAAACCTTCTAACACAAGACATGAGCTTCCAAAAAAACATAGATAATCAAATTGACCAACCTGCCACTTGAGTCAACATTCCAAAAGGAAGTGTTCTCTCAAATTTAGAGAACTCATTGTTCTTCCACTTAAACCAGCCCTTAGAACGTATCTCCAGAGTCAGTGTCACAAGGCATCTGGCAGGCTTTAATGAGGAAGAAGTGCCTATATTGCTGATCTCCCAAGAACAAGCTACAATTCAACATAGTTTAATCGGGACCATCTTAAGCTCTTATCTTAATAAAGTTACAATAAATATAGAAAAGCTAACATCAAACTAATTAATTTCCATGATATCAGCAATGTCTTGAGAACAGTAGCAAGAACAATGGTACTCATGCAGCATGCATCGGGATCTAATCAGCAGCTTGAAGTAGATGCATATACGACTATATATATACACAAACCAATTACGGAAAACTAAGGTTCATGAACATACTCTGACAAGCATATTACATAAGAAAGTGAAGTTTGGCAGACATCATTCTCACAGATCTATCACTAAGGAAAACTTTTAGTATAAGTAAACAGTGGCAATAGAACCTCACTATACAGCAAATAATTTTGACAGGCAACTGGCATTATTTCTTAAGAAAAACATAACCAAGGAGGAAGGAATCCAAAGTTATCTGGTACGAGTTATAAACAGAAGATGTGTAGCTATCTGCAGATCTGTATAAACAAACATTAGGACACACTGAGAAAGCCAAACAAAGAAATGAAATGGGGTTATTGCAGCCCAACATAAATTTTGAAGCACATCCCTTCATGCAAGGTAAACATTTGAAAAAGGTAAATTTCATGAATCTAAAACTAAAAAGTGGAATGTACTTAAGGTTAGTAGTGTTGCACATATCGAGAAGAAGAAGAATGGGTATGTAAACATGTATAAGAACATGTTACAATGTGGTTACAGGTACAAGAAAAAGTGTTAACCAAGGACAAGTTGCTCAAATGGGACTACATTGTAGATCCTCAGACTATGCTGCATGTCAAATGAAAGAAGAAACAAGGGATCATATGTTTGTGCAATGTCAATTCACCAGGCAGCTATGCTACTATGGGCTAACACTCTGAAATGGATGCATCTACTGTTTGGTATTTGTAACACCCCAAATTTTTTTAAGCTAAAACTGAGTCATCCTTCATATGATATAGGATTTTAATTGATGATTCCTAATTGAGTATAGGTGTTAAAGTCAATTTGTTAGTTTGGAAATAGAATTGGAGATGATCTAAGGTCACATGAACCCTTTAGTACGAAGTTAAGCTAAAAACTTTCTAAGCGTTTGAGTTCCAATATAAGATTTTATAAAAGTTAGGTGGACCAATGACTTTTAGGTTGTATATATATGCTAGGATCAATTTCTAAGTATTTAAAGTATATTAGATGTGATTTAGAGTCATAAGGGATCTTTTACATCAAGCCAAGTCCAAAGAATTTCTACCGACTAAGTTTTCGTATGAGTTGATAGAAAGGTCAACTTCAAATGACCATATCTCCTAAAGTATAACGAGTTAGGTAACCCATGATATATCAAATTAAAGAGATTTTAATTAGATTTCCAGCGCATCCAATTTCTCCTTAATTGGACTTCGGAGTAAAAAGTTATGACCATTTAAGTGAAGACGTGCAGAGTTGTTTGAAGGTCCACGACAACTCCGCGTCGTAGACTTGACGCGAACCTTTTCTGGATAAGCTAAGTGGTGTCCTTTTATTTTATTTTGAGGATACTTTTATCCTAAAACCTTTGGGGTCTATTTAAGGTCCCAAAACGCATAAAACATCAATTTTCATAAGTAAAACCCTCTCCTTCACTCCTAAACATAAACACTCAAGAATCATCAAGAAAGTCATCAAGTTAGGATTAGCTTTCAAGATACATCCTCAAGGTAATTTATTCTTCATAAATTCCAAAAAAGGATTTCTTGATTCTTCTTCTTCAAGAATTAGGGTTCTTCATCAATTACTCTAAAGATTCTAAGTCAAAAATTCAAGAATCAAAGAGAAGCCCTTCAAACAATGTCTTTCCAAGTTCTTTTACTCTAAAAGAACTACCGAGATCGAGGATTTTCTCCAAGAAAGCTAGTATTCATCAAATTTTGATTGTAATACCAACTTTCCAGGTATGTATTTTTATATGTTGATGACCATCATAAACTCGATTTACTGATTAAATGTTTTCACATGAGTTATTTTCACAAGTCCCATATGTTACTTTGTAAAAAAATTCATGAATGAACCTAGGATGGAGTCTAGAGCCTTGACTTGAGTATGTTGATTGTGATTGTGATGTGAGCATGATGATGAGTTAATAGAGCTTGATGGTCTCATGAGTATTCATAATTGAATAGAGATTTGTCTAATCGACTTCCTCTTGATGATTGATCTGAGTCCTTGAGTTATTGAATGAAGACTGAGCTGATGAGATGATAGGACGAAAGGCCCAATTGAATTTGAGGTAATGAGATGATGAGAGTCTCTATGAGACAAATTGAGATGATGAGAGTCTCTATGAGACAAATTGAGATGATTGATTGAGATGAAGAGTCTTATGAGCATTGAGTCTTGGGAGGAGTATCCAGCATCGAAATGAGCAAGAGTAAATCCAACTCGCACTCATTAACTACGTCACCAAGCGTAGGTGAGGATTGAACCATTACATTGAGGTTCCCTCTTGAGTTAAAGTCCCTAAAAGCAATAGAGGACTTGATGAGGCTAGATCCCTAGTGGATCCGATTAGTTCTTTACCTGGCAAGTACGGAACGGCTGTGGCAACATCAGCGAGATTGTTGTACAATCACGGGCTCATAAGTGATTGCTGTCGGATAAGAGAAACTCCTAGATAGGTCCTACACTAATACTACTCTGAGTTTGAGTAGATTGATGAGGTTTGATTGGTATTGATCGGTCATTTGTCTACTTTTTATTCTTGCCTTAGATAGACATTTGGCATTCTGAGTATCTTCTAAGTTGATGTTATTTCTATATTATTCTGACTATATCTGTTTCATTCAGCCATTTTACATACTCGTACATTCCACGTACTGACGTCCATTTGGAGTGCATCGTTTCATGATGCAAAGGCAGGTACTAGAGATCGTCAACGGACACACTGTTGAGGATCTTTGCAGTCAGCTGAGTTGGTGAGCCTCCCTTACTTCGGGGGACCCTTATTTATTTTCATCTAGCTATTAGAGTCAGACTTTAGACTAGCTTTATTTTTGAGTTGAGGTAGCCATGGGTCTGTTATTGGCACCAATTGATATAGAGGCTTCATAGACTAGAGTCGAGTTTTGATTTGGAGATTATGTTGAGCTAGCTTCTTTCAGACTAGCCTGCTTTATTTATATGCTTTCGAGACTTAGACTGCCTACTTATTATCTTAGCCTTCCGCTGAATTGCTATGTATGTTGAGTGAATGAATGTGATGAGGCCAAGTGGTTCGCTTGGGGACTAGCAATAGTCTCTGGTGCCGGCCACGTCTGGGTACCCTCCCCGGGCGTGACGGTATTGATACAACATGGCATAATCATCTAAAGAATGGATCATCATGAGCATAAAAGAGAAGACTCTAGAGCTCAAATATTTAAAATGGTCCATGTTGAGACAATATATGCTATATGGATAGAGGGAAATGAAAGAAACTTTAAGCAAAAATCTGTTGATGTGCATAGAATCACCACGAATATTGCCTTCTCTGGTAATGGTAGAGCACCACTTGGTGTGGGAACCTTCAATTCAGTCTTGGCTACTGTAACCATTCTAGCACCTAGGTGGTTAGGATTACCTCAATAGGCTTTTATTTATTTCATGGAGGTTGGATGGATGTTTATTTTCTCTGATTAAGCTGAAGTGGTTGTAAGCTTGTTTCTTAAGTCAGACCAGTGATTAATGCGATGTTAGTCAACTAAAAAACATGTATAAGAACAAGTTAGAAAATACTGTTGCTGCTGTAACCCCTAAGATGCTTGATCTTAGTAAAGTCAGCTGTTTCCCATTCCCCCTCCCTACACAAATATTGCTTTCTTCCTCATGTTTACAAGTATGATCTCGTAGGTTACCAGGATTATACCTAACCTTCTAAATGAAATCCCACACACATTTTGAAGCTCTGTAATACCATATCCATGTGGACCAAAGACATCATTATTTAGTCAAAAGGAGATGGTTTTCCAGATCACAAAAATCTAGCTGAGCTGCATTGAATTAGGATTGGCTGGATGTTTAGGACAAACTCCCAGATTATTAATATTTCCAGATATACAAAAACATATTCCAAAGGCTTATGCATCTGACCAGTTATCTTCCACAATAGACTTCAGTATTTTCGAGCAGCATGTGGTTTGGGACATATACAGTTAGAATTTTTTAGTTTATCAAGCTGATGGCTCAAGTTCAGTCTCTTGATCTTGAACCAATGCTTGAGAATTTCAGGCACCAAATTAATGTTTGTAAGGTAACTGAATCCCTAAAATGGTTACCAACTCCATGACACTAGCTCATATTCTACCCATACTTCAAGGTAGAAACACACGAGTAGGAAAATAGTATGGACAAGGTGATAGCAATCACTGAATTTAGCCAATATCTATATATATCATAGTAACAAGCCAGCTCTCATTTTTTTAACAAATCTTCCAGTACTAAATCTTTTAAGTGGAGTTTCTTACCGATCATTTTTATACGTCGATATCCACTTTTTGGAGGCCTCTTCTTGTATTCAGTTGGGAAATGCAAAATTGCTGCATTAAATGTTAAAAAGTATTACTATCAATGAAAGTATAACAATTAAAATAAAAAAGTAAAATAAAAGTGAAAGCATAACAGAAACAAACAGGCTGAACAGCATATGATATATATGCCTGGAAATTTGAGAAAACATAGATTTTATCCTACTAACAATTATACAAACTCTCTATTTCTTTAGATAATATTTCCTAAATGAAAGATTCAGAAATATACATTTCCAGTGACAGAGGAAGACCCTGCCAGAACGCTCATCAGATCAATCATACATGCAGGTATTGCAAGTGTACTAAAACTATATAAAGGGCAAGGTCTGATTCTCGGATAATGCAAGCTCTAATCCTTCACAAATTCTCTGCTTATAGTTTCCATAAAATTTGCATAAGCACACCATACTTACTATATTTTGAGGTGTATTAGGTTCTAAAATAATAGGGACAGCAAATTTAAGCAAATGAACTGATTCAGGCACATTAATCTTACTTTTTACCCAAAAATAAGAAGAGATTATTAGAAAGCTGGCTCAAAGAAAGAAATCAGAAATTGGAGGATAAACTCTTGCCACCGATTCAAAAAAGAGAACTAAAAAATCACTAGCGTGGAAGAATTTACGAAAGTTATGAAAACACATCTTTCATTAACTTAAACACATCTCTCATTAAGTGCAAAGTTAAAGTTAACTGAAATTTGAACATAATAAATATGAATTTAATAGAGAGAGCTCAGGATCCTCACTATATGTTCCGTCTTGACCATGAAACCATCTCCGAGAAAAAACAAAATCTCTTTTGGACTTCCACCTGCAAAAGAGAACCTCAGATGTATTAAAAGAAGAAGATGACTCAAGGAGACCAAATTTGAAAGACCTCCAAACATAAAGAGAAAGGATCACTCACATCACAGGGTTAAAAAGAAAAAGATAACATTTTACTACAGGCCTATCAAGACGAAAAATTATACATAAACAGGACAAGACAACAAGGTTTGTGTTTCGTGTACATACACCTTAAACAATGTATTCACCATAATATCAAGGCAGATTCACAATGACCAGTGTTTCTTTCGTTCACATCACTCATTTGTGTTCTCCTCAATCACAGCTCATACTGTACCACCTAGCTTTGGAATTTAGCTGCCCATAGATGCTAGCATTTCTTCTATTCTGTTTCTACATTACTTGCATATCCAAATGCTATCTTCTGCTTGTCAGCCTCCCTTCCATTCTTCTTCCTAACAACATACACACAAGTGGGGTCAGGGCCTTGGGGAGGGTGGTGTGTATGCAGCCTTACCCATACCTTGTGAAGGTAGAGAGGTTGTTTCCTATTTCCTGGTGAATGTTTTGAATGTTACTATCCTTAGGCCTCAGCAGCCACTAAAAGAAAAGGAATATATGGAATATCTCTAAGTTAATATCTTGCAGTTCTTGCTCACCATCCCAAATCTCTAAACTCCTGAATCTTGGATACAGCCCCAACATTTCTTGATGTATCCTTATTCCCCCCCCCCCCCCCCCCCCCCCCCTTTTGTAATTTTATAATAATTTCTGTTCATTATCTTATCCAATTTTTTTTTCCCTGAGATTTTAACTGTAACTTGGTGGTTAATTGGTTACGAGTACTAGAATAAATTTAAGGCAAGTTGACATGGGAAGCACATTCAGTCTTCCAGTCCTCTCAAGGACTCTTTCTCTACTTGTTCCAATTCCTTTGATTTTTTTTTAAAAAAGGAAAGCCCGGTGAACTAAAGCTCTCTCTATGCACAGGATCCAGGGAACGGCCTGACCACAAGGGTTTATTGTACGCAACCTTACCATGCATTTCGGCCAGAGGCTGTTTCCAAGGTTTGAACCCGTGACCTCCCAGTCATATGGTAGCAACTTTACTGATTACTCCTGGTCACATGGCAACAACTTTTCCAAGAGTTTTTTCTTTCTCTTCTTTTTATATGCCACGTACTGTTACATTTTTAAGCTTTACAAATTTGTATAGCCAGAGAATAATTGACTCAATTAGCTTTAGTACTAGTCTTGCACCAAAAATGCTAATAGCAGCAGAGGTAGCTTCTTAGAAGCAGTCATATCCAACAAGTACAGAGGGAAAATACTAGTCATTCATCCAACTTGATGTTATGAGATTGAGGAGTATTCTTAAAGTTCTGAAGTCAGATTTTAAATGGTCTTTCACGATTCTCAAAACATATACCCTCGCAGAGCACCATTAAGATACAGAATATGAATGGTTGGAACTTACCAAGAAAGTTTTCGGAGATCAAGTGTCCCATAAACAACATCACAGTGACCATCCAAAGATTCTATCAACTCCATGTCCCCTGTTAACGTATCCCACCTGCAAGATGACTATTAGGTAGAATTGAACAATAAAATTCCACAACTTTCAAGCATTTAGAGGAACATACTCATATCTTCGACGTCGATCAAGACTCAAAAGCACGTCAAAGACAGTGTCTGCACTAGCTTCGACAACACCAACAGCCTTGACAAGAACTCCTTTACCAGTCTACAGGAAAGAAGAAAAGAGCATGCAAGACAAGTTTTTGATTGTACAAATAAAACCTAGGATAATATGAAAGACCTTAAAGGAGCATGTCAGACAAGTTTTTGCCTGTGAAAATAAAATAAAACCCAGACAATGTGGAATCCTTGAAGATTTGCCAAACATGAAAAGATATGAAGAGGTAGATGACAAAAGAAAAGAACAGCATGCTTATATCTACCTTCTATTTCATTGATATTAAATCTGAAGTAACCTCATAAAAAAATATATTAAATCAATAGCTTCTGAAATTCATCTTAGTCTTCTTTTACCTACTATCCATAATGTTGTTATATTTTAGAAAGCAATTTGCTTGGGATACAGTTAATAATGGGATAGCAGATTTCTAGGACTCTAGTTTCTTGTAGGACTCATTTTATTTAGTTTTTTTTTTTTGAGAAATGGTAACTTGTATTATCAACAAAGGAATACTCCAGGAGTATTCCAGTAATACTTACAAAAAGCTTACAGGAATGTAAAACTATCCTCCTATAATTTTATTTAGTTTTTTTATATTAAATTTGTACTTATCGGTGTTCTTATCTTTAGGATTGTAAGTATATAGGTTTTTCTATTACCTAGATTTTCTAAGTGATTAGTTGTTCTCAGCCTTATATGTAATACACCAACTATATAAGGGCCAACCCAGTAATCAATATACATCGTAATCAATATACATCAGTTCATCTGCTACCAAATCTTTTTTTTGACTTTATAGTATCCGAGCCTTATTGCTTTAACAAGCTTTGATCCTTTTTTTCTCCTCCCACCCACCCAACTCAAGCCTCCCCAATACAAGTATCATCAATGCCGACAACATCTCCGGTTCAAAGACTCTTGTCCAGATCAATCTGGTTACTCAACTCCCCATCAAACTAGCTGGAAGCATAACTTTTCAATGTGGAAGGCTCAGGTGTCCATGCTTATGCGTGGACACAACCTCTTTGGTCATCTTGATGGATCAATCCCAACCCCATCCAAAACTATCTCAGAAAACAACCTCAAAGTATCCAATCCTACTTATGTTTCCTGGTTTCAACAAGATCAGCTTATACAAAATGCTATCTTGGCAACTGTGGATGCGACCATTGGCAGTACAGTCACTTCTGCACCAAATTCCAAAGTTGCTTGGGATGCCTCACATACTGCTTAAGCAAATAAATTTTGAATTAGTATCTTATACAGATCACCTAGCGCACCTCTTCGAAGACTCTCGTCCTGTTGCAGACTATCTCCATCAAGTTCGGTCTCTTTGTGATGAACTTGCCATTGCTGGCTCTCGCATCTACAATGAAGAATTGACTGTCATGATTCTCACTGGCTTTGGATTTGAATTTTGAGAAATTTCACCTGCTATCCGCGCTCGAGGAAGCCAAAAAGACATCTTCTGTTCCAATCACTGCCAACATTACTCAAGGATTACTCCCACTCCTACTGGTCAGGGCTACACCAATAACCAGAACAAATATCCGCAATCAAACAATCAACAAAATTGTAATCCATCTTGGAGTAACAATCAACAACCTCGATGAAACAATCAACACCAGCAGTCTCCCAGCAACAACCTCTATTGCCAACTTTGCGATGGTAGAGGTCACATTGCTCATGTCTACCGGACACGCTCTCACAATCATCTCCAAGCGTGTGCCAATTATGCTGCACACCTCCTGAACCAGTCAGCTCCCTAGACCATTGATAGTGGTACCACCCACCATATTGCCTCAAACACACAAAGTCTAACCACTGCGTAAGACTACCATGGCTCGGGGGAGATCGTCACGGGTAATGGTAATACCATTCCAATCTCTCATACATTAATGTACCAAACCACCAATTCCAGCTGCAACATATCCTTTGCTCTCCAACTATTAAAAATAATCTAATATTTATCTCTAAGTTTTGTCAAGAAAATAACTCCTCTATGAATTTTTTTTCTCTCTCTTATCTCTTGAAGGATCTAACTACGAGGGCACCAATGACTCGCGGATGGAGTAAAAATGGGCTGTGTGAGTGGCCACCATGGGATGTTAATGGTCCACCGAAATGCAATGTAGCTGTTTCATACAACCTGTGGCATTAATAATTAGACCACCCTAATCATCAAGTTCTAAATAAGTTTTTGCATGACTTTTCCATCCCAGTAGTTGGTTCCAACACTAACACTGTTTTTCATTCATGTTATTACAAAAGCCACAGGATGCCTTTCGAAAGTTTTTTGCAAAGTGCCAATCCATCAAATTTAATTTATACTGATTAGTGGGTCGTTTCTGGTCTTATTGATTGATAAAAAATGATATGATGTTTCATTTGTTGATCAATTACAAGATATATGTGGTTGTTCACACTAAAGCTAAAACAGTAGTTCTGGACATCTTCCAAACATACATCCCATGCTTGAAAAACATTTAACGCAAAAAATTTATCCTTTTATACTGATGGTGGTGGTGAGTTTCAAAAATTAGATTCCTCTCTAAAAATATATAGAATGGAACGCTTAGCATCCCCCATACACACCACAAAGTGCAGCCTTAGTTGAATGGCGACATCGGCATGTCATTGAGACGTCCCGCATTTTATTACACCAAGCATCCTTTCCTTCAACATTTTGGAGATATGTCTGTCATCAAGCTGTTTATTTGATCAATAGGATGACTACACCCAATCTACAAAATATGTCACCTTTTGAAATCCTATTTCAGGTTGTGCCTAGTTATAATTCCATCAAAGTTTCAAATGCTTATGCTACCCATGGCTCAAACCATATTCAACTAATAAATTGGAACCGCAATCCACACCATGTGTTTATTTAGGTTTTTAAACAAATATTATAGCCATCGGTGTTTTGATCAAGCTAATTCTAAATTATATTTATCCAGGGATGAAATCTTTCTAGAAGACAATTTTCCTTTTCAAAATATTTTTTTCAGGTTTAATAATAAAGTTAATGTTTCCTCGAATAATATTCCTGTTGAACAACAAGCCAAGGAGGACACAGATTCAATTTCACATCTCTCTTACCAACTCCACCAGTGACTACGTTGCCAATAGTCCCTCAACGCCTGCAAGCTATCTCCTCCGCTCCAGATGGTATTTCTCCACAATCAGGTAATTCCTCATGTCTCAACTTTCACTTATTCACCCTCTGCAAAAGTTCCACAAAACCAGAGAACTAATTCTTCTCTAGAACCTCAACCATTGCCCTCATGGCCACTTATCACATATCACAGGCGAGAAAGACCACTCATCCCTAGCCAAACTCCAAGTCGTCTTCGTAATCCATATGCTTTGGCACAAAAGCAACCACATATGGCTTCCTTCCTGCCTCAACCAACATCTGCTATTCAACTTGACCCACCAACCCAACCCCGCCCAAACCAGCCAACCACCAAAGTACACCCAATGACTACTCGATCACAGATTCAAAGCCTTAAACCTCGTCAGTTTCTCACAACCACTACACTGTCTCAAAAAATCCACACCACTCACGAGCAAGCCAAGTTGATTGCCCAGTGGAATTCAACAATGCAAGCCGAATTTGATGCTCTTGTTCGCAACCATACTTGGGATTTAGTTCCATGTGAATCTTCCAAAAATGTGGTGGATTGTAAGTGATTATTTCAAGTTTAACATAAACCTGATAATTTTGTTGATAGGTACAAGGCTCGTTTGGTGGCCAAGGGATTTACACAATGCCTCGACTTTGATTATCATTCCACTTTCAGTCCAGTCGTCAAGCCTGCTACTGCCCGTCTTGTCTTGACTATTGCCACTCAACTTGACAGACATGTTCATCGGCTGGATGTAACAATGCCATCTTGCAGGGTCGTCTTATTGAAGAAGTATACATGTGACAGCCACCAAGATTTGAAAACTCTGGGAATTCTACCCATGTAAGTCATCTTCAGAATGCTATTTATGGTCTCAAACAGGCTACTCATGCTTGGTACATCAAACTTAAAAATTATCTCCTTACTTTGGATTTTGGTAAGTCACTTTCTGATTCCACTCTTCATTATGCATAAAGATGGATTTACTGTGTATATTTTAATTTATGTGGATGAAATTATAGTGACGGGTAATCACCAGCGAGGTGTTCATTCAATCATTGAGGATCTTTCTCACCGTTTTTCACAGAAGGACTTAGGGCCCCTTCATTACTTTCTTGGTGTTGAGGTAATTTGTTCTTCTGCTAGTCTTCTTTCCTCTCAAGAGAAGTACACTATGGATCTCCTACATGAGGTAGCTATCGATAATTGCAAAGATGTTTCCACACCTATGGCATATGCTATTGCTTTTGATCCCTCGTCTGATGATCATCTAGTTGATGGTTCCATATATCGGCGCATTATTGGAAAACTTCATTACCTTTCTTTCACTCGTCCGGACATAGCTTTTGTTGTCAGCAAGTTGTCCCAAGCTATGTACCAGCTGTTTATGTCTCATTGGGTTGCTCTTAAACGACTTCTCCGCTATCTCCTTTCAACTACTTCCTTTGTTTTATTCATTGCCAAGGAGACTGATTGAAAGGTTGCTTGAGTAATCTGAGTCAGATTGGGCAATGGATCCTCAAGATCACGCATGCCCACTGGTTATGTTATCTATCTTGGTCGTTCTCCTATTTCATAGTCTTCAAAGAAGCAACGTTCAGTTTCTAGTTCTTCAACAGAGGAAGAATATCGAGCAGTTGCTGCTACTGTTTCTGAAAAAAACTAGTTGGCTCATCCATCTTCTTCGGGAGCTTTAGTTTCTTCTGACTGTTGTTCCAAGAGTTCTGTGACATTATTAGCACCAGTTATATTTGTGCCACTCCTATTTTCCGTAGCCACATGAAGCATGTGGCGATCGACTTCCATTTTGTCTGAGAACAGGTTGAGCGCAAGCAGCTTGAAGTTGCCCTTTTGCGTGCTGCTGCTCAGGCTGCAGATCTTCTCACAAAGCCCCTTCCGCATGCACTTTTTAGTAACTATTTCTCCAAGTTGGACATGGTAGACCTCAACGCCAACTTGCGGGGGCATAATAACGGTTAGCAGATTAATAGGACTATGGTTACTTGTAGGACTCTTTTTATTCAGTTTTTTATATTCAATTTGTACTTACCAATTTTCTTATCTTAAGGATTGTAACTACGTAGGTTTTTCTATTACCTAGATTTTCTATAAGCGGTTATCTATTCTCAGCCTTGTATGTAATACACTGGCTATATAAGGGCCAACACAGTAATCAATATACATCGGTTCATCTGCTACCAGTTCTTTTCTTTCTCTTTAACAGTAAGTGTCATATCAAACTGAGCTCTTTCCTTTCTCAATCTCGATACTCAGCAAGATGTCAAATTAATGAGAAATCAGAATCACTGAGAATCAGTGAGGAAGGAATTAGAAAAGAGAAGTCAATAAGGAAATATACTAATGGCTCAGTTTCTTCAATCCTGAAGGTCATCCATAGATTAAAACTATTTTAATTTAGCTATATATTTTTCTTAGTTTAAAACCAAGGGTGTCTAGTGGTCAATGAAGTGGATAGAGAACTATGACGTCTCAGGATCAAATTTCAGTGGAGCCAAAATCTTGTGACCTTTTCCACTTTGTCCCAGCCTTGTGGATAGAGTTATATGGTACCTGTGTCGGTGGGAGGTAGTAGGTAACCCATGAAATTAATGAAGATGGATGCAAGTTCGCTGGACATCATGGTATATATACACACACACACATGACACATACATACATACACACACACGCACATACATATATATATTTGATAATTTAAACAAAAAATTTCATATATCAGTACAGGAACTAAAGAGTGACTTTCAGAAGCTTGGTTAAAGTTCTTAAAGATTAATCATTTCTCTAAATATGCACCAATAACAGCAGTCTAAGACATCCCAATACAGGACAAACTAGCAATCTCCAATCGCGACAGTAAATCTAGTGACATGGCAGATACCTTTTTGTTTGCCATATCTTCAAATATCCGAACACCTACGCTACAAAGAAGGTGGACAACATCAGAAAATGAGTTACAACATTTGAAAAAACAATTTTTAGAGGCATAGCAGATAAGTTTTAATAAAATATATTCCAACTCGAAAATTCAAGTAAAGATCAAACTGAAATCCTAAAACAATTTTATCTTTCCCTTTTTATATTACTAATCAAGAAGAAGAAAGCCTAAAGCATATATTATGCCAAGAACATAGTAGTATCTTTCTTTGACATGGTCATATATTTTAATTTTTTTTCTTTCCTCCATTTGACTGGTGCATCATAATATCTTTGGGGATTCATTGCAGTACATAGTCTTGATAACAGAAAACTATACCAGGTTCTCAAACAATTATCTGCGAGGCAAGTTGTTGATAAGCTGTTTGATTACTAGTCAGGATGTTTATTTCATTTCAAAGCCCATTTTCTTTTCATTTAAGGCTATTCATCCTTCAGGTTTAAACAGCTATTTCGACCAAATGTACCATCAATGTGCAAATCTTCCAGTCACCTCCTTTCTTTGTTTATATTTCATTAACTTACAAAGCTACAAGAACAAATCAACTTGCTGAAATACTTCATTACTTATATCAAGCTCCAGTAATTTTGTTTTCTTTTTCTTTTTCTGATTGGCATAATTTTGTTTTTTTCCTCCTCTTCTAATCAAATAGCTTTATTTAAAAACTGCTCCCTCCATTTCAATTTGTTTGCCTTACTTTTGTTTTTAGCCTGTTTCAAAAGGACACCTCTTTGCTTTTTTGGCAACTCATTAATTAAACACCCCACACAGCATGTTTAAGAACACAAGGTTAAAGGACATTTGGAACATTCTACGTATCTTTAGTTTAAGATTACAAGATTTGCATTCAAAAGTTTTCTTTATTTTCTTAAACTCCGTGTTAAGTCAAAACTAGACAAACAAATTGAAACAGGTGGAGTCATTATTACTGAAGAAGATGAAAAGACATACCATCAAGAGTACGAACACATTTCCACTCATGTGCTTCAATTACATCTGCACCATCTGCTTCAAAGTACACATCTGATTCACTTTCAGCACCCAATTTTGAGGATTTGCGCAAAAGTTTCTCGGGACCTATGTATTAAAGAACATTTTTGAAAATTTATTATTATTTTGAATGTTTATACTAACAAATCAAGGGCACATGGTTAATTATGTTGTGGATGACATCATCAACATTTGACAAATAGCCAAAGATAAAGGTTTTGTAAAGCAACATAATAAAAGAAAAAAATACAATAGGATACTTGATTTGGATAGAAAGAAAAGTCATCTACAATTGAAAAGCAGCACATGCACCATAGAGGTGTGAATATGCATGTTACACACACAGTATCCAAGGAAATAGAAGAGTGATGTCGCCGACAAGAGGGAGTTGTTTGGATGGTAAGCTCCCCTCACTTCCAACCTAAGTCACTAAGGGAGCAAAACGGGTGGAGCTCCTAGGGAGGGGTTGAAAAAATAAAAAAACATCACTTGTGTCATCTATACTGCTTGGAGTCTATTTCTGTTATAAGAAGGAAATCAAACTTAGAATACTAGTTAAAAGAATGAAGAAGCTATGCTATGCTGGAAGAGGCAAAATCATTAAAGATAGAGAGAGAGAGTGAGAGAGAGAGAGAGAGAGAGAGAGAAATTGATCAGTGCAGGCAAAATCATAATTTTCACAGTGTACCATCAACCATTTCCTCCTTCCTCACCTTGTCCTATTCTTATAAGCTGCTTCAAGCCATGTGCATACCGCCGTACTCTAGGTCGACGTCCAGCAAGGTTAATCCTTTGATAGAGAGAATAATTTAATGAGATGCAGAAACTATTTAAAGAGATAGCAAGTAGAAAGACCAACTGTATAAGCATTAACATCACAATGCATTCAAGCAACAAGTCAAAGAGTTGATGAAACTGAACATTTTCCAAATCGGATGTTGCTTGGATCCTCCAAAAATGCCGCTGCACCCTTGTTGGATCCTCCAAAATAGTATATTTTTGAAGGATCTGACGCGTGTGCACGGGCAATTTTACTGGATCCAATGCGGGTATATGGGCATTTTTGCCAGATCCAAGCAATGTGGTCCAAATCATAAATTAGTAAGGCTTCTACTAATCACTCTCCAGATTGTAGATTGTTGCCTCTTTTACTGAAGGAAGGAAATAGAAAGGGTAAGGAACGTGTGAGGCACTCCAAATAAAAATGATATCAGACTACGACATTACAGAAGAAACTTTTTTTTTCAATCAAGAAGTCTGGACATACTCGCTCTCTAACTTCAGTTTATCTCTTGCACTTTGACCTCTTGAAAGATCATAATCTGCCTGCAATGAAATAGTACAGTATGAGAAACAACATTTAAATCAGAGTAACATGGCCAAATTCTTTCATGAGCAAGATTTTATGGTAGTCCGGGGTCAAACTTAGAGTTTTCTTACCTAATGCACTCTAGGAAACCAATAACTACTTTTCCCCATTCTATTTTCGTCATTCATTATCGCATTTTTCCTTTAATATCAGAAACCACAATAGTAAAAGTCGATTACAGTATTTCACATGTATAGATGAACTTAAGTGGGGTGATTTCTTCCCATATGTCTAAGTATTGGTGGAGAGTTACCGGGTAACTGTTGGTGGTGGGAGGTAGCACATATCCCGCGGAATTAGTTGAGGTGTGCAAGCTGACTCGGACACGACATTTACTTTAGAAAAAGGACACCTACATCCTGAAAAGAATGACCTAATTTGACTAGAAAAAAAATTAGAAAAAGAAATTGGAGTGCCTCTTAATTGTTGTTGCACTCCCCTTTTGTTTGTTTTCTCATCTTGCATGTATAACCTTTAATGTAGGACTTGGAAATCTGATCTAATCTCATGTGGAACACATTAATGCCTTTGCTGAGTTACAACTCAAGTGATGTGTCGTTTGCAACGGATATGGCACGTGAAAGTCAATAAAGAGTTAATCTCAGCTGGTTCATCTAAGATTAGATCAAATCGCCAAGTCCAAGAAGTTTAAAATCAAATCAGCCAAACTGGATCAACGTACAAGCCTTCTCTTGCATAAAATATAACATCACAATTATGCACATACGAGTTTTGAACTGCAGAGAGTATTAAAATCTCGAGGGGAATGGGCTAACACCTTTTACTTGCAATAAGTTGGATGTGAAAACTATGTTAACAAAATTCATGAAAAAAGGATAAAGAAAATCAAGTCAAAAATACCCATCATGCCTTACCTGCTGTTTTGCTTGATCAAAGGCTTCCATCCATTTCCGAGTTTCACCAGGCGAAGCACAAGCAATCTTACAGCAATAAATTTCAATTCAAGTATTAGCCTTCTCAATATATAATAACCCATGAAACTAGCTAACTCCACAATGAGGAAACTAATAGTTGAGAGAGAATTAGTATAGAAGAGTTGATGGAAACAATTTGGATTTAAAGATGAGATGGATTCATACACCTAGTATATGACATCATGAATCAGAGAGCATGTCAATATATATGTGATTTTGCGTTCGTTAGTGGACAAATTTATTGATTTGTCATCTATGAACAGAACAATAGGAAAATGTCAGGAAAAGAAGATAAAAACACATTCATTATCCCTCTCCCTCCTTCTGATAATAGGCTGCTGTGGAATACTATCTTCAACTGCATTACATTGAATCAATTGAGCCCTGAGTTATTCAGCATATCTTGGCAAGCCAAATTTTGGACGAACAGTATCTCTTTTTAGTAGTAAGAATCTTTGTTAACAAAAGAAAGATAAACATCATCAACTTTACTAACGATGCATAAAGAATGAAGTCCCACTTACTTCTCCCCTTTTTGACTCGTCCAATCGATTGTAAAACCTCAACACATAGAGATCCTAAAAAGGACAAAAGAAAACGAAAATATCATTTGGGTATGAATGTAAAGAACACTTATCTGAAAGTACATGATGCACCAATAAAAAGAAGGGCCAAATTTATGCTAAAGAATCAGAGAAATCAATATAAACGTTAATGGCATTGAGGGCCAAATTTATGCTAAAGGATCAGAGAAATCAATATAAATGTTAATGGTTTTGAGTCTCACCCCATGGTTAACTCTTCTGCGACCTATTTCCTCCACCATAAGTGTGTGATTTATAACACCCCTCCTTATTGGTTTCTGCAAACAAGGATGTAATAATATAAATCAAGGCCTTCTCTTTTTTGCAGCAAATACATCCGATACAAAAATACTCTTCTTTTTTATTGTGAATAAACACTAAAATACTTGTATTTTATGAAGCAATTGTTCGACACAAACTTGACAATGAATGCGAGGAAATGGGGTGAGTATGCAAACTTTAGAAGCATCGCCACTAAAGATGGTCAGCAAGTTATGGGCATTCAAAGAAACAGAAAGAAGATAAACGTGAAGAGATAAAGATTATCACCAAACGGTTACCTACCTGGAAAATGGAAATCCAGCAGGTAACATAATGGTTTTGCCTGCAAAAGAGCTATTCTTACGAACTCTTGCAACTAGGAAACCTGAATTCAGCTTCCTTTTTTTTCTGTAACTAAAATTGATGGGTGTTTTTCTAGAAAAAGCTATCAGCACTTTGTACTCTACGGAAATCACATGGTCTTTGTCAGCATACACCATATAATCCAGATATTACCTCCTCCTCATGTTTTACCAAGTATTTCTGACCTCACAGATGTAGAGCTGTAAAACTTTAGTCTCGACTAAGACAAACTGTGAAACCATAATAATTTTCCTTATTTTCTCACTTAACTAAACTGAGTTGCAAGAGTTCTTACTTTTTATTCACGCATAATTCTTTTTTTCCTATACAACCAATCTGTCAGGCAACGCCGCTAGTTTAAATAATTTCAAGAAAGGGAGCAAATTTAATCATATGTTGTTCTATGTGAGGACTCATCCACAAAAATACGTTGAATAAGATAACCCATCTATGACTATGAAGATGAGGAGTAGCTTTAGTGAAGCAACAACAATCTACTCATCTTCCTTTCACTTTCAGCTACATTTATGCAACAGCATGCCCACATCAACAGTACTCTTTACCAAAGAGTAGCATTAATATATCGTATCTCAAGAAGTGTTCTAAATGGAACCTCTTCAAAATGCTTGTTGATTGCCTTTTCAGCAGTTTTTGAAAAATACTAGCACTAAATATTTATTCAAATGTCATATAATAAGAACAATTTTGTGCAGATCTACTTAAAAGTGTCACTAAATGAACTTCTTTTTCAAAATTTAACCTTGGTCTGTATATAATACTTGCTTTTCAGATTATACTCAAGCTACAAGATATTTACAATGCAAGGGTGGAAACATTTGGTTCAATTGATCCACTCGAATCAATCAAATTCCCTTATAACCAGAAATTGGCTCAACTGAAATATGAATAGATCCAGTCAGAAAATATATGATGAACACATACTACCAATAAAACTAGATTAACAAATCTGCAACAACAACTACATTTCAATCCTAACCTAGTTGGGGTTGGTTATCTCCATGTCGCTCCATTAGGCCCATTCGATCAAATATTGTAAATACTAACATATTTAAAAAATTTGGATACTCTAGCACTAGAGTTTTCTAAATTTTCTACAAACATACAAATCTATAAACAAGACTAAAAGACTCCTATTGACCATGGGACTTAAGCAACTGAGCTATTAAGAACAATAATCTTAAGCAACAAAAGCATCACCTAGCCAACCATGAGCTACTAAGAACAATAATCTTAAGCAACAAAAGCATCACCAAGCCAACCAACTGAGCTAACCAACTGAGCTATTAAGAACAATAATCTTAAGCGACAAAAGCATTAGATAACCAATCAACTGAGCTATTAAGAACAATAATCTTAAGCAACAAAAGCATTAGATAACCAATCAACTGAGCTATTAAGAACAATAATCTTAAGCAACAAAAGCATCACCTAGCCAACCAAATAGCAATAATTTTAAACAACAAAAGCATCAGAAAGTCAACCATTGAGCTACTAAGAATAATAACCTTAAGCAACAATAGCATCATAATATAGTCAACCAATTGAGCTACAAAGATTAAACAACAAAAGCATCAAACTTACAGTGCCAGGATTTTCATGGGGATCTCTCTTATACATTTCCATATACTTCCCACGTATATACAAGAATCTAAGATGACAATACTCATGCCCAATTGAATTAACACCCAAATGATAAACCCAACCAAAATACTCAAAACCATCAGTATTTCCACCCCTCTCATCAGCTCCACTCTCAGAACCACCACTCTCAGATGACCCACCTTCACTTTTCACTTTGCCAAAAATTTGTGAAGCCATTTTTCAAAAATCATGTAAAAATAACACAAAAAAATGCAATCTTGAGAATCAATGAAACAGAAAAAGGGGGGAAAAAAGGAAAAAGTGGGATTCTTTGCTTTGGGAATTGGAATAATATATATGGAAAAAATGGAGATTTTTTATTGATTGTATCGCTTCATTGAGAATGAATCAGACAAGAAAGAAATCTACATGAGGTGAGAGAATTTTGGTTGAGTTGTAAAAATCAAAGAGGGAAAAAAAGTACAATTCTTTCCAAGAATGATCTACTCTTTTTATTGTTATTTTCTGTTAGATTGCAATTTTTCCAAATTTAATTTGATTAATTTAAAGTTAATATTTAAAAATATAAATTTACATATTTAAATTATGTATAAAATATTATAAATTATAATATCTGCCATATTAATATCATGGAAAATATATTTGAAAATAATAATTAAAATAATAATCATCTGAACTAAAAAAAAAAGGGAAGTATAGAGTTTTAATTTTATGATGTGTGTAGATTTTAGAGAGAAAAATGTCAATAAATTTTATGTGAACACTAAGATTACAATGTGTTCTAATTGTTTTTTTTTGTATATATAAAGTGTTTTTATTTGATATTTAGTTCAAATTTTAGAATTCTTTTATTTGTATTATTCAACATTGATTACTTAGTTAACTAATTAGTTATATTTAGGGGTGTTAAAAATCAAACCTTACCCGGTAAGTCAATTCTAAAATTAGTTTATTGGTATTGACTTATCGAATAAGTGATCGGGAATGGATTAAAATTGTTGGCGTTTCTTGTCTTTCATATCTAGTTTATTCGATTTTTGAGATAAGAGTTCGTCTTAGGAAACAACCTCTCTACTTCTATGAGGTAGTGGTAAGTCTGCGTACACTCTATCCTCCTTAGACTCCGCTTGTGGGATTTCACTGGGTATATTGTTGTTGTGGCTTATTGGTGTGAGGGCGAATTATTCAATTTTTTATCGGGTAAACCGTTAACTCGTTAAAAATTACCATACTTACTTTTTTATTTTAGGTATATTAACCTCATTTAATATTTTACTATTGTTTTCCTTTATTAGTCCTAACTCCAAAATAGAAAACTTATTTATTTTTCTATAGTTATATATATATTTTGCCTTATTCATTTTATGTAAGGCAAGTGTTAAAGTACATTTAGTGTTATTATTTTTTCTTTCACTGTTAACTGGCTCAATGCATTTAAAATAATGAAAAAGAAGTCATCTTTTTATAAGGTGTGATTATGTGTTCATCGAAAAAGAAGTACCATAGAGATTAGAGGTTAATCATACATTGCCCGATAATTGTTATTCTGTTACCGAACCAACCAATATCTTATAGCTTGGCTAATGGATTAGTTAATTTAAAAATTGATATCTAATAAACCAAATCGTTAAGTCAAATTATCCGCTCGACCCGCCCAACAATCAACCCTAGTTGTATCTGAGTGTGACACGAAAATTTGATTGAGTTACAAAGCCCAGAGAGCAAAGTTTTAATTTTATGATTTTCGCAAGTTTTAAATATAATGCTTCTAATAAGTTAAATTTGAACACTTCAATTATAATATATTTTGATAAAATTTCAAAACACGTAACATATTCTTATTTGACATTCTCAATTTCTATTTATTCATGATAGAAGTATTAAAGACAATTTTAAATTAGACATAAATTATTAGTTTCGTTTTTAAACTATTGGCATTCTTTGAATCATTATTCTAATTGACTAACTGAATTTAAATATAATTTCGATCTACACCCCTAAATTCTCCTCAAATTGAAGTATTGTCAATACTTCCCTCGATTTTTTATTAAGATGCATATGAGAATTTGAGATCATTTCGTGTGCCATATGACATATTGGAAGTGTATTTAAGTTCAACTAGTCAAGTAGAAGAGTATTTTTAAGATTGCTAATAGTTTGTAAACTAAATTAATTAATTAAAAAAAATGTTGACTCACAATATATAAAGTAGACATGTTCCAACTCCTTTCTTTGGAATATAATATTTTTTCCCAAAAAAAAAAAAAATTGTCGGTTAGAGGTTAGAGGTTAATCAATACATTGTCCGATGATCTGTTACTGAACCAATAAATATCTTACAGGTTGACTAGTGGATTAGTAAATTTAAAAAATTGATATCTAATAAGCCAAATTGTTAAGTCAAATTATCCACCCGACCCGCCCGATAATCGGCCCTAGTTGTATCTCATTATAATTGAGCGTGACTCGAAAATTTGATTGAGTTATAAAGACTAGAGAGGAAAGCTTTAATTTTATGATTTATGCAAGTTTCAAATATGACATTTCTAATAAGTTACATTTGAACACTTCGATTACGATATATTTTGATAAAATTTTAAAACACGTAATATATTTTTATTTGATACTCTCAATTTCTATTTATTCATGATAGAAGTATTAAGACACTTTTAAATTAGACATAAATTATTAGTTTCATTTCTAAACTATTGACATTCTTTGAATCATTATTCTGATTAATTAACTGAATTTAAATATAACTTCGACCTTGCAACATGAGTGAAATACACCGATAAATTCTCGTCAAATATTGAGGTATTATCAACACTTCCCTCGACTTTTTATTAAGATGCATATGCTCCTACAAGAATTTGAGATTATTTTCCGTGCCATATAACAGATTGGAAGTGTATTTAAGTTCCACTAATCAAGTAGAAGAGTATTTTTAAGATTGTCAAAAAAATGTTGACTCACAATATATAAAGTAGACATGTTCCAACTCCTTTCTTTGGAATATAATTTTTTTTTCAAAAAAAAAATTTGTCGGCAAGATAGCGGGGCCCACATTCATTAATTTTGATAGTTAATTTAATTTTTACAACATTGACTAATTGATTACACTGTGAATATTTATGAGTAGGTATTTATTATTCAGTCAAACTTAAAGAAAATTGATAAATATTAAGTAGTGTCAAATAAATAAATCAAGTTAAATGGTCAAAAATAATTCTCTTCATTTCATAATATTTATCTAACTAATTTGTTCTTTGTATGTCTTATAAAAAATAAAAAAAATATGTTTATTAATTTATATTTTAATATTTTTAATATATTTTATTAATGTATTTTAATATTATAATTCATAAAATAAAATATTCATGAAACAACATTGTTACTTGCAATAAGAAAAACTTTGGCCTGCAGCATGAGAACAAGTAAGCATTGGGGACTTTGTTTACGCGTTGTTCGGTGTATAAAACATCTCGTGTATATATGTAAAGTTTGGAGAAAAAATGCACACTAACAAATATGGTATAAATAATTAAATCTAATAATATATTAGTGTTTGTTTCCCTAGAAATTACTTAAAAAATATCTTAATATTTTGAGTCGTTGGGTCAATATTGATTTTTATCCGTCTAGCCATAGAAGATTATAAACGTTGGTACTCCTTCATCCTATTTTAGATGTCATGTTGCACTTTTTGAAAGTCAATTCGACTAATTTTTAAAGTTAGATTAGATTAAATTAATTTGATATTTTAAAATAAAAATTTAAATATTAAAAAATTATAAAAAAAATATTAGTGATTGCAATTCTAATAGTCATAGCCAAAGTATATGTTCTTTCTATTTGTTTAAGAATTTCAACTTTGATTTTTTTTTTCCTTATATTAATTTGAACCATATAGTGTAGCTTATCCAGATGAAGTTTTTATAATCAAATATTCCTTTCTTATCAATTTCACCTAACCATTATATTCGTGTATCTTTTAAACTTTATTTTTTACTATATGCATGATATAGTTATTATTAATCATAAAATTATATGACCCAATTAAGCTTTAATTACAAAATGACAATAATGACAATATTACGAGCCCATCGACCTTATAGTTTCATCAAATTATTATTTTTTAAATTGACAGAAATACCACCCATCCCTAGCCAAACTCCAAGTCGTCCTCATAATCCATCTTCTTTGGCACAAAAGCAACCACATATGGCTTCCGACATCCGCTATTCAACTTGACCTACTAACCCAACCCCGCAACTTGCCTGCTTCAAACAGTTGAAGTAGGCACGACGATCCTAAGCTGCTCAACTTAGTCGTCTATATATATATATATTACAAGTGATGGTGATGGACCTTGGATGCTCAGATCATTCTCCATTGAGTATAAAGGTGGAGAACCATGTTTTTGATGCCATCATGGGTCTCCTGCATCAAGTCAAGTTCAAAGGAATTCCATTGACTAAGTTTTTCACAAGTACCGATAAAAGGGTCAATTTTGAATGAGCATATCTATTAGCATAAAAAGATCTAGGTGGTCCACAACCTATCAAATTGAAGCTCTCTTAATTTAACTTTTCGACGCATCTAATTTCACCTCATTCCGAGTTCAGATCAAGAAGTTATGCCCGTTTTTGTAAAACCCATCCTGTGCAGGGAATCTATGCGAATTTTTAATTCCGTGTCATTGATGGCTCTTATGTAATTTTCGGTTATTCTAAGGGTGTTTTTATGACCTTTTCTCCTATCCTAGACCCCTAAATCAACTGATATCCTTTCATTTTAATTCATTCTCATTAGAAACATTCTCACTCTAAAATCAATTACTAAAAATCCTCTCTAAGTTCTTCTCTCAAGACTCAAGCTAGGGATTCAATTAAGGTTTCAACTTCAAGCTAAATTCTTCTCAAATTCACCTTCGTAATCAAGGTATGTGGGATTGATTCTTGGTCCCTTTCAACCAAGAAGACCCAAACTCTTTTCAATTGATTTTCATGAAATTAAGTTTACTTTAAATATGGATTTTTCATTATATGATTTAGTAAATTCAATTGATGCATGAGCTGTACTTTATATATGATTTTAAGTTACTTTAACCCTATTATGATGATTTACATTGAAGTTATGAAGTTATGAACATGCATGTCCCCTTTAAAGCTTGATTTATGCATGGATGATCTATATTATGATTTAAATGTGAATTTAATTATAGATTTACTTCAATTTCATATTATATTGTTGATTTTAGATTGAATCTATATTACCTAATGATATTCTCACATCATTCATTGCATTTGCATTCATGAATATTGGTTTTTATGGAAATTATGAAGTGGGTTAAACCCAATTATGTTTTATGATATGATTTGATAAGATTATGGATTTTGACAAGAATGTGATTATATACATATCTCATGATTATGGCTCTTTGAGAATTTTGGGTGCTTGCACCATTCCGTATATGTAGTTGAGCTATTCCTTGCATGAGTATCATGATTATGATTTATGATTTGACATTTGAACCTAAATGTGCATTGAATGGTTTTGAAATGAATATTGTATCTCTTGAAAGCACGTATATGTATAAGTATTCTTGTGGAATGCCGACTTAGCACCGATGGATTGGGGGCGTCAGGGCTATCCCCAAGGACCCTCTCCTTTTCCTCGAACTATGTGCCTAACATATGTTATGAGAATCCTATTCGAAATGAGTGATATACCCGTAAGGAAGGTTGCTACATACGAATGGGTGATGTTCTCGTAAGGTGAAGTATTATGTTATATGATATGAAAATCCTATCCGAAATTGGGTGATGTTCCCATAAGGGGGTTACTTCATACAAAATAGGTAATGTTCCCATAAGGTGAAATATGGTTTACCTTTGGCAAGTAGACCACCTCTGTACCGGTGAGGGGATTTCATCGGGATTCCAAGTAATAGCTCGCTTGGTCTTACTCATGTCGGTTGAGGTCACATCCTCACTATATATGAGCATTATTGCATTCCATGCATTATGAATTTCATGGCATATTGTACACTACTCTTTCTTGGATATATGATTTTTTCTATATTATATGCCCTTGTCATCTAACATTGAAATGCGGGTTGATAAGTCATATGCATTGCATGCCCGCATACGTAGTACATTCAAACGTACTAACATATACTCTATGCCTATATGATCTTACCATGTAGGGACCGTGTGTTACGATCATCCACCACTTGACGGGTAGCTCGAATTCGGAGAGTTGATATTATGGTGAGTCCTATCTTCCAAGGGCAAACCACCTTCCTTCTACCTATATTGTTTTCTGTTTATCTTCTTAATTGAGGGTGAGCTCGGGACATGTCTTGGCCCCCTTCCCATCTTATGACTAGAGGCATTGTTGGACATCTTGTAGACTCTCGTAGATTCCATATGTTATGTGTTATATTAAAGCTTATGATTTTGGTTATCTATTGGATATGGCTATCATGGATTGATTATGGGAATTATGATATGTATGTATATTTGATGTGGAAATGTGGAAGATCCTAATCCCCGTATTGCCCCCATAGAGTGAGTCATACTTATCCGCCCCTTAGTTCTTTGTGCTATGTGCTATGTGAATCCATGTAAATCCCTTTCCCTTCGATATTCCCATAGCGTGAGTCCTACTTTTCCACCCTTTGGAATTATGTGTTTATCATTTGAATACACTTTCGAACCGATGATGTGAATTGAGATACTTTGAGGCTTGTTTGGGGACTCTCGGGTTCCCATTCGCCATGTCACTCCTAGACCCTAGGTCCAGGTCGTGACAATATATGATAAAGGAGAGTAGTTTGCAATGTGGATAAGCCAAGTGACAAGCTATTGAAAAACCACTTGGTAATTTTATGACAAAGTTAACAAATATGATAATAAAATATTTGAATTAAAGGATAAAATGTCTTTGAAATTTAAAAATACATAAGATTTTTTAATAGAAAAGATTATTATTAGCTTAAAATAAAAACTCATTGATGAAAAAGTTCTAAATAAATCCTTACTATTTCATAAACTTATCATATTCAAATATTTTAAAATAAATTTAAATATATTGAATTTAATTATTAAATTAAAAAATATATATGTGTGTGTGTGATAAAGAAGAGTAGTTTGTAATGTGGATAAGTCAAGTGGCAAGCTATTGAAAAACCATTTGGTAATTTTAAGACAAAGTTAACAAAAATGGTTTGACGTAACGTCGACTGGGGACCTTGGGTCACTCTTTTTGACAGTTTTTAAGCTTTGTCAAGCATATCGACGGTCCAAATCGGTGGATCACCAAATTTTACAAATTCGGTAGGCTTCAGTAAAACAATCATAACTTTTTACTTTAAACTCTAATTAAGGAGAAATTGGATGCGTTGGAAAGCTAATTAAAAGATATTTAATTTGATAAATTATGGGTCACCTAACTCATTATGTGCTGAGAGACATGACCATTTGAAGGACTCTTTTATGAACTCATACAAGAACTTAGCTGATGGAAATGTTTTGAACTTGGGTGTCTCTTATAACCTCAAACTACATCCAACACACTTCAAATATTTAGGAAAGGACCTTAACATACATTTACAACTTTGAAGTTATTGGATCACCCAATTTCATAGAATTTTCATATTGAAACTTAATCGGTAAGGAGGATTTCATCTCAACTTTGTGTTAAAGGATTTTTGTGACCTTTATTCATTTCAAATCTATTGTCCCACTATCACATATGCTTTAATACCTATATTTAAGGTTAAGATCACTCGGCCTGATCCCATATGCATAAGAGAAAAGTTTGGATCTTAACCTAGAAAATTTCCAAGGTATTACAGGACTATTTTAAATTTGCATTGAATTGATAACTTGAGACTGTATATGAGCATCGAATGTGCAACACTGTGTTATTTCAATATATGTATGTATTACTGTGTTTTGGTTGCCTGTTTGTATTCTGCTTATTAGAGTAGTTGTGCGATCTTACTAGTACACCTTAATTATGTATATTGATACTGCACTTACTCTTTCTTTATGGAGTATAGAGCATCTTCATACGGCTGCAGATAGATCTCACTTAGGAGGCCGTTGATTATGAAATGTAAGAGTGAGCTAGCATATCTCGGGCCACAATGGATTCTTCTATATTCTTTGTCCATTTATTTTCAGACTCAAAGTACTTTCATTTATTTATTGATTTTAGTTTTGGGGTTATATCCCCATGTTCAGACTTGTAGTTAGAGTTTTGGTACATTAACTTTCGGTTCTTGAGTAGTATTTTTACACTGTTAAGTTTTGTTGAGTTCATGGGAACTCAATTAGTTCTTTTATTTTAACTTGCTTCTATCGCTTAAAATTATTGAATTGTGTTAAATTGGCTGGTATACAGTTAAGGTATTGGTTCTTCCGTCGGAGAATTAGTGAGGGTGCCACTCACCGCTGTTCGGAGTCGTGACAATATATTAAAATTAGTATTAGTTGATGATATTGCATATAATTTATATATATGTAATTTTTAAAAAATAAATTAGTCTTGAGCTTACAAATTCAAAAATGTAATGAGTTCAATAGTAAGAAACTAAATGGTGAATAGATTATATGTTAGCGAATTCAATGGTATGTAGCACACATAACACTTACTTGAGAAAATTAAGTGCGATATTTAAAAGTAAAAACATACATTTTTACTCCTAACCTTAAGGGATCATTTAAGTTAAGAATTTATGGGTAAACTACACAAAATAGATCAAATTATGAAATTGTTTATTCAAATTGGATCCAACTCAAAGTATTTACAATAAATGGATCCATGACCCAAACTATTTACCCTCTTACCTCATTTTTTTCCTTTTTTACTTTGCTCATAATGTCAACATAAATGTTATGAGCTAGTCCTCTGTGATACTCCATTAGTATGTTGATGCCATACTAATATTATATAGAACTGAGCTTAATCCTCTTTGATACTCTGTTGATATATTGATACCCTATCAGTATCATCTAGAATTGACCTTTTCTTTTTCTAAGAAACAACTAAAGAAAATTATTAAATTCTAAATTAGTAGAAAATATATTCTTTGTGATACTCCGTCAGTATGTTGATATTGACATCATATAGGACTGAGGTTAATCCTCTGTGATACTCCATCGGTATATTGATATCCAATTGGTATCATATAATTCTGGGCTCTTTTTTAAAGAAATAAATAAGAAACTGTTAAGCGAAAATTATTAAAGTCATAATATTATTTATTGAACTCTAAATTAGTAGAAAATATATTCTTTGCGATACTTTGTCAGTATATTGATACCATATTGGTTTCATATAGGTCTGAGTTTAATCCTCTATAATAGGGTGAGACACTGATTGAGCACAGTGTCAGCACGCAAATTTTAATAGTAGACAAATGCGGTGGTAGTGGGAGGGATTATTAATTATAATTAATTAGAGGGACATAAATATAAAAGGGTATATGGATGTAAATAATTTGATTCGAAGAGGCATGAGCTTAATTTTTAAGTTTTCAGTAATAAATTTTAAATTTGTTTACTCATCACAAAAATAATTTCTAAGTAAAATCTTGAAATTTTATTGTCTATATGTGCACAAATAATACTCTTTTCTCTTTTATTGCTTTAGTTAAATTTTGGGAGATAAAATGAAAGTTAACTTAATAATTTACCATTTGTGCTATGAATTTACAATGCATCACAAATTAGAAAAAATAATTTTATTTTCATATTTTCCTTATCAACCATGATTTGGTTAATTGGATATAGATTTTTAGATTTCTTCATTTATATGTGTGTGAGTGTGTGTATATAAACATAACGTCTTCACTTATCTTTTTCATCTAAACCCTACTTACTCTTTGCCTCCGTTTCTACATAAATTTACCAAATTCAGGTCTTCTCAGTCAATCTACAACTTCTATGGAAGGAGAAGATCTGAATCATACGATTGTTAGAAATCCTTATTGCTGGACAATCGAGCATCGAAACGACCTCCTCGAAAATGATGGTCAAAATTTGGGGGAAGACAAAATTTTCATTCTATGTGGAATCAGAACAGTGTACCTTAATTACTATGTCACAGAGAATGGTAATTGGAGATTTCATAATCGCACATATTTCATACATCATCAAACAAGAAGATTATGTTTTGACATAAAAGAACACAAGATTGGGTTCAATCAAATGGTTGAGTATTTATATGTTCCCCTCACATATCAGCTAGGGATGGTGCAAGACATTAAAGATAAAGCCTTGTTGATCCTTCAAGAAAATGAAGGATCTAGGGTAATCCAAATCATCATCGACATAGTCCATCGTATTCCTCAAAGAATTTCAAATCCTTATCAAGATTATCACGAGGAAGCTAATGAAGATGAACTTGGGTTGATAGAGCAGCAACTCGCAACGAATTCATTGACCTTGGGAGATACACAGGTGTTTGCACCTGTTATTCCAGCATCGAGGGATGCAGTTGAAGCACTTGAGAAGGTGAAAGTAGAGACAATGGATGAAGAAAAGAATTCTGCTGAAACTTGTAGGGTATGTCTTGATAAGTTGTTTACAAAGGATGTTGCTGAACTAATTCGTATGCCTTGCAAGCACCTTTTTCATGGAGATTGCATTGTTCAATGGCTTGACAAAAATCATGTTTGTCCCTTGTGTCGCTTTAAGATGCCCATTGACAAAAAATAGGACTTTAATTTGGCTAATGTTGAGTGTTCTTTTTTTCAAAAAAAAAAAATTAGATTAAATTCGTTTTTCATGATGGGAGTTTCTAGTTTCCTTGTAATTTATTAGTATCTCAAAAAAAAAAAAGAAAAAAAAAGAGGGCAAATCTTATCTATTGTACTAGTTATTCTCAATCTTGTATTTTTATAGATGAACAGATTATCAATTAAGTATTATTTATTTATTAAAGAATTATAAAGGTCAACAATGTGTACTGAGAAATTTAACACATAATTTGTATAAGATTTATTAGATGAACATCTCAAACGTTGGGTATTAAACATGTTCAAGGGGTATGATTTTGAGGTGTTTTTTCAATGCCTCACCCCTTAACGAGTACAGAAACTGTCTTTTAAAACACTGCTACAACATAGTAAAAATCTCTATTTGAATACACGAATAACAATAGTCCTCTATCTTTGAGAGTTGGGGTTGCTTGAGACTCTTCTTTTGAGTAAATTGATCAAGGACCTTTTTTTTTCTTTTTTCTTTGTTTTGGAGCAAGCCTTAGTAAAAGATTTTTTTTTTTTAGCTATGTAGCTAGTTGGAGGGTATCACGTATGAAAAAGGAAGTTTCTAACAAGAAATATCGCAAAAGGTAAAATTAACTATTTTGAATAGTTCAAAATATTTTAAACTCCTTTTTACCTTATAAAACACTAAAAATAGCTTATATAGTTATTAGGATAAAATGAATCAAAACATGCCAACTTCAAAGTTATATAAGTCTAAATTTAAACATACATAGAACAATAGAATCATGTACTTCATTAATCACTAATAACTCTACAATTAAAATCTTACTTACATGCAATGCTAAAGAATTCTTTTATTACAATGCTAAAAAATATCATACCACAATACACTATATGATATTAGTATTTATATATTTTAAGCAAAAATATAATAAAATAGTCTGTACTTATTATAATAAAGTTTACTTAATCATATATGTCATTCAAGTTGAAAAAATAAAAATTTTTGGTCCAAGATATTGATATAATATAAGTTTACTTAATCATAAAATAGTCTATTTTTTATGTTTCTCTAAAATTCATTTCATTGATCCACTAACATTGCTTCAAATCTAGTCAATGTTTCTATGTTTTTTCAAGACTCACTCTTATTAGAATAAAGTTTACTTAATCATATATGTCATGATTTTTCCTTTTTTTCTCAAAATTTTTGATGTTTCATTCAAATGGAATAAATAAATTCAACATATATCATCTTGATGCAGATTGCTTTTTTTGGTTCTCCCTTTGCTGATTTTGGTTACTAGGTCCAAAATTTGTTTCTAGTTGAGATTACTGGAGCATTGTATTTGAATCTAATTTGTTATTTTTTTTTTCTACAATTATCTTGTATAATCACATTCATTAAAGAGGTGTATTTGCGGCAAATTTTAATGTGATAGAAAGTACAAATCTGTTTCTCCCTTTATTCTTTTCTCCTTAGATATCTCAATGATTCGAGGGCCGTTAGTGGCGATGATTTTGACCTCCTTGAGTCATATTTTGATCTCTCGATAAATATCCCAGAATTTTTAGGATATTTGAGATTTTGATCTCTTTAATACCCAAGAGATTTTGATCTCGATAAATACTCATTTTTTTATGTCTTCGATTAATTGAATACGGAGTATAAAAAAGTAAGAATTTATTTTAAAGCTTACTGTCTTAAATTAAAAGAGATGTATAATATATCAAAGGCATGATACATAAGTAGACATTTAAACTTGACTTTAATTAATAAGTAAATACTTCTATTTTGAGAGTGCATATATAAACATCTATATTTCGTCTCAACTAACAACTAGACATTCCAACTCATCTCTACTATTTCTTGTGAACTCAATGCTGACTTGACACGTAAATTTTGAAGGTGTTTAGATGGTCATTTTGTAAGTTGGAGTGTTTGACAAATGGAGACAATTTAAGATGTCTAAATATGCATATTATTAGTTGGAGTGTTAAGTTATCAGTTGAAGCCAACTTAAAAGTGTCTATCTATGTATTATGCCTATATCGAAATATCATTCAATCTTGTGGTTTTAAATATGTTAGACCACATATCGGAGTTGAAGTACTGTTAAATATAGGAAGTGACATTCTTTTAATTTCCCTAGACCCTGTGCATAACGGGAGCTTTAGTGCGCGGAGTTTACCCTTTTTTTTAGTTGAAAAGGAAAAATAAGATGCATAAAATTGAAAAACATGGAATAGCATTATCTATCATTGACATACAAGTTCATCTATTTTGTCTAAGTTTTGAAGTTATGGTGCAAGTGTGATAGTGTCTGTCAATAAACCCAACAATAGGTTCGCGAGTTCAACAGAATCCGATAATTTTGGTGTAGAATTAACCTGATATATATGTTCTGGAAACAAGTACAAGTAGAGTAAAAAACATACATTTCCAAACTACCAACTCACACAAGTATAAATTTTAGATTCACCACTGGTTAATCTTTGGCGCGGGTGGCTTTTCTTAAAACTAAACACTTTTACATATATATAGAAGACCAAATTCTAAGATAGATGTTTCTATTCACCTTTCACATTGTTCAAAATGTACCTGTTTCAGCTAAGCATGATTGAGTCCATTGGTGTTGTTAGCTTTTTGATCCCCTGAGACGATCTTCTTCCAGAACCAATGATTTTCCCAAAGGCGCATCATCTCTTCAATCGGAACCCCCTTTGTTTCGGGCAAGAAGAGGTAGATGAAGATTGTCATGACAGCAATCCAACCGGTGAAAAAGAGGAAAATCCCGAACCTCATAACACATAAAAGTGATAGGAAAGATTGTGCTATTGCAAATGTGAAGAACAAATTCACAGTAACTGTGATACTTTGGCCTGCTGATCTTGTCTCTAAGGGGAAAATTTCACTTGGCACTGTCCAGCCAAGTGGCCCCCATGAGTATCCAAATGCAGCTACAAAGAGGCAGATGAAAACAACTACTATAATTGAGTAGCCTCTTGATAGCTCCTTGTCACTACCAAATTTGAGTCCCAAGACTATGGCAACAATAACCTGTAAGGAAAGCAAATTATCTTTCATATGATCTACCGATCAATTAACTTCTATATACTGACAGCGACAAAGCTTTTACTCCTAATAGATAAGATATAATACATAACACTCAAACTTGGCCTCAGGTGACAAGTGAACGCTCAAACTTTGAGTGTGTAGATCTATGACACATCAACTCATCTCCATTGTGTTAGTTGAACAATCCAACTTACAAAATGATGGTTTAGATGCCTATAAAATTTATGTGCCATGTCGGTGTCTGAGTTTCACGTGGCACAGTTGGGACGATTTAGAGTGTTTAGTTGTCAATTGAGACCAAGTTGAGGTCTCTAGATGTGCACCCTCAAAGTTGGAGTGCTTACTTACCAGTTGGAGCCAAGTTTAAGTGTTTGTTTATGTATTATGCCTAACTTATATAAACTGTGAAAAAGCATTTACCACTAATAGATAACCACACAAGGCGAAAGATCGACATACTTCAGAATTCTAAAAAGAAAGAAATTTAAGAATTGCATGACTTTTGTTTCCATCTTTCTTGATTATGAATCAAGGCGAAAGGTCGGATGTACTTGTTCAGGTCACAAACAAAATGATGACATTATTTTTTGTTTTAGAATGGAGAAAAGAAAAGGCCAATTTCCTTCCCAGAAGATCTGGTTAGTTTGCATGATTTCTACTTTCCTTGGGCGACTTTCTTGCCTTACGAAAAGAAATACAGGTAACAGTCCATAAAAGTGGAAGTAGTAACCTGAGAATAAGTTACGTGTACCCCCTATAAGAATATAGTAAAGTGTAAAAGGTTCTTAAATAGTCATTTCGTACATAGGTTAAGTCATTTACCAACAAATATGGAAGAAAAGCTTCTTGTTATACATTCGATTGGCAGTTTTTTTACCAAATGTGATTGTTTATTCTTTACCGAGTTCAGAATAGTATTAACTCTTTACTGCTTTACAGATTCTGTGAGATTAGCTTCCGAGTCATTGTAACTGCTGATGACTAACAAGTGTATTGTCAATACAGATATGCATGCTAGAAATTGATGAGTTTTATGTTGGCAGTCAATACAGACACAGAAATGCGGATCAAGTAATTAGAAAATCTTTACCTGGCAGATGATCATTTGGATTCCACCGGTAATAAGCAGAATTCTTCGACCATATTTATCGACTGTGGCCATCGATAGAACTGTAGATGAAGCAAGAACTGCACCAGTCAATGCAGAGGAATACAGAGAGGCTGTTCTTTTAAACCCCATACTCTGAAACAATACAGGAGCATAAAATAGTATGATGTTAATGCCTGTAAGTATCTGAAAAGTCGGCATCAAAATCGCCATAATTAACTGCGGCCTGTTTCTCCTTTTAAGAATGTTTCTAAACGGATGCTTAATCGACTGAGCTAATTCACTTGCATCCACCATGTCTTCAAATTCTGCGTTTACATTCTCGGTTCCTCGTATCTTCTCTAAAACTCGTCTTCCTTTTATCTTGTTTCCTTGTTCAATTAAGCTGTTTGGTGTCTCGGGGAGAAGCAGGCCTCCAACTGTCATTATGAAAGCCGGTGCTGCTGCTAGGCCTAAAGAAAGTCTCCACCCCCACGGATGGAGTTTACTTGTTCCATAGTTTATCATGTTTGCTGTGAAGATTCCAAGTGTTGTTGCTAATTGAAACATCATGTTCAGACATCCTCTTAGATGTGCTGGTGCCATCTCCGATAAATATAACGGAACTGCCTTCAAGCAGTGACACAGAGTTCAAACATTTATCATTAAAAGTTCTGATACTAGAGTTTATATTGAATGAACTAACTAATATAGAAGTCTGTCCATCTTGAACAAAATTCCAAGTAACTTTTATGAATTTAACTTGTATATACTGGCAGTAGAAGAATTTACTTAATATCCAATCACCTAAATGATAACTACAGGTAATCGTTCATTATTTCGCGGGCAAAACAAGGCATGCTAACTTGCTATAACATGCTAAACTGCAGCGATAGTGTTAAAAAACGTTTCGAACAATAGGTGAAATACCTTTTACATAGATGGTGTGATTCGATTCTTTTTTCCAATTTCATACTTATTCATTTCTCTCAGTCTTACGAGAAGACAAACATGTGTGATTTTAATCTAAGCTTTTTGAAGGTAAACCATCTTTTATTTTTTGTACAAATAACTAAGAATATAGCTGACATGGTCAATGAGGATTCATATAACTGGTCTGAAACTTGCTTGGGATTGAGACCTACTTATTGTTTTATACAGATAACATAATAGGAACACGCGACAACTAAAATTCAAGGTGAATCACCTGGTTGCCAAAGCCAATGCCGACGCCTAGCATAATTCGTCCGAAAAGAAGCATGCCAAGGTTGATAGCAGCGGCATTGAGAACTGCTCCAACAAAGAAACTAATGCCACCGCATATTATACTTACGCGACGTCCATGGTTCCTTGTGATAGGAGATGCTACCAGAGATGCAACTAAACCAGCTAAGTACAAAGATGAGGTAAATGCAGCAAGAACTTGGTTATTGTACTTGCAATAGTTGTCTTCGTGGACGTGCTGCTTCTTTAGGTATACTGAGTAGAAGAATCGACGGAGAAATTCATCCATCGATGTCACTCCTCCTGTTATATTGCATGTAGTGAAGGTATAATAAGTAAATAAAAGTGTACGCTCCCTAACAATTCATATTATCAAATTAGATGGTCACACATTAATTTTAACGTAGTATCAAAGCAAACAGATCAGAGATGTCCTTTGTTTTGAATCTCTAAGCTTAGGATGAAATTGGTCACACATTTCAATAATAATGACTCAGTTCTTTTACTCTTCAAACTCGGAAACTAACTGTAGAGTAGTCATAGCCAACCAGCCCCTTCTGCCGGAGGGGTAGGTGTAATTCATGCTCGAATTTTTACAAAAATACAACCCCCTCATGTCGAATCCATTAAAAGTATGTACATTTTAGAGGATTTGACAAAGGTGAAGTGTCATTTTTAAACTTTTAAGACTATAAATGGTCACATATCAATACAACATGGTATAGAGCAGGAATACATCTGTAGTTTGAATCTCTACGATTTTAAATGAGACGGTCACTCGTTCAACAATAATGCTGAAAATGATCATACAATTAAACAAAATAATGATGTAGTTCTTTCACTCTACAAGTTGAAAATCCACAAACATTATAAAAAGCTGAAATTCCTCTCCACCCCTTTAACTTGACAGAAGTTTTTCAAAAGAGAAGTTTAACTGCTGAACCATATTTTGTTCTTAGTAGTTACAATTTGCCACTTTTTAGTCTTTGTTATTTTACTTCTTTTGAAAAACAGTGGAAATTCAAGATCCAAGAAAATGTTGTTGCACTCGAGTCAGAACATGGACTATGTTGTTTTTGGAGGATTTGACATGGGTGAGAGTATTTTTAGGAAAACTCATTGCTGAGATCCTCTAAAAATGTCGTTGCACTCATGTCAGATCCTTAAAACATGAAACTTTTTAAAGATTAGACACGAGTGCGATGACATTTTTGAAAAATTCGAACAACATAACCCACTAATTCATCCTTCTTCCAATTCTAAAAGCCTCCAACTACTACATATAGCAAAATGAAAAGGAAAAGTTCTTCTTAGCTCTTTTTAAAGGAGTGGATCAACTCATTGCCCAAATATCGTTGCACTCCTGTCAGATCCTTAAAGCATGTAAACTTTGAAAGATTTAGCACATGTGAGCTAATATTTTTGAAAAATCCGAATAACATAACAGTAATTCATCCTTCTTCAAATTCTAAAAACCTCCTACCACACATAGCAAAATGACAAGGAAAACTTCTTCCTTTGCTCTTTTTAAAGAGTGCTTAAACTCATTGCTCAAATACTCTACAAATGTCGTTGCACTCATGTCAGATACTTAAAACATGTAAACTTTAAAAGATTTAACACATTTGAGCTAATATTTTTGAAAAATCCAAATAACATATTAGTAATTCATCTTTTTTTCCAATTCTATAAAAGAAAAGGGGAAAAGTTCTTCTTAGCTCTTTTCAAAGGGGTGGCTTAAACTCATTGCTCAAATACTCTACAAATGTCGTTGCACTCGTGTCAGATCCTTCAAACATGTAAACTTTGAAAGATTTTACACATGTGAGCCAATATTTTTGAAAAATCCGAACAACATATCAAATTCATCTTTTTTCCAATTCTATAAAAGGAAAGGGAAAAAGTTCTTTAATTTTTACCCCTCTTTTTAATTTCTTTTCTTTTTTTCAATAATAATTGTGAAAAAATCATAATTAATCACCTGAAATTCCAATGTCATATCCAAAGAGTGAACCTCCAACAGCAGCAACAATACATGCTATGATAACATAAAGAGTGAGTTTTCCTTTGTAATTTTCAGCTCTTTCTTTTGTAACACCAATTGAAGCAATTCCCCCTCCTGCCATCTTCAATTTCTTGCAAAAATATTGAATTAAAAGAAGAGAAAATTTTAAGAAAAACTCTCAATAATATATGTAAATTTTGTATTTCTGTTCTCTCTCTTTTTAATGTTTATTTTGACTTTAATAGTTGGTAGTTAGTTGTACTTTTCAGATGGGCAAATTATTATTAAAATAAATGAAAAGAAAAAGAAACATTTTTTCTTGGAAAAGTGTCACTTTCTTTTACATCATCATATGTATAATGATTTCTCCTTTTTTTTTAAAAAAAATAAAAATAAAAATTGTTTCTTATTTTTTTTTAGCATTTTTTAATTTCAATTTCCATATATTATATTGTTAAGACCATAAAATTAAAAAATATTTTAGTATATTTGATGTATTTTTAATTTAGCACTATTTAAAATTTTGTATCAAGTTAAAAAAGGATAAATAAATTAAAACGGAAGAAGTATTATTTTGTCTATCTCAATTTTATATTTTACTTTTTACTTGTCGAGAGTAATTTGATTAATTTTTAAGTTAAATTTATTTTGACTGATTCAATATTTTAGAAATAAAATTTTTCCATATTCAGAAGTTATATGAAAAATTAGTGTACCATGCCATTCTTATATTAATATGATTAAAATTTATATATTTTAAAATATTAAATAAAATTTATATAGTTTTACTCTTTAAAGGATAGAAATGACACATAAATTAAATCAAACCGAGAAAATACTTATTTAATTTAACTTGAATAAAATAAAAAATATTCTTAAAAAAAGTCACTTTCTTATAATTAAAAATACTTAAATCTTACGAGTTACGATAAATTTATTGCCACATAAAATCTCAAAATTTTAAACCAAAACTTCCAAATATCTTCACTTTAATTAATAGTTTTGTTGAATTTTTCCATAAATAGTTTTGACTCTTTTTTTTTTTTTCTTTTTTGTGAGGAGATTATTTTTGTCAATATATTCTTTATTGTTGCTGACTTCTTAGCTATTTTGTCTCATACATGTGGTTATCATTTCATATCTACCTCATTTTTTGTAATTTGGATTTAACAAACAAATTAACAAAATCCAACAATTTGCCATTAATTGCATATCCTCTGGATGATGATAATAATAATAATAATAATAATAATAATAATAATAATAATAATAATAATAATAAATGAAGTAATGTTTGAAGATAAGAAAATTCTTATTTCCTTGTTTTTCTCAATTTGTTAGTTATGTTTTAATTTGTTAGTTATGTTTTAATTTGATATGAAGTTTAATAAAATAAAAATAACTAATTTTTTTTTAGTATTTTATAATTTTAAATTAAAGATATACATATTTTATAGTCTTAAACATATTCTATAAAAGATATAATATGTTAAAAAAATACTAAAACATAGAAATTAGCCTATGCTTGTCTAACGACCCTGCATCTTTCTTATCTCTCTCGTATTTTTATTTGTATAAGTATTTTACATTTACGATTTAAATTTATCAAAATTGATCCACCACTTCTTATTCTAGACAAAAGAATCCTGTCTAATTCACTAATTCAGCGGAAGATACTGGATTTTTGTATTTGAAAAAGATTTCCGTAGGAATCTCTGAAGTAGATGGTGGTTGATAAAGAACTCTTTGATCAGGTATGAATACTGCCTCAAGCATGACACTTGTAATTGGTAGTAAAACACTGATTCGCTCATTGAGACCTAATTAGATTTTCATCGAATTCTCGAGATATTTTTTTATGAAGTTTTGTTATAACATCTATAACCGTTTCCGTTTTAGAAAAGGAAAAGTTATAGAAGTTAGATGGCTCCACATAAATAATAGTGTTTTTTTTTTTAGAGATATTTTTCTTTTGAATTTTTGGTATAATGCTAGTAACATGCCTTCATCCATCTTTTTGCATATTCAAGAAAAAAAGGGAATATTTAGGTGGGATTCTTAAGGGTGGTCACACATTATTTTATGAAATTGGATATATAAAATATTTATTTACTTATTAAACTAATAAGTAATGAATTTTATAATTATATACCTTTGAGTGATGGACCTTCATTAATTTCTAAGGAAAATACTAATTATAGTTGACTTTTTGGTATTGTATCCATGAATTACTTATTTCATGTTTTTCGTGGCATATATGGAACAATACGCCAATTAATATACTCTTTCTATTTCTTTTTAATTATCGTGCTTTTTAAAAATTTAATTAAATTAAATTTTGAAATAAAAAATTTAAATAGTTAAAATTTTTATATATATATAAAAAATCATTGATTATAATCTTTTTTATATTAATATACTTAAAAACTCATCTTTAATATTGATCGAAATTTACTTTGACTATAGAAATAGAAATTATGATAAATTAACAAAGAACCGAGAGAATATTAAATTATACTAAACTCAGGATTGGATTCGTCTAGACTCAGCACTGAGGTTTGTCTTACTTCATCGGGATTTGTATAAACTCAGTTGAACTCTAGCCCATATCGACAAGACTGACAAAGGAGTGACTCTGATACTATCTGTAACGATTCAACCCGTTAAGCAATATTGTCCGCTTTGGGCCTACAACCTCATGGTTTTAAACACATGTCACTAGTAGATAAAACATGTTTACTTATATTCCCAACATTTCTTCTGTATTTTATCGATGTGAGACTTCTCATGTTAAGATAGGTTGTTACACTTTTTTTTCGATATGTAAAAGCGAAATACAAACAAAAAAAAATTTAATTGGGGGAGAACCACTTTATAAATTTTTTAAAATATGAATGCATACATCACATTTATTAACCAAGTGAAGACGTGCAACATGCCTCAATTCATTTTTTGTGTACATGTAGCATAGTTAAAATAAATCTCCACATATCTCATGTTTCACGTTTTATTTGATCGTTTTTCGTAATCAAGAAAATATATATTTTTTTCTGACTAACATTTAACTTTTTAAATAGGAAAAAAAAGCCATTAGTTGCTTAAAAAAATAATTTTAATTTTGTAATCGGAAAAGTACTTGATTTTCTCTAACTGAAATTGGACTTTTCAAATAGAAGAAAGATAGTTCCATCAGTCATTTTCAAAAAATTATTTGATCATTTTTTGTAAGCAAGAAAGTGCTTGTTTTTCTCTAACTAATATTTTGCCTTTCAAATCGAAGAAAGATAACCCTAGCATCAATCACTTCAAAAAATAATAGACTCTTAGCCTTTCAAAAAAAAAAAAAAAAAAATAGAAGATAAGATAGTATACCATTAATCGCTTCAAAAAGTAATTTGATCATTCACTTCAAAAAGTAATTTCATCATCTTTCGAGATCAAGAAAATACTTGTTTTTCTCTGTCTGACATCTAACCTTTCAAATAGAAGAAAGATAGCCCCATGATTAGCCGCTTCAAAAAGTTAATAATTAATCATCTCGTGTAATAAAAAACACTTATTTTTCTTTGATTGACATCTAACCTTTCAAATATAGAAAAGCTAGTCCCATAGTTGCTTTCAAATATTATTATTTGATGTCTTTTTCGTAATCAAGAAAACACTTATCTTCTTCCGAAGAACATTTACCCTTCATGAAATAGCTAGAAGAATGATAGTTTCTTATTATCATCGACTTCAAAAAATTATTCAATTATTTTTTGTGATCAAGAAAATATTTGCAGATCTTCTTCTGATGAACACTTAGTCTTTTAAGTAAAAAAAAACACTCTCAAAATATTTGAGATCGATTATTCGATTCTAACCAATCAACCTTTTGTTATTGCTATCTCGTAACAATCTAAAAACAAACTAGATTTTAGATTGTTTTTTTCTCCTTATTTTGAGATGAATTTGGAGACTCATTCTTCATTATGTCAAGTTAACAGGTGTACGTGCACTTTCAACTTGCTTCGTGAATTCACCTTTGATTTGTATAATAACAATAATAATTTTAAAATATTCTATGAAATTATTTTACCGTAAATATTATTCAATCTCAAAATTATTTTATTTCATCATTTACATTAAATTAATAAAATAAATTATCATATACGAAAAGAAATAATATAATCTCATGAATTTTCCTTTTCTATAGTTCACCAACTAAACTATCCCTATGAGCTATTTGGATATTTAAAAATTATTCAAAACATTATTTAATTATAGAACAAATTAATTTAACAAAAATAATATAAATTTCACTTTTGAAAAATTTCAGGTATGAAATTTCTTTACATTTGTATCTGCAATTTCATTCCAAGTCTAAGTTTGTGATTTTTTATATGTGGGGTGGGAGTGGAATCTGACTTTCCAATGTTGTTAAAGCATTCAGGAAAAATGGTTGCATGTAAGGTGTTTGTTTAAGTGTCTGAGTGAATTCTTTAGCTTTGTGTAGGGTATTTCACTGTATTCAAAATGGTTGCATGTATGGTGTTTGTTTAAATGTCTAAATGAAGGATATTTCACTGTCATGTTGATTCAAGATGGTTAGATATTTCACTCTGACTATGGGGCATTGCACTTTCTAATTGAGAATGTCTATCATTGAGATGTTTCTGGTTAAATGAAACTTCGTGTATACATGTGGTAATGATCACCCGGGAGTATAATGGCGGAGCCAGAATTTTCACTAAGGAGGTTCGAAATACACGAAGAAGTCAAAGGAGTTCAACATCTACTATACATATACGGAAAAAAATACTTTAACCATATATAGAGTATAAATGGTGTATTTTTCTGCAACCCCTCAGCTATTACTAGCTCCGTCGCTAGGGGCATGCGCTAGTGTCCTTGACAGGTACTATCATTGTCTGAAATCTGAAATGGAACCTTGATCTATGGCTAAACCTCAACACGATCAGCATGTGGAACATAAACATAATAGATTCGTAATTATTTTATACTTCCTCTATGTAGGTTTAAGGGTAGGAGTAGTACATATATTTAATACAGTGTTTGGCAGTTGGTTGGAGGGCTAATCATGTGTCATAATATTATACATAATTAACTCAATAAAGAAGATATATTTCTGACTTCATTACATTTTGTAGTGAGTCAGAAAGCAATCACTCAAGTTCAAACTAGCTGAGGTTGGTTATATGAACCATCCTTGATGAGTTTCTAGAATCCTTAACCTGCCCTCCAGGTTTTACTCACCATCAACTGTTCTATTGATTCATGTGATGATAAAACTTATTCATTTCATTGATAAATAGCCAGTCATTTGTCAATTCAGGGGACTAATTAACAAATTTGTATCCTTAAACCAGTTCTACTTTCGTAGGTTTATGCTTCAGATTTTTTGAGAGGATCGAAAGAAAAGAGGCTGATGCTGGTTGGAGTGAACGGAAACCAGTTTGAGTCTCTCCTATTACATAATATAACCCTAACCACCCTTGCAAATAGGGTTCAGAGGAGAGGTCACAAGCTGCCACTACTACGTAATCTACTTCTACCGCTACTTGAAATCGATTCTCTTTCATGACTCTCTTTCTCATTCTCTTTACACCACTAGTTAGAAATAGACTAGAGCATTCCCTGGAACAGGCTGTTGAGAGGTATTCAACAAGCACAGATCAACTGCACTAGCTCTAATTCATAATCAAGACGAAAAGTCGGATGTACTTGTTCAGGTCAGCTCTACTTTGGCCATTCTTCTCCCTGAAAAATAGAATATTTAGAACAATCGTATATCTGAACCTGGATTCCTGTTTAACTACGATTTGCAGAGTTTCAAATGAGATGACAAATATTTGGACAATTCTTTTGAGTTCTACAAGAGATTTATATGCTATCTGATAAGAAGATGCAAGTTACAACTTTGGTAATGAATAAGAGGCAAAAGTTGGCTGAACTACTGAGAAATTGTTCAAAGATTTTGTCTTTAGATGTGGGAAAGCAAGTTCATGGAGCTGTATTAAGGATGGGTTATGCATTTGATTTGATGATAAGCAATGATCTCATTGATATGTATGGGAAGTGCAGTAGAGTGAAACTGGCTCGCTCAGTGTTTGACAAAATGCCTGAAAAAAATGTGGTTTCTTGGACGGCTTTAATGTGTGGACACTTACAACATGCTAATGCTCAAGAATCCTTGTTGCTTCTCTCACGGATGCTCTTCTCAAATGTAAGACCCAATGAATACACTTTTTCCACCAACTTAAAGGCATGTGGTATTCTTGGTGTTCTGGAAAATGGACAACAGATTCATGCGTTGTGTGCTAAAAGTGGGTTTGAAAAGTATCCAGTTGCGGGCAATTCAATTATTGATATGTACTCACGATGTGGGGAACTTGGTGAGGCTGAAAAGAAGTTCCATGAAATGCCAGAAAAGAGTCTCATAACTTGGAATGTAATGATAACAGGGTATGCAATGGGAGGATTTGGTGATAAATCTTTAGTTCTGTTCAAACAAATGCAACAAGAAGGAGTAATGCCAGATGAGTTTACGTTTGCAAGCACATTGAAGGCTTGCAGTGGTCTTAAGGCGGTCCATGAAGGAAGCCAAATTCACGCTTTTCTTATTACTAGGGGATTCCTTATTTCCAGCCAGAAAGTTATTGCAGGCGCTCTTATTGATTTGTATGTCAAATCAGGAAACTTGTTTGAAGCACATAAGGTGTTTAGTCATGTTGAACAGAAAAGTGTCATATCATGGACAACACTGATCGTAGGGTATGCTCAAGAAGGAAAACTAACAGAGGCGATGGACCTGTTCAAGCAGCTCAGGGAAAGTAGCATATCATTGGATGGGTTTGTACTGTCAAGCGTGATGGGTATCTTTGCTGATTTTGCTCTAGTTGAGCTTGGAAAACAATTGCATTGCTGTGCAGTAAAAATACCGGCTGGTTTAGACATATCTGTATTGAATTCAATCATGGATATGTATCTAAAATGTGGGTTAATAGAGGAAGCCGAAACGCTTTTTGATGTTATGCCACTGAAAAATGTGATTTCATGGACAGTTATGATCACCGGGTATGGGAAGTATGGTCTTGGTGGAGAAGCAGTTGAACTATTCGAGAAAATGCATATGGATAGTATTGAGCCTGATGAGGTTTCCTACTTAGCTCTGCTCACAGCTTGTAGTCACTCGGGGTTAGTTCAAGAAAGTGAAGAATACTTTTCAAAACTATGCAACTCAAATTGTTTAAAACCCTCAGTAGAGCATTATGCTTGCATGGTTGATATCCTTGGTCGAGCTGGACGCCTAAGAGAAGCTAAGGCTGTGATAGAGAACATGCCAGTAAAAGCAAATGTTGGTATTTGGCAGACACTGCTCGGTGCATGTAGGGTACACAAGAATGTAGAAATAGGAAGAGAAGTTGGGGAGATTCTCTTAAAATTAGATGGCAATAATCCGGTGAATTATGTTATGATGTCAAACATTTTCGCTGATGCCCGCCTATGGGAAGAATGTGAGGGAATAAGAGGACTGGTGAAAACAAAAGGTTTAAGGAAAGAAGCAGGACAAAGTTGGGTGGAGATCAACAAGAAGATGCACTTTTTCTACAACAGAGATGAGACACACCCACTTACTACAGCTATCCATGAATTTTTGTATAAGATGGAGAAGAAAATGAAATATGAACTCGGTTACACACGGGTATTAAGCTTTTCATTACACGATGTTGAAGATGAAACAAGGGATGAGAGCTTGCGATTTCACAGCGAGAAATTGGCAATTGGTTTGGCACTTCTTTCTGGTGGCGATGAAATTGAGGGGAAGCCAATTCGTGTTTTCAAGAATTTGAGAGTTTGTGGAGATTGTCACGAGTACATAAAGGGTTTGTCAAAGATTTTGAAGAAAATATTTCTTGTTAGAGATGCCAATAGGTTCCATAAGTTTGAGAATGGAACATGTTCCTGCAGAGACTATTGGTGATAGTATATTTGATTTGATAGCAACTATGGACAAACCCTCTCAAGAATTTTATCTTAAATTTCTTTTATCAACAAACAAGCAAGTGTGACACAACTAAGGAGAGAAAGAAATCGTGAAGGGCTTTCTGAAGCCTATCGAAGCAGGATGCTGCCGCAACTCTAAGGTAATCTCTGCCCCTTGTGCTCTCATAAATGAAAATACTAACATGAGAGTTCTTATCTTTTGAAAGTATATGTTGTATCATTGAAGGAAATGAGCAACTTTGATCATTTAGCTTTCCCCATATTCTTAAAACATCTGTGGTCAAAAACCTTTGGAGACGAGCATGTTTGAACCGTTTGTTTGTGAAGAGTGGTTCTGTATTCTAACTTCTCACTAGTAAAATCGAAAAGCTCGTCTCATTACATCAATAGTTATACTGATCAAGATTTGCCTTAAATAGCAGTTCCAGTTAATTGTATGATCTAAAATGAATTGGATTTGGTGTGCATGGTCTGCTTAATTTTTATCTTCATGCTAATCAGGAATGGTATTCTACAAATTTGTACAACGTACTTAAGTTCACTTGTGTTTAAACAGAGGCGGAGATTGGGATTCAGGTGGAAGTTGTAGTAAAGAGAGTGAACCTGTTTAGAGAGGAGCTCTCCTCGGAAACTATCCTACGAGAATGAAGATTATGGAGGAGGTGATTGAGGAACGGCAGCTTCCAATAGTCCCCAGTCAGTAAATTTCCGCAAGCATGGCCACCATCAGTGTGTGTAAGGTTGATAGAAGGGCGAAGGAAGATTGTAGCCATTGCTGTCTACTCGGAGTCCCCGATGCATGGAATGAACTAATCTTTTCACTGCCTTGTAAAAGTGTGACATTGTAAAATGAGATGAAATTCTCTACCAAAATAGGCAGTAATTTTCCAGGATTCATTGATTGCATGATGCAAATGTTCATACTCCATATTGACTCAATTTGGAGACCATATACTTTGGAAAGTCAATGTATTTTATCTTTTTGGACTAGGAGTAATAAATTTAAGGACAAGCTAATAATTATACATTTTAAGCAATACAAACCTAGTTTTTGCATTTTGAAAAATATTTGTTCTTTTCTCAAATCTTGAAGTTGTCTTAGCTCTCGTATCATAAAAGACTTCAACCTTTACATTGTAAACCTACTCTTCTATATGAAGCTAGTACAGGTATCGTCCTTCATGCTTCCATATGGAAAACAAGAGGAGGCCACAAATCAAAAAATATTTTTGATTCGGATGGTGGCAACTCAAGACTCGGAGATCATTCTGTTGGATTTGAGTAAGGTGTGAAGTGAGAAATAAGGGGAACCAGGTGAAGGAAACAATGAAAAATCATTTTTCTCTCGTTGGTAGAAGAAAGGAAAAGTTGTCTTTATATTAGGAAACACTCCATTTAGCTCTTAAAGGGTTAAGGAGAGGGTGCCTGCTCCCGCTGTTGTCGTCGTTGCTTGTTCGACTCGGCCTTGACTTCAGCTCGACCTTGACAAATGATGTGATTGACTGGTTGGTAATTTAGATAAAGTTCATTTATTAATTCTAATATTATCGATTAATTAATTATTCATAGAATTATTTATTGATTAATAAATGAAAATTCATGAAATTAATTTGAAATTCACGAAAAGGATATGTTCCTTCTGGATGAGTTTGTTTTGATCAGGTAAGTTTGTATCTTTTCATCCCATTTCGTTGGCTAGAAATAGAGAGGATTCTTGCACTTTTCAACCATTGAGTTTCCTCCTTCCATATATATTTTCTTATAAATAAAGTAGAGTCTTTGTGTGATTTCATTGCTGACTTTTGAGTTTGATGAAGTTACTGAAGTTTGAGATACCACTACTTCTTTAATAGTTTATTCGTTTTATCCTCGAAGGAAATAATCCATAACCTCGAGTATAGTGAGGAGATTAAATTCCTTAAGGACACATTGAATTTTGTGAACTTGAATATTGTCTTTCTTTTCATCTCAAAAGTATTTTTGTTTACTATTCTGAATATAACAAATAACAATCATAAAGAAATTTAATTTATATTTCTGCTGCATCTTATATTCTACGAGGGTTGGAGATTAAAATAGAAAGATTTTCTATTCTAGTGATTAGTTTGGTTCAAAGAAATAAAATCATCATCAAGTTATTAAATTTTTGTTTTTCTCATTTTGAAGATATAAAAATTTCAAAAAATTTCGCAGAATTTCTCATATAAATAGTTTCATTGAATGCAACATGGACATATATTGCAAAGGCTTTTCGAACATCATAACTATGTGAGATGGCTCCAGAATCAAGCTATCGATCCTTGGAAGTCCTACCAAGTTGCACTCAGTCAATATAGCACACAAGTTCTCCTTTTCTTCATTCTTTTCAATCCTATATACTTGATTCTTTTTCTTTTCTTTCTTTGAAGAGTAACATTCCACAATTTTATGCACAACCTTCCCACAGTTATGACAATTTCCTTCAAACTTCTTTTTAGGCAGGTATTTGACTCAGATGACTTCTTTTTCTTTTTAATGTTTGACCCTTTTCAACAATATTTGTCCTTACTGTTGTTGAACTTACTCAAGCCTTTTTCTCTGCAGTTTTATTTTCTTCTTCAATTCTCAATCTTATGATGAGACTTTCAACAATCATTTCCTCGGGTTATGCTTTAAGTAGTTTTTGAAGTCCTTCCACAGAGAAGTTAACTTCTCAACGACGGATTCTACTTGAAAAGTTTCATTGATGACCACCTCTTGTATAAACTATCAGCTTTATTTATAATATGATATATTAGTCAATAACATTAAACAAAATTACTTCTAATTACACTTAAGTGACATGCATGTCTGATCACATTACTTGCCCTTAGACAATTACTAGTTAGGGTTGATAAATATGACAACTTTGTAAATGCTATAGTAAGATCATTCACCTATTTTATGCCAAGGAAATGGGGTATCAAATTAGGGTTTTCCATGGTTGATAAGTTTTAACCCTAATGAGGAAACTATGAAGGCAGTTATTTCAGTTTAACCCTAAGGAAGAAACTATATTAAAGCAATTATTTTTATTTAACCCTAAGGAGGAAACTTTGTGATGATCTTTGTACAGAGATTGCGAGGTTGTTATAATTATGTTTGAAAGAAGACAATAACATTAAATCTTGATTTACTGTTTTTTGTTCCTTGTTCTTAGAATTTTATGTTACTCAATCGTTTTATTTTATGTTTTTTTAAATTAACAGGATATGCAGTTTAAAAAATTAATAAGAACTTTTTAAATCATGTGGTACAGAAGCATATAATATATCCAAATATCGCTGAACTTTGTGGTTTTGAAAAGTCATGTAGAAAGTAGTATTAGCGCTAATATATAATACTTTTCAATGGTAAATCCAAAGAGAGATTCAAGAGGAGACAATAAAATGGCAGCGAGCAATCATCCTGTATATGGTTGGTGCTTCACCATTTATAGGTGCTATTAGGGCGTACATGGACTAGATTGATTCAAAATTTTTAAATATCAAATTAAATTATTTGTGTTAAATTTTTAAATATATAAATCAAACTATACTAATAAAATTCAAGGTTTTTGACCTCAAATTTTTTGAGTTTCTTGGGTTTTCGGGTTTTTTCCCATTATTCATAAAAACATATAATTAATTTGTGTTTCTTCTTCAATTCTACCCAAATACAAGTATCTAAGGTGATTATAATTTTAAAGTACTAAATCATACTAAAATAAGTCTAGTAAGGATTGATTATATGACTAAATATTAAAGAAAAATAACATTATGTTATATATTTTAATTATCTAAACCAATATATAATTAAAGAAAAACATTTAACATTAATTATTGTGTTGACTTGACTTTTTTGATTAGCAATAATATTGACTTGACTTTTTGATTAGCAATAGTATTGACTTGACTTTTTTGATTAGCAATAGTATTGACTTGACTTAGATTTGACTGTTATTAGGATTATTGATATTTATGGAACATAAACTTTTTTTGAATTATTCAAAATTCTAAATTAAATTTGAAATAATATTGTTAAAAAATAAAAGCTATAAGAAATATTTATAGATTATAATATCAAAGTAAATATTTTTACGTATAAAATAATTTTTAAAAATTAAATATACGATGTCAAGTTGAATTGATCTTGGTTGATGTTTTAAAGTTTAAACCAACCCGACCTAATATAGTTGGGTTTTCTCATTCAACAGCAAACCAAGTTGTAGTAGAAAAGTGATGAGAAAAATTTAAATATGATCTAATTTAAGTGATCTGATCTTAATTATGTGAAACTAAGCATTATTGGAAAAATACTTAATAGTATCATATACCTCCCAAATTTTAATACCAAAACATCCCTATAAATCCCTGGTCATTTGTTCTCAACATTATCAAAATTCATTAAATACATTTTTCTATATTTTTATTATGGAGAAGACCACCCACTCTGCCCCTCTCATTGACCCCTGGAAGATAAAGAAAGCCATCACGCCTTCTGAGCTTGCTTCCAAGCAACTGCTGCTGTCATTCACAATTGCTTTTGAATGTGTTTTTGCGTACTGGTTTGAACCCATGGTCAAGTTTATATCAGATGGGGAGGGGAAAAAACAATGTGTTTATATATGGGATGTTACTGATGAAAACAACCATAAAGAATATACCGCTTATGTTCAAATGGTTGCCAATGATGACTATGGACTTTTTTGTGAAGATTTGTTCAGAGAACGTGGATTGAGTGTTGGTGACGATATAGGCCTTTATTGGGATACTAATAAGAATGGTTTTAAATTCAAGTTGATTAAAAAAGCTCTTGTTTAGTAAAATCTTGTAATGACTTTTTCAAGGAGATTGAGATATTATTATAATTATATTTGAAAGAAAGCAATAATATTAAATCTTGGCTTACTGTTTTCTTTTCCTACTTCTTAGAATATTATGTTAGTCATTTTATTCTATGTTTTTTTTTAAAATTTAATAGTGATGTAATGTGCTCTGGCCCCTATAATATCAACACAAAACCAGTGATAATTAAGGCAAAGAATGCTGATTTTGACTTTATAGAAGAAGTCCTTAAGATATACCACTTTGAATCCATTCTCAACACTCATCCCGTAGATCTATGTGCTTAATTCTTGAATGCATTTCCGAACTAATGTTAAATATATAATAATTTTCAATCGTTAGGAACTCCCCCTCTCTCTCTCAGCACACGATAGCATGTCTGCTTACTTGCACCACTGTAGAAAAGAACCTATTGCTGATTCTTTTCAAGTTGAATCAACAAAGGTTCTTTTGCACCAAATTTGGTAAAACCAATATTGTTGATGATCCCAGGTGGGTTATTGTTGTGAAAACTACACTGGATCATCACATGCTATTTTTTGACACCACAGCACAATTTGGCTTGGCTTCAATCGCGGGGATTGCACTCATAAATTTATTCATGTCTTGAACCTTGAAGACAAGGTTCTATTGTTATGAATCAGTGCAAGCCCAATGTTGAAACCTATTGGGCTGGGAAATAGAAAGAATGGTTTATGCGTATTATGATCATGCTTAGGCAAAGTCTGTATCTCTCGTCCTGCTTTCTCTTAGTCTAGTGTATCGTCTCCTTCTTCAGTCAATCCTATTCTTGCTTTCAATATTTCTGTATTTCCGTTTGAGCTTTTGCCTTTTGAGCTGTCGCATTACTTTCTAGAATTGTAATTGAACTTTTTAGCTTTATTAATATAGTTGAGAAGTCGTTTACTGTTGCATTGGATTTGAGTTCATTACATAGGATCATAACGTTGCTCTTGTCAGGTCAATGAATTCAAAAATTCTTCAGTTGTTGTAATACTTATGAATGGTTTTCCTCGACACTCATTGTTTGCAGGCAGAGAAAGTGGGAAATGCGTTTCACAAAAGCGCTTAAACATGGAAATTAATTCGGTGTCTTTTTTGTTCTCAGGGAAGAGAGATGGAGAAACATTCTGATTTGCCTCACAACCACAAAAGGGATTTGGTTCTCAAGCATCACAAAGTCTCAGGTGAAAATTGGAGTCATCAATATTATTATTTTCGTGATGATCATGCAAGTTTTTGCCATATGCTGAACGGAGGGTCTTAAACAAGAAAAGACCATGTATGGCTTTTGTCCAAGTTAAAGTCTCCTCATCTATGTCCATGAAGCGGTTATAACAGACACGGACAGAAGCAGTTATAACAGACAGGACAGCAAGGTTGTTCTCTCTAAGTTTGTCAATCAAGAGGTGCTCAAAATTGAGGTTTGAGTAGGTTCAAGAATGTCCTTGATGGCAGCAAGTTTGTACCTTTCCATTTGATATAGGTCAACTTCTTTTTGAAGGGCGTTGCTTATGCGGTCTGTCCATCTCCTGGTGCTTGAATTTGAGGAAACATTCATATTCAATTCAATGTTTCTTTGATTTGTTTGCAATCATATTATTCATTCATGCATATACACATTTACAGACTAATTAGTTTGCTGCTAATAAGAGAAGTAGTTGAAACACAGGGGAGTTTTTTGCTTGCTTCCTTGTTAGTATCAGTTTACCTACCGATTAAGTTTTTCCTTATACGAACAAACTTTATATCATCCTGCTAAAACCAGCCATTCAATTACTGATCAAAGTCATTTTTAACTAAAATGAAGTTTAGGTCATGTCTGGCGACGTAAATAGTATTACTTAATCACGACAAGCTATAAGTTATACATGCGAGATTAAAATCAATCATTTAATATAAGTGCTTAATTTAGAGGTGCCATTTGAAGAAGATGTATTGATATGTCATATGTCTTTTGTTGAGCTGACAGCTTCTCTGAAATACTTGAATAAGACAGTCAAACAACAAACATTATATCTCCTTTGCTTTGCTCAGGATCCTGAGGATGAGTTAACATTGAATTCCTTTTCAGTTTCTTACTTCTCTCCTTCAAACAAGGAAAAAGGTACCAAAAAAGAAAGAGGAAATTTCAGAAAACGCGCTATGACATAAGGGATCGACAGTTTGGCTCAAGGAAAAAGCTGGCATCCAAAAAGGAAAGCAAATCCGTCCTCTCTCCCTCAGGATGGAGTTCTGTTATGTGGGAAAAGGCCCAAATGAAAACTATCTTGAGGCAGAGAAATTTATATGGCTGAAGCAATGAGCACATAAGTTTTTAATGTTGAAGTCATGGATGAGAATAGCAGGATTTCCGAAAACGGAAGAAAAACAGTTCACCACTAGAATAATTTCAGCCATAGTTAAGTATGTTTGAACCATTTTGCCAAAAAGAGGTTGAGATTTTGCCCTTTGTTTCTCTCTTTCATTGATAAGGAAACTTGACACAGAGCAAAATCTAACTTTTGCATTTTGAATAATATTTTCTCTTAAGCTGTCTCAGCTCTTTTATGGGCAAGCAACAGGAAACAAGCGATTTCGACAGTTTTTCGTGGGCGTTGGCCCACGGTTTGTGGCGTTGCCCGGGACTCGGGACCAACTTTCTCGAAAAATTACACTGACTTATCCACAACGAGCCCGGCAAGAACCACAGATGGCCTGGGGGCACCGAAGAATGCCTGGTAGGATTTTATAGGCCAAGCAACAGGAAATAGACAATTTTGGTAGTTTTTCGTGGTGTTAGCCCACAGTTTCTGGCGCAACCCGGGGCTCAGGGCCAAATTTCCTGAAACATTACACCGACCCATTTGTAACGAGCCTAGCAAGAGCTCTAGGTGGCCCGCGGTGCAGCAGGATGTCTGGGAGGATTTTATGGGCCAAGCAACAGAGAAACAAGCAATTTTGGCAATTTTTCGTGGGTTTTAGCCCATGGTTTTTGGTGTATCCCTGGGCTCGGGACCAACTTTCCAAAAAAATTACACCGACCCATCCACAACGAGCCCAACAAGATCTCGAGGTGGCCCGATTGCATCGCAGGACGCCTGGTAGGATTTTATGGGCCAAGCAACAGGAAACAGATGATTTCGGCAGTTTTTCGTAAGTGTTAGCCCACTGTTGCGCTGCTGGGGGCTCAGGGCCAACTTTATCGAAAAATTATACCAACCTGTCCATAACAACCCCGGCAAGAGCTCCAGGTGTTCCTACGGTGCCGCAGGATGCCTGGTAGGATTTTATGGACAGAGCAACAGGGAACAAGTGATTTCGAACAGTTTTTCTTGGGTGTTAACCCACAGTTTCTGGTGCTTCTTGGGGCTCAGGGCCAACTTTCCCAAAAGATTACACTGACCCATCCATAACGATCCTGGCAAGATCCCAGGAGGCCCGGTGGAGCCGCAGGATGCCTGGTAGGATTTTGTGGGCCAAGCAACAGAAAATAGGCAATTTCGATACTTTTTCGTGGGTAGTCCATGGTTTCTAGCGCTACCCAAGGCTCGTGGCCAACGTTTTTGAAAATTTACACTGAGCCATCCGTAACAAGCCTAGCAAGATCCCCAGGTGGATCGACGGCACCTCAGGACGCCTGGTAGGATTTTATGGGCCAAGTAATAGGAAACAAGCGATTTTGGCAGTTTTCCGTGAGTGTTAGCCCACGTTTCTGGCGCTGCCCGGGGCTCTAGGCCAACTTTCCTAAAAATCATTTGAGTGTATCCATAACGAGCTTTCCAAGAGCCCCAAGTGGCTCGGCGGCACAGACGATGCCTGGTAGGATTTTATGGGCTGAAGAATAGGAAACAGGCGATTTCGATTGTTTTTTGTGGGAGTTAGCCCACGGAATCCGCGGGTATCAGGGGCCCAGGGCCAACTTTCCTAAAGAATTATATGAGTGGGTCCGTAACGAGCCTGCCAAGAGCTCCAAGTGTCCCGGTGGCGCCGATGACGCCTGGTAGGATTTTATGAGCCAAGGAACACGAAATAGGGGATTTCGGCAGTTTTTCGTGAGTGTTAGCCCATGGAATCTAGAGTCGTCGGGGGCTCGGGGCCAAATTTCATGACAAATTATATGAGTGGGTCTGTAACGTGTCCGCTAAGAGCCCCAGGTGGCCCGGCAGTGCCGGACGACCCTGGTAGGATTTTATGAGCCAAGAAACAGGAAACAAGTGATTTCGATAGTTTTTCGTGGGTGTTAGCCTACGAAATCTGGTACCACGTCCCGACAACCATTTTCTAATATCTTAGAGATTTTACAAACATAAAGTTGTTGAGATTATTTTTTTCCTGAATTTATTACATGTTCATTTTTTTAAAAAACTTCTGTATTAGTGAGTGTTGAGACTTATAATATGCCAAACTAAGGATTCGGTCAGACCAAAAATAGTTTCAATTGTCGATCATGTCCAGAGTATAGACTTGAGTTATGAAAATGGAGAATGACCAAAATATGGATAAAATGATGGTCTTAACTCCGGTGCACCCAAACAACAACTTTGACGCTAAAAATGGACAAAACGATGGTACGAGTATGAAGAGTGGGGAAGACATGATGCATGAGGAGGAGAGCTAATATCCCCTTCAAACTCGAGTAGCCCTGAGATTTGTGCCTAACCGTGCCATGGTAGTTCCATCACTAGCCGCGAAATAGGTTATGACTCAAACGATTGCTCCAAATAGTAATATTACAAATAGAGATCTTCTTAATGAACTTGTAACTAAGTAAGTTAAAATCTTTCCAACTCTGTTACTCATATTAGCACTTGTAAGAAATTGCAAGTTGTTATATTTATCCACATATTCTACAAGATGTGGATCTTTTGTGAGGAGGATGTTTTTCTCATGTCGCTAGGGATGAAGACATCTCTCCTAAACTAAAATAAGTGGAAAATGCAAAAAATGAACGCAAAACAAATGGTAGATATCATAGTTGGGATGATAAAGTGTCTGAGAAGTTTGTTCTAAGATGAGTGTCAATGAAATTGGGCAAAGTATATAGAAAGTGACAAGGTTTAACATATCTAAGAAGAATTACTGTATTTTTAAGATCTCTTGAGCATGTTGAGGAGAACAAAATTTTTAGTGGGTCCAATTTGTTTATGTGGACCTCTAACAAGAGACCACATGGCAAAACTATTTTTACTAAGTACAATTAAAAAAGAACGGCATAAATAAGTATGTTTTATACGGTGATGACATAAACGAGTCAAGATTTTAATGGATGAGATAGATGAGTCAATTCTAATAGTTTGACGGCATATTTGAACATCTTTCCTATTATTAATAAAAAGTATCCAAAAAAGATAATATTATTAAATAGAATTACCAGTATGTGATAGGCATCAAATAATATTAATTATTAATTTGTTATAAATTTATTAAATATAATTACTTGTAATTACATTAAATAACCTGCTTATGTGCAAGACTCATCAAATCAAGTTGTAATAGGAAAGTGATGAGAAAATTTTAAAATATAATTAATCATAGTAATTTGATCTTAAATATGTGAATCCAAGCTTTATTAGAAAAAATGATTATAGTATCATATACCTTCCAAGTATAATACCAAGGCATCCCTATAAAATCCTCAACATTGTAGAAATTCATCAAACACATTTCTCCATAGTTATTATTTTTAAGACAACCATCCACTCTGCCCTTGTCATGGAGCCACAAAACCCATGGAAGATTAAGAAGGTTGTCAACCATTATGAGCAATTCGCGAAGGTACTGGTGTTGCCATCTCCAATCGCTTTTGAACATGTTTTTCGTTACTGGTTGAAGAACATGGTCAAAATAGTAATGAGAGGGAATGGGAACATGCAACGTGTTGAATTAGTGGATATTACCGAAGAAAACAATCCTATAAATGATGAAGGTGCTTATGTTGAGAGGATGATGCCATGTAAGGACTATGCACTTGTTTGTGCGGATTTGTTTGCAAATCGTGGATTGAATGTTGGCGATGAAGTTGGACTCTACTGGGATGATAACGCGCACAATTTTAAATTCAAGTTAATTAGAAGGGGTTAAGTTTGATGAAATCTTATGATGATTTTTGTGAGGAGATTGAATGATTGTTATAATTATATCTGAAAGAAAGCAATGATATAAAAATTTTATTGTTTCCATTTTCTATTTCTTAGAATATTACGTTACTTTCTCATTTTATTTTATGTGTTTTAATTTAATAGGTAGAAGTTTTAAAAATAAATGAAATTTTTTGAGTCATGTGGTAAAGATGTGTATAGTATATTCAAATATTGTTAAATTTTATGATTTTAAACATATCATATAAGTTGTTAGAGTTAAAAAGAGTTACATAGAAAGTGACATTCGCGCTAATATGTGATAGTTTTCAATGGTTATATCCATCCTAAACCTTCAATAAATAATCAATAGGTATACTTTGTTCTTCAACAATTCAACAACAGATACTGTGCCTTGTATGCTCTCTTTTATAAATTAAATTAAGTAGTACTAATCCCCTAACATTGCTCCTATTATATAAGTCCCACATCAATTCCCCGTTCAATCGACGAGGGAGTTTTTTGGAATAATATCATAAAATTGCTTTTTAATGTTTTCACAATTTCTCCAATCGTTCTAATACTTGTGAATGACAATCCATTGGTAGAATGGGAAGAATTAGGGAAAGAAGGGCACATGAGGAGTGAATGGGAAGATCGAAAAGTTGGAAGAAGGAAAAACTTTTTGGTTAGAAGTGTGGAAATTAGCTAAGCATTTTATTCCAACTAATCTATCAGAACGATCTATAACAACAAGTAAATCTATGCCAGGAGATATTAGTACAAGAAGTCATAGATACACTTCTTGATAATGGAATCTAGGGACGACCAATGAGAGATGGTCATAATTAAGTTTACGAATCATTTTATGATCTAAATGAAATGCTAAACTTTATGAAATACATAAGCTCTAATTTCTACAAGATATTTGATGTTGATGGTCTAGTAGTCTATGGTTCTACACTAGCTTTGGGAGATATTAGAAAGGATAACGGAATATTGATCCATCCTTTTCTTGGCTACGCTATTCCACCGCCTTATAATCTCTTCTCCTCATATGGAGGAGCTTGCAAATGTGCATTTGTAGTATAATAGATGCAAATACAATCATCTTTGTTTAATTTATTGACATCATTCTACTCTTCATTGCCCCAAACATTGTGGCAGTCAGACACAGAGCAAACTGTCTTGAAGATTAGAAGCAAGACCATGGATATTGACATAGCAATAGGCAACAATTTCAAAGAAATATAGATGTTTCTCTTCAATCCTCTACGAGCTCTAACGATTAGCCTCTGGTCATAGTACTCATTGACTTTCTTCATGACAATGTCCACATTAGAAATTCCAGTAGAACTCAAGAATGACCTTTTCATGGTACTGAACAAAGTGGCAATTTCATTATCAGTCATATTCCCTTTGATAACACCAGCTTGCCTAAGCAACCTCACATCATTAGGTGCATCTGCAATCCCGCTCATTAGATTGATGTATCTGGCAAATTCAAGCTTAGATTTCGACATGGCAGCTTCATAGATCATCAAGTTTCTAAGTATGACTTCTGAGCCAGCATTCATGGTGATCACAGGAAGGCATAAAGTTGAAGAAGCTTGGTCAAACCTAATCATATTGATACCCTCGTGGATGGGGATGCATTTGACACTAGCATAACACCATAATTCGGATGCTGAAGGGATAGTAATGATACTCTTGCTTTCTTCGTCTACATTTATTTCCATACCTTTCCGAAATAGCCCAGAGATTGTTGACAATGGCACATTTGCTAAAACCTGGTTAATAGGCTTCACAATCTTTTGCACCTTTCTTGGTCCTATAGGCTCCAGCACCTTCAAGATTGTTTCAAATTTGTGAATGATGTCTTTATGTGTATCTTGATCTTTATCATCTTCTTTATCTTTATCTTCATGTTTTATATTAATGATGGATGACATTTCAATAGGAACCGAATAAGCAAAATCTACACGATCATCGAGGATTAAACGATACATAAGATCTAGCAAATGAAGAGGCTGAGTTTCATTGGTGTTAAATCTATGATACTCATCGTTTGCAGGCAAAGGAAGTGGAGAATGCATTTCACAAAAGCGCCAACACATGGAAATTAACTCAGCGTCTTCATTGCCCTCAGGGGAAGGGAGACAGAGAAACTTTCTGATTTGCCTCACAACCACAAAGGGTATTTGGTTCTCAAGCATTAAAAAGTCTCGGGTGAAAATGGAGTAATCAATAATATTATGTTCCTGATGATCATGTAAATTATTGCCATACGCAGAATGGAGGATGTTAAGCAAGAACAAACCATCTATGGCTACTATCCAAGCTAAAGTCTCCTCGTCTATGTCCATGAAGCGATTATAACAGACACGGACAACAAGGTCATTCTCTCTTAGTTTGTTGATCACAAGGTGCTCAAAGTTGAGTATTTGATCAGGCTCAAGAATGTCCTTGATGGCAGCAAGTTTGTACCGTTCCATTTGATATAGGTCTGGCCTTAAATGGTGAAAAGGTCCCATGCCAATGAGCTGAGGAGTATAGGCTTCTGGTTTCTCATGAGTTAGCGTTTTTGGAACCTGGAGGACACAGACAGGAGGGAGAAGATTCAAGTCAATGTCAACTTCTTTTTGAAGGGCGTTGCTTATGCGGTCTGTCCATCTCCTGGCGCATGAATTTGAGGTAACATTCGCATCCAATGTCATGTTTCTTTAATTTCTTTGCAACTATATTATTCATACATGCATATTCATATTTATAGACTTATTAGTTTTCTCCTAAGAAAAGTAGTAAAGGCACAGGGAGTTTCTTGCTTGCTTCCTTGTTTTAGTATAAATTTAGGTAACAAGTATGAAATGTTTATCCAGATGATGAAGTTTTTCCCTTAGACGAACAAACTTATTTCCCATCCTGCCAAAATCAGCCATTCAATTAGTGATCATAGTCATTTTAACTAAGATGAAGTTTAGGTCATGTTTGGCAACATAAATAGCATTAGTTAATCACGACAAGCTAAGTTATCCCCGTGTGATTTCACATGTGAGGTTAAAATCTACCATTTAATAAGTCTAGGCTAGAACCAATGCACATGCTTATTTTAGAGGTGACATTTGAAGATGATGTAGTGATATTTCACATGTCTTTTAATTTGTTGAGCTGTCAACTTCCCTGAGCAACATGAATAAGAAAGTCAAAAAACATGCAAAACATCTCCTTTGCTTGGCTCAGCATCTGAGAAAGAGTAACATTGAAGTCCTTTTTACAGTTTTCGTGTTTCCACTTCTAATATTGTATATCAATTTTATTTGAAACAACTCATCTTACTTCTCTCCTTGAAACAACGGAAAAAGCACGAAAACAGAAAGATGAAATTTCAGAAAACACGCTATATTACAGGGTGCAATTAGGTATGGGAGCTACAGTTTGGTTTATTACAACTGTCTGCCTAGTACATTCAATGCTAGAGAAAGGTAAAGATATATTGTTAATGTTCATCTTCTTTTTATTAACCAAGTTATGTATTTTCTTCAATAGGCCTACTTAAGCTACGCGGAAAGTTACATGAAGTTGAGGGATATTTTATGTGAAGGCAAGAGATCAGTTGAGTGACTTTTCTGTCTAATATATATTTCTAGGACTTAGAATGTTGCAAAAACTTCTTAGAAAAGAGAGCAGTACTTAGGCATTCGATTCCGATCAATCTCTTGTTATTACTATCTCGTAACGATCTAAAAGACAAATTAGGGTATACTCATAGAGTCTAATATCAAGTGAAAAGTCTTTTTCCACTCAAGACTTTGGTTGTTATGACAACATATGAACAGATTGTTTGTTTCCTATCACTATGTAATGGCATAAACCTATAATGGTACAAAATGAGACTTTTCGTCATTATGTAACGAAGAATTTAAAGATATTATATAATATAGTTTAAGTAACAGCCAAAATAATAGTACTATTGTATTTAAACTAACAACACGTTACTACTTTGAAATAGGCAACAACCATCCAAACAAGCTGTTAATTTTTATTTATTCAAATAAAAATGCAACAACCAAAAGCAACTTCTACTGCCAAATTTATATTTAGGACCTTTCCAGGAACCTGGGTAAATGCGAGGATGCTATGTGCATTGGATTGCCTCAGTAGAAATTTCCAGGTATGAAATTTCTTAATACTTCTCTTTGTCATTGCATTCCATTTCTGAATTTGTGGATTGAATCTGCATGATTTGTTGTTGGCGGGTGACGGTGGTGGTGGAATTCGACTTCCCAAGGTTGTTAAAGAAATCAGGGGAAATGGTTGCCCGTTATGTGTTTGTTTTAGTGTCTGAATGAATTCTTTAGCTGTGTGAAGGATATTTCACTGTCATGTTGATTCAAGATGGTTAGATATTCTACTCTGACTATGCATTGCACTTTATGATTGAGAGAATGTCTATCATTGAGATGTTTCTGGTTAACTGAAACTTTATGTGGACATGTGGTAAGATCATCCGGGGGCACGTGCTAGCGCCCTTGACAGGACTATCGTTGTCCGAAATGGAGCGTTGATCTATGGCTAAACCTCAACATGATCACCATGTGGAACATAAACATGATAGATGCATAATCAAATTTTGGAGTTGAGAGTCAGGGTATTAAGAGCTATCTAATACAATATTTTGGATTGGTTTTAGGGTTTATTATGTCGCACAATAAAAGGGCAAGCCCGGTGCACTAAACCTCCCGCTATGCGCAGGGTCCAAGGAAGGGCCCGACCACAAGGGTCTATTGTATTTAGCCTTACCTTGCATTTTTGCCAGAGGCTGTTTCCAAAGCTTGAACCTGTGACCTCCTGGTCGCACAAAAAAGAAGATATTTTTTCTGACTTCATAACCTTTTGTAGTGAATCAAAAATCAAGTGCATCTCAATTTCAAACGAGTTGAGGTCGGATCTCTGAACCACGTTCGATGAGTTAGTTTCTAGAATCCTTAACCTGCATATTAATATGGAGCTTCCTTAATAAGAACACCAATTAATAACATAACATCCCCAGTGTAGTCCCACTGAGTGGTATTTGGGATGATAGAGCACACGCAGACCCTACCTCTACCTCTCTTTAAAACAAAAACAGTTTGGAAAAAGACGTAATGCAAGTACAAGTGACAATAATAGAAAATAACAAAAACATCAAATAGTAGTAAAGAGTATTACAACAATAATCCTATATCCGTTTTAACGAAACAACAAATCAAGGAGCAAAAACTGCTGGGGCCCACGCAGCGGAGTGAGCAATAAAATTTTAAAAGGAATAAATAGAGCAAAGTAGACACCAAAAATTTAACGTGGTTCACCCAAAACTTTTGGGCTACATCCACAAATTAACACTTCTGTTATTTTTTTCTACTTTTTCAAATAGTAGGCACAAGTGTACGATTACTTCTCCTATTACAAATAGTACGCTCTCAGAGATAAAACAAAAAATAGTCTCACTATTTTTGTCACTCACTATTGCATTTAGGAAAATATTTCCTAAGCACACATTATTTTTTTCACAGACTATTTTATTTTATAGTCTATGATATACTTCATAGGAAATATACTCAATGTATTTTTCTTTCCTCTTTGTGGCTCTCTATCTTGGTGTGTTACATGAGAGAGCAAAAACTCTCAATTCATAGAGAAAAGAAGACCATGCCTATGTCACTAATGACATAGGTCAATATAACATTTTCAACACTTTGTAGGGTGAAAATATTTGGTGCCAACTACCAAATCCCAATTCAACATTTGCAGCAACAATTTTTGGTAAGATGACATTAAAAAGATTTTGTGGTTGTTTTGCATCCATTGTTGACTATGGGGATGGACCTCACAAACACCTACAAGAGTAGTACTATGCCTTCTCCATACAACATAGCTAATCTAACCACCACCATATAGAAGATTCTTTTAAATTTTAGGTGGCACCTTCTTATCATGCAAGACTTAGAATGCGAGCCTCCATTTCAATTACCCTGTACCAATATGATGAGTGAATTCCTCGTCAATTACAAGATACTTGAAACCATCTCTCTTTTGGATGACCTGTACATCAAGCCTCACTTTCACATTAGCCTCATATGTCATATCACTGAATTTGCATTCTAAGTATCTAGTCTTCGTCTCAAACAACCTAAACCCATTAAACTTTAGGGTCTGTCTCCAAACCTCCAATTTAGTGTTAACTCTATTGCGAGTCTCAACAATCAAAACTATGTCATCCACAAATAACATACACCATGGAACCCCACCTTGAATTTGTCATGCCAACACATCCATCACCAGGTAAACAGAAATGGGCTACGGGTTGATCTTTGGTGCAACATATTAACACAGGAAAGTGCTCTGAATCTACTCTCACTGTCCTTACTCAGGTCTTGGCTTCATCATACATATCCTTAGTCGACCTAGTCACATATATACCTCTAGCCTCTAAACATCACCGTAGAACCACTCTGGAATTTTGTCAAAAGCCTTTTCTAGGTCAATGAGTACCTTATATAAGTCATTCTTCCGCTGTATATACTGCTCCACCAGTCATCTTACGAGATAATGGCTTTTGTAGTTGAGCAGCCTAGCATAAATCCAAATTGGTTCTCGAAAATAGTCACGGCCTTTCTCAACCTCATCTCCACCTTCCTCTCCTGTACCAAATCCATTATTTTTTAATGTTTGATTTCAACATGTATGATTATTTTCTTAGCAAGTATTGTGTAAGTACTTCAAACCTCTATCTTTCATTTTCACAAGCCAAGATTTATTAAACGAATTGTCATTTGATATTATTTTAGCAAGGCTTATCAGTTCAGGACCACCTATTACAAAAAAAAAGTTCAGGACCACCATGAACTTGACATCTTTTGTTCAGTGCACTATTGTTGTTACTAATTATCCCCCTGAAATTGGAATTTTGATAGCATCACTCGCTAAACAGCGGCATAACAAAAAGCGCGAATGCACTCTCTGTTAGGCACATGAAAATGAAGAAATTTTGAAAAATCAGCTTCCAAGTAGGGTATCTTGAAACAGTTAATTGCCATAACCATATACTATAGTTTATTTGTTCAAAACTGTGCATTGCTTCTTACCTCTTCTTAATATGCCACACATATTTTACCTTATATAGTTTCTTTCCAACTCAAATCTATAAATAAGACTTTGACTGGAATTCTGTTATTTTAGCCACTTAAAAGGTTTACTCAAAATAGTGGAGTTCAAAAGTGTAAATTTTCTTTTTACTTACAAAAAATAATGTGTAAATTTTCTTTTTATATCTTATATATAGACAAAAAACTATATATTTCAACTATGTACTTTTCTTTTTCTGGCAAAATATATAAAAAAGAATTTGCTAATGAACTATGTATTTCTTTTCAGATGCAATAATTATTTGTTTCAACCGTTTATTTATTCTTCTTCGGTCTGAATTATATCGTTAAAAAAAAGGTTAGGTGAATCCACTTTGTGGAATTTCACTGTGTACACTCTATCTGTGTACACTCTAACTTCTTCAGATCCCATTTTGAGGGATTTCACTGATATGTTGTTGAGTTGGACCTCTTATCATATTTATCAAAATAAAAATTTTATCCTAAATAATGGAGTTCCAAACATGTTTTTTCACAAATTTAGCATGTAAAAATGATTTAAAAGGGTAAAAAAAAATATTATCTTAATATTTAAAAAATGTCACTTGGACAAAAAATATTCACGTGGCAGCGAGTGTAGCACACCTCCTATAGCTAAGGTCGTCCAAGGGGGCGAAGGGTATCAAATTACCATGTTCAGTGAGTAATTAGAACGAAAAATAGAAGTTCAGGTGTACCTAGAACAAAAGGTATCAAGTTCAGGGAGATCATGAATTATTAAGCCTTGTTTAAAATGGAGAAACATACCATTGTTAAGGTTTCATTCTAAGTTTTATGTTTGTATTGGAAAAAAATTGGAGTTCATTTGTTTAGTCAGTTTACAACAACAATATTCCTGGTGAAATCCCATAAGCGGGGTCGGGGGTTGTAAAATGTACGCAAACTTTACCATTACCTCATCGAGAAAATCTTAACAAATATACGACTCATATATTAATGCGATTATGTGTGGATACATGCAATTACTTCAAGATTACAATTACAAGAGATAAAACTTGGAGTTATAACCTTTCCTTTCTGTCATAATGCATTTCATTGTGAGACACTGATTTTTATTATCTTCTTCGGTACAATCAGAAGTATGACTACATGAACTTTCACTTTTTGGTGAAATGTTATCTTGAAAACTCTCATCACGAGGCATATCTTGCCTCTTTTTTCCTAGTTGGTCAAGTTCAGCTGCCACCTCCTTCATGGATGGCCTTTTTCTTGCATTAAAATTTAAGCATCTCTTGGCAAGTTTGGCCACAGCAAGAATCACATGTTCATCCTCAACTTCTTTTACAATTTCAGGGTCTACAATCTCCATTATACGATTTTCTTTCAATGATAATGTGAAACAGATGAGCAAACCTGGATTTTTTGGTTTGTCTGAAGTGACAACTCTTTGACTTGTTAGAAGCCTTGCAAGAATTACGTCAAAGGCATAGACATCACATTTGTCTGTAAGTTGACCTGATTAGGAGCATTCTGGATCTATGTAACCAAATGTACCCCCTACCTGTGTTGTTAAATGAGTCTTGTCAATAGACATTAATCTCGATAGTCCAAAATCAGAAACCACTGCACTAAAATTATTGTCAAGTAATATGTTGCTTGATTTTATCTCTGTGAAGAATAGGAGTGCATGTAAGAAATCGCCCCTGCTATTTCTGAAGCAATTCGCAACCGATGATCCCACGATAATATTATTGCTGGGTGCGGAAGAATCTGATCATCCAACTCAGACTTTGAGGCAGTAGGGTTAGAACTATCACTGAGGTTCCCATGAATATGGGATGACAAGGTTCCATTCGAGATGTACTCATAAACTAATAACGGGACTTGAGTTTCTAAGAAACAACCAAGTACATTCATCAACATACCCAGTGGAATCCCACTTGTGGGGTCTGAGCCTAGTACAAAAACCAGTTGTACCTTGACAATGTGTCTGTGATTTATTTGGGAGAGAATGAGTATCTCATTTATAAACTGTTCAATTTGATGTTTATCCACTGCATTGGACTTCTTCACAGCTACAATGCTTCCATCTGATAACATGCCTTTGTAAACAGTCCCAAGCCCTCCTTTACCAAGAATTCGAATTTCATTGAAATTGTTTGTTGCTTTCTCCAACTCCTCTTTCAAAAAGAGCTTTGGCAAAGAGCCACCACTACTTTCTCCATTTAACGAGATACGTTGTTGCAAAAGCAATCCACCATTCCTCTTGAAAAACTTTTGTTTAGCTTTGTTTTCTTCCCTCTTCCGATACCATTTGCGTAGCAAAAGAGAAACTGCTACCAGGATTACAAAAGTAAATGCTGCTCCAATACCTGCTTGTGAGCAAACCAATTTCATCTAAAACAAACATAAATTCATTTTGAGAATCAAAGAGAAAGGCCTGTAAATGCTTTTCCAGGCCCCTTTGTAATTTTAAAACTTATATTAAGTTGAGACAGTTCAAAGGAGTGATTTGTCTCAAACAAAAAGCTATAGAAAGCTTAAGTTGATTTGTCTCAAATAAAAAGCTATAGAAAGCTTATTTTAATTAAACAAAGAAACAAGAGGGGAAAATAGAAGACAAAGAAGAGAGTTATACAATACCCAAGGAGAGTTGTTTAGCTAGCATGTGTTTCACATTTTTTGACTCACAAAGGTAACTGCCAGGAGTATTAACACAGTTTTTGAGTATTGTTGGGGCAATGATTCCTTTTTGGACTAGCACACTCCTCGATGTCTGTGGAAAGTAACACATGATCATCATAAAAATTGAGATAAGTAATAACGGATAATATCATGTCCATATTTTCAAATTTAGTAGTTCCTACCCTTTAAGACTGTTATAACTTTCCCCTAGTATTTAGGTTATAGATATGTCTTTATCATTTTCTTACTTTATTTCCTTGCCGTAGAAGTTGTATAGAATCTATATATACTTAGTCTACAATCAATAAAACAACATCGTTCCTTTTATTCTGCTGGCCATTTTATATTTTATATGGTATCAAGAGCCAATTAGCTCTCACGAGTGAAATTCTGTTGAGATGCCCTTCCACCTTTCCCATCAAAATGGCCACAAACATCACTGTAACCAATTCCAATGCCAATACAATGATTGTTCAGTTTGATCCCGCCACCCAGTTACCAATCAAATCAACTGGCAGCCATAATTTTCCCTTTGGAAAGCATAAGAGTCCATGCTTATGTGTGGTCACAACCGTTATGGCCATCTTGACAGTTCTCGCCCTGCCCTGCTCGTACAGTGGCTCAAAACAATCAGAACATCAAAAATCCTGAATTTGTTTCATGGTATCGCCAAGATCAGTTAAGTCAAAATGCTATCTTGGCCTCAGTTGATCCTACACTTGCTGCTACAGTTGCCATTGCATCCACTTCCAAGGCTGCTTGGGATGCTCTGCACACTGCATATGCCAACAAATCGCAAACAAAGATCTTTAGTTTGAGCAATCGTCTGGCTCGTCTCTCAAAAGAAAACCCTTCCTGTCATTGGTTATCTATATCAGTTCGATCTCTCTGTGATGAACTTGCCACATCAGGAGCTCCTATGTCTGAATGAGGAACTGCTTGTCAAAATCCTATTAGAACAAGAATAATGATTGTACAAGGAATTCTAAATAAGAACTTGTTTGGCTTAGAGGCACGTGATATGTTTCTTGAAGATGGTTGGAGTCTCTCCCATGAGCAAACGGAAGAAAAAATGACATTCCTATCTTCGGGATTCAACTAAGCCACAAAACAAGTAGCATTCAAGAATGTTGCTATTCTATTCTTGAATCGGTGATTTCACCTTTTGATTAATGTCTCTCAAGTGTTTTCAAGGGAAAGTGTTTTTGATTGCTTGCTGAAGTGATGTCTTTTCAAAGAAAAACAACACAATTTATAGGATAAAAGTTTTTTAACGTAAAAGAGTTTCTTTAAGAAAAATGTTATTATTAGGCTCATGAATGTGATAATTAAACATTTATCTTCAAGAACCTAAGATGTAGAACAAAATGAAAAATAAGTTTTCAAAAGTATTTATTTCTTTTGAAACTTAAAAACTTTTAGCAAATGAATTATTTCAAAATTAATTGAAATACTCTCTTACAATCCCCCACTCGTTTCAAGAAATTTTTATCTTTTGAAAAATCAAAAAATATTTTGAGACATTAATCTAGCAACATGCATCAATAATGGTGTCTTTTGGACTTCAACCATTGGCTAAGTTTTAATCTAGCAACACGCATCAATAATCTAGCAACATGCATCAATAAGTTTTGAGACAAACTTAGAAAATTTCACCAAGTCATCTGGGGTCTTACGAGACCCATTTTACGAGTCGTAGACCTCTCTACGAGTTGTAAACGGCCCTCGTGAACCTTCTTCTGCAGTTTTTCTCAGCATTTTCTGTGCATCCCACTCCAGATTAAGTAGAAGGAATTAGGGCGTGTTACACCTTGATAACTAGAAGAGCAATTGCATCGGTATTCCCCAGCAGGTCTAGTAGTATCATCAATGCACCTACTGTTCTTGCCACACGCATAATATTGTGGCCTTCTCATGACTTCATGGCAACTAACATTGCCAATTACCCAGTCAATCGCCATCCTTCCTTCATAATAAACATCTTCTTTGCACTTACCAAGTAACTTAGTGAAGTCAAACTCAGAACTGCGCTTTTCCACAATTAAGAAATAGGTGCAATCTGTAGATGTCCAAGATGTTTCCGCTGTGTTCATTGTTTGAATTCTCTTGGTACTGTTCTTGAAAATTCAGACTGACAACAGCCGTTATTCCCAGTGCAATAAGATGATGAAGCTTAAGAGGATGAAACATTAGTAGTGGAGTTGCCACAGAAAGAAGCACATCCACTTTCGATGCTGTCTCGACTACCTCTGTCTAAATCTTTGACATAAGCATAAATGTCACCCCCAATGGCTACTATGCTGTTCTTGTTGGAAATACTCGTCGCTGGTTGCTTGAATATATCCATCATTCTAAATGTTCTTTCAGGATGATTTGTTGTAGGGGAAAGGAATGAAATTAATATCAACAGCCATTGATATGTGTTGCACATACATACAAATGCCACATCTTTCTTGGCAGCCAGGCTTTTGCCAAGATAATATTGATGATGATGACCATATTCTTATAGCTGAAACTTTATGAAAAAATGACCACATGCTAATCTGCATCTTCATGTATACATACTGGTATGTACTACTTCCACATTTTCTGGTAGAATCATATCTTATAATGGAACAATTCTGCACACATACATTATACTTTTCAAATAGAAGCAGCTAAGGCTTCCCTACTTCTTGACAAATGAAGAAAAGTAATAACTTTACAGGTGGGATCCAAGTGTCCTGCTTATTTTTAGGGACCAAATTATTTGTTTTTAAACTGGTGTTTGGTATCTGGATTGAAGCCCAAATGATTTCGTAACTGATTTGATATATTTTATTTGAGTCGAGGGTGTATTGAAAACATCCTCACTATCTGTTAACTGAGGGTCTAACAGATTTTTAGTCAGCAGATTTTGTGGTCCTAAAGAGATTTGAAAGACAAAAGTTCTTGTAGTTAAAGATCTTCAGAAACAAGAACATACTCATTTGGAAATCTGTTTATTTTTTTAAAAATGTTTTTATCCGAAGTAATTTTCGAAAAATATTATTTCGAAGAGTAACTGTTTGTGTTTGGCTAGTACATACACAACCAGAAATCTTGGCTCATTCGTCCATAGGTGGATTCATGAGTCGGTGTGGTTAGAATTCTTGCACGGAGTGTTTCTATGGGCCAGGGGCTGCCTATAGCTGCTTGGCGGCTTGGCCTAAGACGGAATTACTGAAAATAGGCTTGATTGTGAGGGATTTGAGTCGTCTACCTTCCAAGGTAGGAGTCGGTGACTACATCATGCAGATAGGCAAAGAGCAGAAGAATTTAGAGTTGCATATTAATCAGCTCAGTTCGATTTTGAAGTTTATCGTTTGACTATTGATTTACGATTATCGATTTAACCATTAAGATTTTGATACAAAATTTTCTTTATTGAAAAATACTTAGAAAAACAAGGTGACAAACCAAATAAATCATAAATATAAGTTGACAGATTGCATTTTGCTCTGTTAAGAAAAAAACCTAAAATCGTTAAGAATCAACAAACTCAAAAAAATATGAACCGTTAACGAAATTTAAAAATCAATACAGCACCTTTTGAACTAGGATAGGTACTTTGAATTCAATAACTCAATGTGGAACCATACTTCAAAGGGGATTCTTTACTTGTTCTATGAATTCTAATAGTGTTCAAATAACTTAAACTCTTTTGTCCAAAACTCAGAAATATATTCAGTGATATTGTTTTTTGAGTTTTAATCAACTTACCACTATTTACTATTTCTTTTGTGAAAATTCAACATTAGTATTATCTCAAAAAATCACTTTTTTTGTCGAAAAAAATTAGAATCAAGAAAAAGAAAACTTGTTGCGATAATAACTGAATGATCATGGGAGAAATCAACCCTTTTTGGGCCGGAGATCAATGACTCCATATGGTATTACATCGATCTTCTCCCTCAGAAAAACACCGTGTGACAACAACAATATATACCCAGTTAATCTCACTATTTCACTAGTGGGATTCGGAGAGAGTAAAGAGTATACAAACCTTATCCATACCTTGAGAGGTGGTTTCCGATAAACACTCGGCTCAGGGAAAAAAAAAGCATATCAAAGCAAATCGAAAAAAGGAAAAAATCAAAAGTTAGCTACAAGAATCATGATGAATTAATGCAATGTACAAACCAGATTTACCAACTGAATCCATCATCACTATAAGCACATGTAAATATGATTCTCCCAACCAATGAAGCTATAGTCACTATATCATGCAACACTTGACTATGAAAGTATTTAACAAAACTTGAGGAGTTTATTGGATTTCTTTTCCAAATACCCTACAAAATGATGGTAATATGATAATTAAAAGTAAACAAGAATGACTTAAGACACATCTGCAACTGCTTCTGCCCAAAGAGACTTCTTTAATCCAGCTTCACTGAAGAGAACAAGTAATGTACAAACCAGAAAGAGGAAAGGAACCCGACTGTGCCTGTCGCGAGCATGATGGCAAGGACCATGAAGAGGGAATATCCAAGGTAAAGGGTGGCAGAAACAGGACCGCTCAAGCTCTTGAGATCGAAGATTAGATAGTTGATGGAGTACAGGAAGATGTATATAGCAACTGATCCGGAGGCAAAGAAGGATTTCCACCACCACTTCCAGTCCTCCACACAAAGATGCATGTAAGTCAGAACAAGAGAGACCTCAGCGCAGACGACAACGAGAAGGATCATGACAATGAGGAGGAAGCCGAAGACATAATAGACGCGACCCATCCAGAGACTCGACATAATGAAGAAGAGCTCAATGAACAGAGTACCGAAAGGAAGGGTGCCTGCACCCAAAACTAAAAGCCAAGATGGATATTTTTGTGGAGGGATTTCACGGGGGATCTGGTTGGTTCGGACTGGGTATTCAATGTGAGGAGCCTTTGCCCCAAAGTAACCACCAACCAGTGTTAGAGGAACAGAAATGCAGAACCAAAGTAAAATGAGGACAACAAACAGAGAAAATGGAATGGCTCCTGTGCTGTGACTACCCCATAGCAGGAAGTTCAATGTAGTTAGAATGAGAAAAGCAATTCCGGGGAAGAAACAAGCAGCTTTCCACGAGACTGAAACCCATCCCTTGTGATCGCCACAGAAGATTGTCCTCCAGAGACGAACAGCGACATAACCAGCTGCAACACCAAGAATCATATAAAAGAATAGCATACCGGTAATCAATGTTCCACGAGAAGCCGGAGACATAAATCCAAGGGCAGCAAACATGATAGTCACAACACCCATCCCTAAGATTTGAACCCCATCTCCAACCATCGCACACAGAAGTGCTGGATTACTTGGAGCCCTGAACACATCACTCACCACAAGTTTCCATCCAGATAACTCCTCATTCATCTGTGCTTGAGCCTCTTTGTCAAGTTCCTCATACCTTGTCAGATCCCGCCTGATAGTTCTCAAGAAGATTACAAGCACAATTCCAGCCAAGAAAGTAATCACCATAAGGGAGTTAAGGATAGAGAACCAGTGCACCTTCGCACCTTCCATCTTCAAATAAGCATCCCATCTTGATGGCCACTTGATGTCGCTTTCCACAAAGTTCACCTCATAAGTAAAAGACACAGGCTCATTTTCTTTAATAGCCATGGCAACAGTTGTAGGATCGCACTTAATTGAGGTTGGGTATTTATTGTACATTTTCAAGTTCTTCGCTGAATCAGGGGCATGCTGAACACTACAAGGAACAACCTCAAACCCAACAACCATGTAACCAGGTGCCTCAGATCCATCCTTTCCAACTGTTGAGATCACCTCAGCTCCATCCCCAGTACCCATAACCCGAGCTACATTGGTCTCTTCATACTTATGAACAAGAACTGTAAACTTCAAGTGATTAAACACGTAATATGCATCTTGAACCTTGATCCCAACCGGATAACCAGTCCACCGCAAGAAATAACCTTCCTTCCTTGTGTATCGAATAGCAGGCAAATTATCAAGTATCAAATTCACTTGATACATCTCATCAATCCTCTTCTTCAAAAGCTTAAACTCCTCACCAGACAAAGGTTTAGTTTGACATACGAAAATCTCAGTCTCATTGGTATACATCTTAAACCTATAAGGAGAATTCTCAATTCTATCACCCATAAGAAGCTCACCAAGATTCTCAGCACTATCCTTTACACCCTCTTGAGGTTTGCAAAAAGGCAAACTATAATAACTATAAGGCAACTCAGTGTCAATTGATGTCAATGAATTGACCTTAACATTCAAAAAATCACCAACCCCATATTTGTGAGGGTAACTCCCAGGAAGATAAAACCCATAACCCAACTCAAACACCAAGCAGATTAACAAAACCCAAATCTTGAATTTGTCAAAAGATCTCATTTTTATTGGTTTCTCGATCAGATCTGGATGACCCAGATCAGGAACTGTAAGTAAAATGCCAAAATCAGTAGAATTCTCAACAGGGTTTAACACAACAAATAAGAAAAAATCAATGGTTTTGGGATCAGATAATGTAGTTTTAATTACTAGTAAACAAGTAAGAATTGCAAAAGAAGAAAATGGAGACATGCACAGATATAACTCACCTCCAAAAGGAGACTTCTGAGGTCTACAATGGAGAGTTCGTGGAGTGACAGAGGAAGAAGGAAGAGGGATCTGAACGGAAACAATTTATATATATTCCGATTTCCTCGTCGGTGGGAGATTTTGGACAGACTTTGGGGCCCTCTAGAAGGAAAAATGACTTATGTCCTAATCATCAAGGTGGGGTGGGGTGGGGGGGTCTCTAAGTCGATTAATTTAATGACATAAAATTTCAACTAGCACCAAATTTGCTCGACCAAGAAGATAAATTTTTTATTTTCGCTGGTAAATAATTTTGAACTTGAGATTTAAACATGCAAGTCTCAACTTCAAAGTATTGGACAACCTCAAACGATCACCTCAACTAATTTAATAAGATAAAACATTATAATAGTCTAGCCTCTCCGGCCCTTGGAGTTCTTTTAGCGAATAATTACATCAAATCAAATGACCATTTAATCATTTCAATCGTCAAAAAAATGGTCATTCAGTATACTTATATATACTTGGTGTACATCACTCATGTATAAATAATCTATATTGTATAATTCATGTATATTTTTTATGACTTTTCGTAAGCTATATTATATAGTCTTATATTTTCCATGACTTTTGCTATTTTTTATATTAATGTCTTGCATTTTACATTTATGAAGAAAATAAGAACTTAGTATGTATGAAATACCTTAGTTAATATTGGCAAAAGCAAAATATCTAAATATTTCAAATTCTATAAGAGATTGGAATAATTTTCGTCCAAAAATTATCAAATATTTTTTATTGTATATGTGTGTATATATATATCATGAATATTTCTAATAAAAATTTTAACTTCGTTATTGAGATACATTTTAATGTCTAATTTAAGTGATTTATTTTCACATTCAAACCATGTAATTTTAGTAATCTTACTGTAATTTATGAGTGGATGTCTATTCCTAATTTTTTTATGAATACATTGAATGTTTATTTCTATATATCCTTGTGCTTTGAACCATCTAAATTTCACAAGTATTTATTAAATATTGCCTATAAATGAAATGTTTTTACCAAGTAAAAAAAAAGATGAATTGAGTTTGCCTAGTAACAACTCATACACTTCTTTTTACACGTGAAGTTTTACATATAATTTGACTTTAGGATAAACTTTTTGGGGAAGTTTAAATAGGAAATAAATGGGAAAAAATAAATTTTTACTTAATAAGAGAGATAGTATTTAGAATAAAGATATTCGAAGTAAGGTGAAAGTGACTATTTATGATATATAAGATGAGAGGAGGACGTTGAGATGATTCAGACACGAGAAGAAAAGATGATATTCATGTCTCAATAAAAAAGTATGGAAGGTTCATCATGGTGGATCCAGCGGTGAAGCTATTAAGATGGGGTGCACGAACACCCGTTAATATTTTTAAAAAAAAACTCTCAATCTCTCCCTCTATATATATATCTTAAGTGTGAGTGCATATCTGAGTTCGAGTCTAGGCTATAGCACCTCATATTTTTTGTATGGTATTTGTGCATCTAACTTTGTTGTTAGTAATTGTCATATTAAAGATAGTAGTAGTATTCATTTCGTGTTGAAATCTTGGGTCAGCCTCTAAATCAGCTTGATGAGAAATAAAAATAGACTAAAGAAATATCGGAGAGAGTGATTAAATAAATTATGATAGAACTTAAAACTTATCAAGAACGTTACGATATGAAGGTCGAGAATTACGCTATAAGGTCAGTTTATAGTCAAGTAGTTGAGCATTGTCTAATTTTTCTTATAAGTAATTTTTTTTATTCCCAATGTTTATCTTACCATCTCCTGTAAAAAGGGTCGTATCACTAGAACACTTCTAAATGAACCATAAAAACGATATCCACACTTCAACACTCCAAGAAGATGAAAACTCAAAGAGTTCTATGGTTTATAATCTTGATAATTTGTCCGACATTAAAATGCCTACAGAAGGGCAAAGTTGTAAAGCCACTTTCTCGACTTTCAAAAGGTAGGTGTAAGGCAGCATACCCTATACGCTCTCCGAAAGGCTCTGAAAGATAGCCTTTCGAAGACAGGAGTAATGTTGCGTACACGCCACCCTCCTCTTCAGAGCACTGAAATAGGCTTCAGGGCAACTTACAAAGTTCAACTAATTAGTCCAATCATAGTAGAACATATAACATATCTACATCAAGATGGGAAATATGAACATTTTTTGTCCCTAGTTGAAAGATGATTGATGTGATTTCTTCTAGCTTTTGGCACCTAAGCCTTGGGATTTAGGACGTCTAACAGCAACTAGGGGATTGGTTATGCCTTGTGAACTTCTTCCAAGACCCATGCCTTCAACAAAACCCATCTTGGCCATCATCTTTGATCCAAACCCCTTTGTGTGTCTCTCAAATCCTGCAAATCCAACAGATGACTCCTCCCTGATGGATTTCCCGCTTCTACCGGTGACTTCAGCACCCGGGACAGATGATTTGGGTAGAAAATCCTTCTTTGCTGATGGTCTACTACTTGTTTCTGGGATTTCAGCTCCCAATCCGAGAGCTTTTGGTCGTTGGCGAGCTTCGATGGGCTCTGAAATGCCCTGTCCATCTTTACCTAGACCTTTGCCTTCTTGATAACCCATTTTTGCCATCATTTTCGAGCCAAAACCTGTGGTGTGCATCTCAAATGCACCGTATTCGATTGAGTTGGCCACAACCTTTGTTTCATGGAGGCTGGTGGTTGTCTGGGTTGTTTCAATTGATTTTTCCTCAACTTCTGTCTCCGAACGCATGATACCACTTGAAACAAAGGAGACAGGAAGACAGTAGGAGCCTGTTTTCTGGTCCCTTCTTTTCTTGCTGCTGTCTTTTTGCCCACGTGGATTTATCGGGGTTTTAAACAACTTGCTTGGGCCAGATTGTCCACCACTACCCTTCAAGGAGTTTTTGACTGCATTTACATCCTTTTTATGACTTCGTACACCAGTGACTGTGAAATCAGAATCCTCATCACCAGCTCCTATCAACTGAATGGTCAAAAAATGGAAATCTCATTGTCAGACAGAAATATGCATCTTTGCAGAATGTTTATGAAAGGAAGAAAGGAATATATTATGTGAATCAAATAATAGAAGTCTTCAGCAGACTGGAAGCATTAAGTAACTTAACCTTCTCCAGTCGAATTTTATCACTGGCGGATGGCATAGTTGTATGCTGTGTCTTGGTAACTGTCACAAACCTGGAAAAAAGGAACATAGATGACTTCAACGAGTACAATTTTCTTCCTGTCACAGTAGTAAATCTGATATACACATCCAAAGCAGTCACACAAGTGAAGGAGCCACATATAACGGATGCAAAAGTCGGTTTACAATTACAAATCTTCTCTAGAAAGCTTTTCCATTACTAAAATTCACATCGTAAGGTAAAATGCCTTGTACCCGTAGAATAAGCTATCAAAATAACCATAATTTTCAGAACTAAAGGCCAACAGAGCACATCTATTTAAGGCCTCGAAAATAAAGAAATGCAGGAATATTGCAATTCATTTCTTCTTAATGAAGAAAGTTATGGAACATCAGGAATCTGTAATCACACACCTTCTCTTTTATAGATTCTTTACATGTAAAATGAAAGTTCCCCTCTTGATTATCTCTGAAATTCACATCTGAAAGACTGGGGGGGAAGACCTACCTCTTCTTGCCAGAACCTTGACAACCGCTTCGTAGGCGGTATATTGCTGCTAATCTCTGAACCTGTGCATGTTCAGCGCTAATTGTCAAAACAAGTGAAGTAGATGAACTCATAGAAGACAATCACTGAATTTTTTGTAAGCATACTCATAGAGAAGAGAGAAGGTAAGGTCGCGGCCGACTGGTTGCAAACTATTTTCATAGAGTTGGTTAGTCATGACTAAAAATGGTGAACTAGCACCTTAATTATTAAAGCAGTGTTCCCTTCTTTTTTCATAAGAAAGGGCAATATAAGATCAAATGAGTAAAATATCACTATGTAGCAAACATTTACAGCTTTCCAATGCAAAGAAGCCAGCACCAGAAGAATCCAGAATATCATATTAAGAAGTTTTTCTTTGTTACATTACTTTCTTCTTAATTATTTTCCAGTATACATGAGATAATACCTTCTTGAGTAAAGCAGCAGTAGTATTACATTGGCACTTAATGAAAGTTCTTTTCAAGGTATGTTGAAAATAAAGATGAGAAGTTAAGGATTACACGTAGATAAGTAAAAAGACTTGATTTCCTTAACATAGGTAGGACAGAACACTAACCTGTGAACAATCACGTGAATGCATAGGTTGGAAAGATAACATATCAGCTCCATCCAAAACCATCTGATGCAGTTGCTACATTTTAAGAGTGGAAGGAAAAATCAATAAAAAGGAAAAAAGGATTATAGCTTTTGGCCTTTTGCATAGATCTACTCAACATCAGTTTGGTTCCTTTGATTTTTGATGCACTGTATATTTACTATAGACTATAGTACTCGGAAGATGATGATTTCAGCAACAAGGCAACAAAGGGGTTCCCCACCCCGTACACACTGTCAAGATATACATAGCTCTCCCAAGGTAGGGAGAAAGCAGTTTTAGGAGTTAAAGAGAGCAACTAAATAAGTCAAAATCACCTACAAAATTAGCCAAACTTAAAGACAGCAACCGTGGCTTGTCTTTGTTCAAGAGAAACTAGCACAGTGATTCAGCTACAAAAGGAGATAATATGATGAGGGATATAAAGCAACTCAATGAACATCCAATTGCAACTTCATTTTACACCATTATCATCTTCTCACCTTACTATTAAATCAGCTGAAAAAAAACCATAAATACAAAGAGGAAAAAAAAGACATCAATAGAAGTTATGTTTCATGTCAGCAGATAGGTGATGTTTAAAAACCAATTGATGAATAATCAAGAACTTCACGTTACTGATATTTCAATATTTGGGCAGGAGAACCCTGTTTTATATTTCATTTAAATTTTTTTTCCAATCCTGAATCTAACAAGAGAAACCGTCTTAATTTGATTGGGGACCTCCTACGAATCTACAACCCCCTACCAATAAGTATTTGCCGTAAACTTTGGTTATACAACTATCAGCAGTACATCTGGATTCGCTTATGACCTGGTTCCAACTTACAGATCAACTATATAAACAAATTCAACATAGAGACAGGACGAATATACAGACTTCAGGACAAATATGTCAGCCTAAACACACAAGAGAGCTCAAAACTTAGATACCCAATTCTTTTATTAATAAAAAGGAAATAGATGAGATCATTTTTCATACTACTATGTTTCTCACTGACAAATAAATTTAGTGGAACAGAACAAAAAAATAAAACAAGGAAAAGCTTGCATCTAAAGACAGCAGTTCAAAGATCAAGCTCTGTTGTGGGGGGGAGGGAGGGAACAAAAGCAACAAAAGACTAGACTCGCAGCAACGTAAACAATTTTAAGCTCTTACTGAATTTATCTTCTGAAGATCAACCCCTCGATGGAGCATTCTCTCTCGACGCTTTAAAGCCATCACCTCCTTGCGATGTTTCTTCTTAGCACCTGAAAACATAAGCTAGGAGTATATACAGTGGAGTTGAAGGCACATGGTCAATACACAAAAAATAAAAGGTGAACAGAGAAAACAATGAAAACAAAAGGATAGAGAGAGAATTCCAGGGGAACTTTATCCTCTTCCAATCCAAGAGAGTAATAAGTTATATGTACTTGAAATTTAATGGCTAAGCATAAGCAAATTTAAATAAAGACAAAGCATATTGTCGCAACTCGCTATAGGGCAGATATCTTTACCTGGAAACTTCCCAAAATTTTTACTCTTTTGTGACTCAAACGGCCATGACTGAGGAAATTTAGGCGCATGTTTCTTTTTCCCTGAAACTGTTCTTGGATCCTTTACAAACATAAGGCCATCCAAATCAGATCCCGCAGCTTGCTTGGAAGGAGTAGATTTCTGACCCCCTCGGTACTTTCTTTCTTTTTGAGGCTTCTTCATTCCATACTCCCTAGAGGCTTCCTGAAGACGAATCCCACCCAACTTCTCTACGGTTTCGTCTAAGCTATCATCAGAACAGCTACTAGGAACTTGTCCAACCAACTGTTTGACGTCAATTACTTTGCACATTCCACCAATTCCTTCGTAATAATCTGCAGCAACCTCTTCATCAACATCTGAATCACTATCAGATGATCCATCAGATTCTTCTGATTCTGATGAACAAGAACTTCCATCATCAGATGAAATGTCTTCATCATCACCATTACTTTCCTCATCTGATAAGTCTTGAGTATGTAGTCTAAGCCCTCCAATAGACAAAAATCCCTCATTTTCCACAGAAGATGACATCTCAGCTGGCAGGTAATCATCCATCTTGATACTGGCACTACCAAGGAAGCCACCATCAGCATCCATATCCTCATCAGAGAATGAAGACTCAAAAGAAGGATTTTCCTTCTCATCCTTGGATGAGAATCCAACTCCTCCATGTGTTATTTCTGCTGCTTCATAGAACCCCAATCCTCTGTGTGAACTCTCATCCAGTGAGAAACCAGCACTATAGTCACCAGCATAGTCAGCTTCATGAGAATCTTTATTTTGTCCAACATCTAGAGATAAAGGGGTTGTGCAATCATAAATGCATCCCTGATTTTGAAGTTCCTTATTTGGGCCTTCATCTACGAAAGCAACAATTTGAGTTTCCTTTGTATCAACCAAAAGAATAGGATGTTCCCTATCCAACTTGTCATCATCTTTTACTACTCCACTATGTACTGCATCTGAACATATCTGGAAAAGACACAGATAATTTCATCAGCAATGCATACTATTGCACTTTTTTAAAAAGAAGGTAACAGATCTTCTATAAATAAATAAGTAGCCCTTAGCACAGAGATCGTAGTACAAGTTTTTTGTTTTATAGTCGGACTAGTAAACTCATCCGCGCTTTGCGCAGACCTCATTAGATTTACTAAATAATCTTTTCATTAATATCTTGATAGTCAAACACTTAAGAAAATATCGTCAGTATCAAAACCAAATAAATTATATTTCACTTATAATCCACTGCCTACATTTTTAGTATTTAAATATAGTTGATTTTGTATAATTTATTCAAAAAAATATTTCTTTAATGAGAAAGAGCTTAAAAGATCAAATAAGATGAGGGATTTCCTTTTTTTCATACTACAACATTGACTAAGCTAAGGGAAGGATTTAGGACTGATGGAGAGACTGAGTCAAGCACTATAGCACAAGGATTATCATTCGCTTGCCTCGAAGTTCCGAAGCAACCGCCTGCCGTGTACAAAATAAATTTTGTAGCTGAGTACGGACGTTTCTTTCCTCCCCACATGGCTAGAAGTAGATAAACAGGAATTAATTCTAACTTCCACATGATGAAAAAAAGTAAAAAGTCCCGAGACGAAAATGATCCAATTTGACCACCGTACATTGCTAACATGAGAAAATAGAATAATCTAGAATCTCGAGTAACTGGCCAAGCCGCTAAAGTTAAAAATATGTAAAGAAAGAAAAAGAATTTTAAGAAAATTTGCTCTTTATTTGTGCACGTGAAATAAATTCTAACTATATTCTTAGGATGAAGTTAAATTATTCATAATTCTTTCTTGATGGAGTTTTCTTTCCCTGTTTGATCTAGATTTTTCTTTCCTTTCTTTGTTGCTTTGCTTCTCTTTCTAGCGGAGACACAACAAAAGAGTAAAAGAGTGAGAAAGGGGTGGAACCAAAACCGTTGGCTCCAAATTCGCATAACGAAGTGTATGATTATTCTACCTAATTGTTTTCTTATTTCATTTCCTTCTCTTTTTATATCCTTTTTCTCTCTTTAGTCAATCATTTTTCTTCTTGAGCTGATTTTTTAGATAATGTGAACTAAAGAATAAGAAGTAGAGGAATAAATAAATAAAATTAGCAATAAATAAGATCGGAATTCACACTCTATAACTTTTATAACACGTCATATACAACTTAAATCCCTAGAGTGAGATACATATAACTAATTTCAAGTCATATTTAACAAATTAATTTGTCTCAAAAACTTGCATCTTTTACAAGTTACTTTCTTTTTTATGACAAGGGGAACCCGCAACCGCTATCCTTTGGGTGCGCACAAGGTCAGCCCCCCGCTCCTATGCAATAACTCCCAAACCACACAGGAGAAGTAACCCACATTAAGCAAGCCCGATGTGACAAGCTCGACCCAGATGACAAACCCCTTGCTTTAGCTGGCAAGGGGTTTCGAACTTGAAACCTCCAACATGAAAGTCTCAAGCCCAAAACAACTGGGTCACCCCGAAGGGTCTTCACAAATTACCTTTTAAACTTACATCCTTTAGAATCTATTGCCCATAAAATAATACAAGCAGATTTTATTTTGGTGAAAATCTTCTCCAGTATGTTGAAAAATCATATCAGCACAATACAAGTAATCAACAACAACAACATATCCAGAGAACTCTTACAAGTGGGGTCTGGACAAGCAATCCAGTAGGAATATCATATTTGCATTATTAAACTAATGAGACGCTAAACTTAACTACAAGACTACCTTTTAATCTAGCATGAATCTAATGTGGAAATTCCAAACATTGAAGTTAAGTAATGTAACAATTACTATTGCCCCCATCTCATTTTATGTGGCGCCCTTTGACTAGGCACGGCGTTTAAGGAAAAAAAAGAAGACTTTTGAAACTTGTGATCTAAAACAATTCTTAGATATTTGTGTGGTTGAGAATCATTTCATTACAGGTAACAAGAAAATTTCAAAGTTAAATTATTTTCAATTATAGTAAGATGACATTCTTTTTGAGACGGACTAAAAAAGAAAGGGTCCCACATATAATGAGACAGAGAGAGTATTACAGAATCAAAAAAATAGCAGGAGCAAATTGTGATATACCAAAACTATTAGGACTCTCTTATAAATACCTTTTTCTACAAAAGAATCAACAATGCTAATAAAACACACAACTCTATAGGAAATCTCTAGAGTCTGAAATTGCTCCTTGTAGCAACTAATCATAATTAATAAGCTTCGGAATGAATTTCAACCAGTTCACGAAAGATCACATTCATCAAAATGAACTAACTTCTGAAATCATTGAATGTATTCAGCAAAATTGCCGTTGAATTAATTCATCATTGATTACATTAATGGGTTCTTTATTAAAACAAATATAACAGGAAGTAAGGAAAGTAATTCGTGAATGAAGCACACAAGTAGCAACCTGTTTATACTGTGAACACCATAGAGCTTCTTTGACCGTGGTTACTGTTTGAGTTACTTGGGATCTATCATATTTTTATTTTAGTGAAAGAAGAATCTAGCATATCACACAAATATCTTAGCTTGGGACTTATCCAAAGCTTCCCTCCTTCTAGTTTGGCGCCTATGAGGCTATGAAAATTTATAGGATAGGGGAGGTGAATTGTTTTGACATTCATTTGGAGAATATCAATCCCGAAAAATTCAATTTTGTAACTGATACAAAAACTAGACGACACATTTTTTTTAGTTTCTCAGAAAAAAGCAAACGGATATTAGACTATCAGATAGTTTGTGTTTAGTTTCTTTTTATGAGTTGAGTGTTAATTCGGTTATACACGTAAAAGATTTGGGAGTCATGGATGTTATTAAGGTTATTAATTAGTTACTAAGAATAGAAGTTGTAGAATCAAGACATGTGAGTTGTATAGAATGATTTTTTCGGAAATAGTTAATACTACTGAGTAATTATTTTAAGAGGTGACTTTTCAATTATTTTTTAAAATAGCACACTGGTCAGAAAAATAAAGAAGGCAAAAAATTGAGAAAAAAGACAAATGCAATTGGAGGCAATAGAGAGGCATCACGTCACTTTGTCTATATTTAGCTTTATAATTTTAAAAAGATAAATGTAATTGGAGGAGGTGTTACGTCACTTTGTCTAGGTTTAGCTTTATATTATATATAGATTTGTAGAGGGCATAATTTAGTGAGGTAAAAAGTGTGATTCATTCTATTAACCCTTTAATAGTTAGAGGAACCTTTGCGTAAAAATGGATGCATGTCCACGTGATAGGTTGTGAATAATGACAGTTGTATACCATAGTCATAAGACAGAAACAAATAAGTGAGCATGGAAGTGGTGAGCTACGACAATGGTTAAAGAGACTAACATAGCAAAGTTAAGAAATAACGGAGCATGCTACGATATTGTTAGAAATGCATTTTGCAAATAGTGGCAATCTAAGTGGCTCGAACTGGGGAGCTGGTGTCTGATACCGGTATAGGTCTAGAGGTCGGATCCTCTACGATCTAAATTTTAAGATTTGGGGATATGGATCATGCATGGATATGGGTGTAAGGATTCGATTCAAATATCTAAAAATAAAGTCATGAAACCTAAACTTATGAGATATTATGTGGATTTCTTGAGAAGAAAATATTGATCAAAAGAAAAATTCTGGAAGTACATAAAGGAAAGGGAGCGATGGCAGAAATATATATATACAACGTGTCCCATTTTCTTCGATTTCACCTTAGTTCTTATTTTGATTATACATATTATTGAATATGTCCAAAATTTCTCCTCGAATCTGGTCAGAGGTACCCAAAACCTGTTGACCAAATCAAGTACGGATCCCAAACCAACAACCAAGTCGTGTTGATATAGGTGTGACACCAAAAATGAAAAGTCTGAGCAACTTAGGTGGCAATCTTGTTAGAAATTTACCACAAGAGGGATAGATAGCCCAAATCTAAACTCCCTACTTGATCAATTTTAAGGAAATACTAGTCCTTACACATACTGGGCAGATAATCTATAACAATCCCAATACAAATGCACTCATAGCATCCAAACTCATCAGAGGAAATATGCAGAAAACCCAAATGTCTAGTCCTTTTTTCTTATCACGACTGAATTTCCGTCTTTAGCCAATATCAACAGAGATCAACCAAATATTTGATTAAGATCCGAATTACGAAGCTAGAATGCGTGTTCAGAACTAAATTATGAACTAAACGGAAAAGGGACAAAACTCAAAATAGAGCACATATACCTTCCATTTGTTTTTGGTCTAGGAAATACCCCACCCGTCTAACTATTGGATCACATATACCCTCCCTTTTAATGGACTGCCACTTCTCACAATGTGGTGTTCGACATGTAAAAAAGATGCCACATGGCTAAGCAGATAAATGTGGATTAACCACCCACCCATTAACTACCCCGACTTCCTCCACCATTTAGAACCCTAATTTCAGTTCTTATCCCATTTCATCAAAAAGCTTTCTTCCCCACAAAATTTTAAAGCAATGTTAGAATGCTCAATCCAGGTATAGATCCATCATAATGATATTCGAAGATGGGGAAAAAAATCTAGAATGCTCAATTCCGGTATAGATCCATCATAATGATATTCGAAAATTGGAAAAAAATCTAGAATGCTCAATTCCGGTGTAGATTCATCATAATGATATTCGAAGATGGAAAAAAATCAACCCCAAGCTTCCAAATTTTGTATGGATGAAAAAAGGGGACAGAATAAAGACAACAACAGCATTAGGATTGATTTTACTTAGACAAACTGAACATACTAGACTATAGCAGACAAATAATTGCTGGAGCTATTTGACAGACTAGATAAGGAGTACTACACTTCTGTCCCAACTTAATTGGTGTTGACTGTTGACAGACTGCATATTGTTGTTTTTATCTATTGTATTTCACAAAAAGCTGTAATGGTTTCCTGATACTATAACTCGATAATGAAATGAAGCACAGAGAACACAATGCCTTAACGAGAACCACGGAGCAGCCAACTTACATATCCTCAAAAGTAGCACTATCAAGTCACTGTCAGGGTGGTGGGATTAGCAAGAAAAATTGTGAATTGATAAAACATTCTGCCATCACGTCAAAATTTAGTGGGGAAGAAATCTTTTCGAAGAAATGGGGGAAGAAATGAAATTAGGGTTTTAAATGGTAGAGGAAGTTGGGGCATTTAATAGGTGGGTGGTTAATCCGTATTTGTGTGCTTAGTTGGACAGCCATGTGACACTCTTTTACACATTGGACGAGAGTAGTGGCAGTCCGTTAAAAGGATCAGTATGTGTAATCCAATACTTAGACAGGATGGGAGGGGTAGCTTTGAGCTCAAAAACAAACCAAGGTATATGTGCCCTATTTCGAATGGTTCCAAGATAGTTTTCACCCTTTTCCGCTAACTAAATAATCCTTTGAAATACAGCACTTCACCCCAGAAACTATACCTCATTAGATGTGTATAGTTCCTTATGCCTTTTGAACGAATCTAGAACGTCAATTAGCTTTACAAACAAAACATAACATATATCTTCCCTAAAGATTCAACCTTTAAACCTCTAACAATAATACAATGCACAGATATAAAAGCATTCCTAGTCAATGTTCCAACAACAACAATATACCTTGGGTAATCCCACAAGTGGGATCTATGGATATAGGCAGACCTTACCTCTGCTTTTGTGGGTAAGAAGGATGTTTCCGCTAGACCTTCGGCTCAAAAAAAGTGTAATCATCGTTACCCAATGACCTTAAATTATACATTCTTTGATAAAATTCAATCTTTGACAACAAAATAAACTAAAAATGCCTCTAAATCTACAAAGAATACACTTTTAACCTACTCATTTATAAAATACTGATGCTTGAAGAAAATTCTATCTTTTACCATCATCCAAACATAAACATACCACTGAATCTGCAGAAGGGTATACATAACTGATCGCATTTCCTCTACTTTTCTTCGATTCACTTTTCGAACTCGAAGCATTCTTCGAGCTGTTAACAGCTGCATTAAGATTCCTTGAGTTACCATTTCCACTTCCATTTTCACTCTTCACATTTCTCCTCCCTAAATTCCCAAAATAAAAATAGATAAACAAATTAACAAACAATTGCACTATAAAATACACATAAATACACAAATGATTCAGAGAAAACCTCGTGAAGGAGGAGAACTGAAATCTCCCCAATCAGATAAGACTCCACCTTCAACGAACAAGCCCCGACCCGAATAAGTCGGGTTCCTGGGCTTCCGGGTTTTTGGTTTATTAGATCTTTTTCTGTTATTTCCTCCCATGTTTTTGAGCTTCTAGTACGTCGGCGGTGTACGGTGGCGAAACGCCGTGGACGGCGGAGAGAGATCGGAGATGAGATTTTTTTGATCGAATATTATAAAAGGAAAAAGGGCAAGACAGTGAAGAGGTTGGATTCAGTGTGGTGAGGTGTATTCTTTTTTATGGTGAGTTTGAGCTTAAAATGTTGTACGTTCTGAGGTACAAGTGGTTTATTGCGTGGGGTTGAAAGTTATATAAATGTTAGTTGTGAGTGTTATGTTTAAATATAGAAAGAATAAAGAATCTACTTCAAGATATAAGCATAAATAAAGAATATTTGGAGCTAAACTAAAAGAAAAGGAAAAGAAGAAGTCATAGAATTTTTTATTTTAGAGAAATATTCATGTCTTTGTTTTTCATTTCAGTCCATCATGACTTTTTGATCCTGACGTTTCATCACAATTTTGTAAAAAGGACTTTAGATACATCAAACAAAGACCTAAAACTTAATTCGCTTTCATTTTTTGGACAACAAACATCTGATCAGGCTATTCAGTATCGATTCTTTCTTTCCTCCTTAAAATTTCATAAGAATCTTGCAAAGACTCGATGTAGATCATGAATAGCGCACTTAAAAGGAAGAATAGTTGATAAAAGATATATTGAGAATACTTTGAAGGACATTACTATTTTTTAGATAAGGGTCTTTCGAAAATAGTAAAGTTTACGTACATTTTACCCTCCTCAGACCCCAATTATAAAATTTTACTGAACATAGTATTATACTTTGAGGGACATTATTAATTTCCTCCAAATGGTAACAAGTTATCCTTCCACACTTGAAGCTTATTTTGCACCTTCTTCACTAGCTTGGTAAAATTACTTTTTCTTTCTAGCATATCCAATTGGACACCCAAGATTCATTAAAGGATAAGTTTATTTGCTAAATTTAGTGATAGTTTCAATATCATGAGTTATTAGTCTTGAAATTTCATGAAATACAAAAAATAAACTTTTATCCTTGTTAATTTTCTAGCCAGATTGAATTTCATACTCCTTTAAAATTTGCATCATCAGTTACAAGATTTTCTTTTCAATAAAACATAAAATAATGATTTCATTAGCATAAACTACAAGATTAATATTATCACTCCATTTAAGCATCCCAAATCCCTTGAACTCATTATGCAAACTTTTAATTAAGAATAAAGAAATTTTATTCATCTCATTGTAATTTTTATTGATGGACGAGCAAGGCTTGTTCTAGTGGTTAAACACCTTGATTAAAACTAATAGATTGAGAATTGAGTTACCTTAACAATAAACAAAAACACTATTAATCCTTCTAATGAGGTGGGAGAACATGGGAAAGAAAACCTTATTTGTGAAATTAGAAAATGAAAAGCCTTCTTGCAACGATCTACAAGAATTTCCTTACTCTTTAAAATCAACGAAAATCATGAAACGACTATAATAAGTATAGATTCAAGAAGTACACTAAACTATTTGAGGATTCACTTAAAGATCTTTTTTCTTATCGAGAGAACTTATTTCTAAATCACGTTTTGAAAGTTAAAATCATACTAAATTTTTTCGTAATAATACAGTTAATTATTGAGTAAGGGTGACAATTTTAAAATTTATGTTAATAATACTAGTCTTAAAAAATCTCAAACTTTATTATTTATACAAAAATCCTATTTCCCCTCCTCCAACCTCTTTGTTATCGCTATTATTATCACTACTTTCTGCTGCCACCACTTATTTTGATCTAACTCATTTTAGTTCATCTAATATGACTCGTTCATTTATTAATTTAATACACTCTGACACGCTTAAAATTCAATTCAAATCACACATTTGATATTTCCAATTAGATACTCATAATCCTCCAACATCAAAAAGCTAAAAATCAACTTTCATCACCAAAACTAAAGATTTTATTTTACTAAAAAAGCCCTAAAACTCAATAAATTATTTTTTCTTAAATAGATAAATTATTTGGCCAAAAAAAAAATTGTAACTTGAAGAGCTATGAGTCATGAACTTTAGAGACACGTCTAAAATCTAAAATTTTCAAGAAACACAAAGAAAATGTTTTTTTTTTGTCCTTTTCCTTCCATTAAAAATAATGATGGTTAGGTCTATTAGGTATGACAACAATAAAGGGAAATTTCCAATATTTTTGGAATATTTGTTACAAAATTTTTTTGGATCTTTTCTCTTTGATAGCAAGTTAAGTCCTATACGTTTTTCCTTTTACAATCTAGAAATTGGAGGTGCACACAATTAAATATTAATTACTACCTAATTGATAAAACATTATTTGAAAATAGTTATTCAACTTCGAGACGGATGATTCTAAATGCATATAATATATGTATTTTTATTGGAAAAAATAAAAATGTCTAGCAACCTTTTTTTTTTATATATAGATATAAAGCTTCAGACTAGTCAATTAAACATTGATTACTACATAATTGATCGAACACTATTTGAAAATAGTTTTTCAACTTTGAGACAGATGGTTCCAAATGCACACAATATATGTACCTTTTTTGGGAAAAACAAAAATGTCTAGTAATCTTTTTTTTTTAAATATAAATATAAAGCTTCAGATCATTCAATTAAATATTGATAAATATGTAATCAATTGAACACTATTTGAAGACGACTCTTTTACTTCGACACAAATGATTTCAAATGCACACAATATACGTATTGTTGTTGTTCTCTTCTCTGTTTGATGATAGTCAAATATAAGGACATCATCCTTGTTTGTAGGTATTTTTGTATGGGCTTAAGTCATCGATACATGCAAAAAAAAATTTAGGTAATGAAATAAAAAATAATTTTTTTTTTGTCTTTTTATAATTTATTATTTTAATTTTTTTTTTATTCACATGTCAAATGTTATTCTTTAATTTGTCGTTTTGCCACGTCAGTGCAAGTGAATTACACACACTTTATATTTTTTATCAAATTAACATTTTATGCTTAATAGGTAAATATTTTGAATAGTTTAAATATTGAATAGAAATTAATTTTAGTCTTAGTAGACTTGATTCTAAATAATAAATTAAAAATATTTTGCCTAACTTAAAACAATTTTGAATGTTGAGCCTACTTTTTAAGTGGTCTTTTAAATACACAATTTTTAGATATTTTAAATATTTAATTACTAAACAAATGTTTTTTGAATTCTTTTTTTTTTAATCATGTGATTATGCGATGACTAGTTTTCTTAAATAAAAAATTAACTTTGCGTACATTTTTTATATATCCCTTTTTCATCTAAGTTACAATAATTTTTTTTTTGTAAAGAAAATCTTACCAACCAAATGAACACCAAAATTTGAAACAAAAGGGTATTGCTTATCAAGAAGTGATTCTCCGTCAATATGTTTGTTTGAGATGACTATTTCTTCGCCGCTATTATATGAGATTTGTAAAAATAATTTACGGGTTAATTTAATATTTCAAAGTAGTTTGATTATATTTCTTCAACTGTTTCGATTATAATTTTATAATATTAGTCCTGATTAATTATTTTTGTGAGTTTCTTAATTTAATATTTCCAAATTGGTCTGATTATATTTCTTCAGTTATTTCAATTATGATTTTATAATATTAGCCCTTTTGTGAGTTTCTTAATTTAATAAATCCAAGGGTGCTTGATTATATTTCTTCAACTGCTTCAATTATGATTTTGCAATATTAGTCCTGATAAATTATTTTGCGAATAAGCAGACAGTTCTCTTCTCTGCCAACATGCCTGCTTTTTCGTCACTATTATATGAGACCCGCAAAAAGAACTTTGTATGTTTCTTCGCTGCTATTATATGGGACCCGCAGAAAGTACCCGCGGGTTCCTTAATTTAATATTTCCAAAGTAGCTTGATTATATATATTCGACTGCTTCTAAGTCTAATAATTAATAACTTAAAAAAATTTAAAATGCATGCAAAAAATCCATTCGCATCACAAAAATTGAGATAAAAAAATATATGTTGGGTCTGTACGAGCACGGGGTTATTCCAACCCGCCCTGCACTCGCCCCGCTCTACATAACTTTAAACCTACCCCGTCTTACATAGCTTTAAACCCGTCTGTACCCTGCTCCGCCCCGTTGCCACCCCTAAAAAAAAGTTATGGACTTCATTTTATTTTAATTTTGTTGAATTTTTTTTTTCCTCATAAACAAACATTACACAATGAGTGGCAAATATTTTTTAGAAAAATATTATCACGTTATGCCACACATGGTCTACAATAAATATCAATTCCAAAGGTGGTCCATTTTGCACTTTTTTGGACAAACTATAAAGAGCTGCCTAACAAATTAAAATAGATATTGCTATTATTTTTATTGTCTTAATTTTTGCAATGCAATTTTTTACTTTTTTTATTTTATGTTGTTTTATGATGTTTTCGATTGATAGGTTTTATTAACCAACTCATTTATATATAGTTATATTACATATGAAAAAGATTGAAAAGTTGAACAAAAATCAAATATAGCATCAACGGAAGCTGAAATGGATACATTCGAGTAATTAAATCTTTAATAATTAGAAAATTAAATTTATTATTATAATCTGAATTTTCCAATAAAATCGACCTATTTCTATTTAAACCATGATCCTGAGCAAGTGCATAAATATACTTCTAAAAGATTAGTAGATCGAAATGTGCACTAATAATTTTCGAGAGATCTCCTCCAAATCACTAGTATGGCTATCAAAATCGTGAGCATCAGCATGTAGGTTCCAAATCCAAATGATAGTATCAGGCCCTAATAAAAAATTTCATTTGGTTCGAATTCAAGATTTCTAATTAGAATAAAAGAATCCCAATTATTTTACTCCCATGTTAGTGATCAAGGTCGATCTTACTAGTCCTTTTTACTTCAGCACGCCAAATCCTGTAAGTCGAGGTTAAGAAAAGCATAATAACATGAACGTGGATGCCGCTCATTAAGAACTTGATTAAGATCGATCATTTATTTTCATTAAGATTAAGATGTATAAATATGAATGTAAATCTACATGAGTAAATATTATCTTTAGATGGGAACATTGAAAGATTAATATTGTTTATTTATAATTGAGAAAAGTATTAAAAACACCGCTAAACTTGGTACGAATTATTAGTTTCATTCATGAACTATTGATAGTGTTAAAAATTACCCTTCTACTTGACTAACTGAACTTAAATGCACCCCTGATCTTCTAACAAGAGTGAAATACACCCGTAAACTCTTGCCAAATTAAGGGTTATTTTTTACACTTGTAATAGATCGGAGTTTATTTTATTTTAGTTAGGCACGTAGAAGGGTGCTTTTAACAATATCAATAGTTCGAGAATGAATCTATTAAATTGCGCCAAGTTCAACGATATTTTTAATACTTTTCTCTTTATAATTCAATTATTTATTTGTAAAAATAATAAATATATCATTCAAATAAATAATTAAATACTAAAAATATATAAAGTTAATAAAATTATTATTTGATCGAAAAAAAATGAGATACTTATTTTTGCTATAGTACTGGAGTTGATATCTCGAGATGATGGTGATAATGATTGGGGTAAGTGTCTAGTAATGGTGATGGTAATGATCGATGTTAGATTCTAGTAATGATGGTGTTGATAGTTGTGATGATGGAGGTCATTGGTGTGATAGTGACTGGCATAATGATGATGGTGAGGTTGATGTTAGTAGTTAGCGGTGGGAAGATGGTTGTGGTGATTAACAATGTGTTGGTGGTAATGCTAGTAGTACTAGTGAGGGAGTGGTGGAGGTGAAGGCACCGATAATGGTAGTGTATACAATTATAGTGAAGAAGGTGATAAGTGTGGTACTGACTTACAATAGTAGTTCACAATTGTGATGGTAACTAATGATGGTTGTAACAGAGCTGGTTTGTGGTTGTCACAATAATGGTGATTAAAATTGGTGACGATAATTGTGATGATAGGGATGGTTAATAATAGTAATTGGTAATTGTGAATAGTATAATAATAAAAGTTATCCACGCAAAAATACTTTTTATTAATATTAAGACTTTGTTTAATATTTTAATGATAAAGATATTTTTAAATCAATTAATTGCTTAAATTTTAATGCAAACTAATACACGTAATAGCCTAAGGTCTAAACAATTTACATCCTGACCTCTACAAACAAATGAAGTCTAAGGAGTTAGGTAGCCTATACAGAGCGGAGTTATTCAAGTATCACATGTTTAATAGATACTTGAGAGTCAAGTTATTTATGTATAAAATAAATATAGCATTTTATTTATAATTTTAGAAATTTACATAACTAATGCATATATAAAAGACAGTCAAGTGCACTAACCTCCATGCACAAGATCTGAAGGAGGATCAGATCATCAACGTTTATTATACACATCGTTATTTATATTTCAACAAAAGTTTATTTTTATGATTTAAATATGTGACCTCATGGACATGCGACAATAACCTTACTAGGCATGCGTCGACTCTTCTTCAACCAATACAATATTTTATTTAAGGCAAGACAAAAAAATTACAATAAATAAATAACTACAATTATATATAACTAATCTTCACATAAAATAATGTGTAAATGTGATACTCCATACTCTATCCTCATATGTACTTATGTTTCAAGCCCCACCCTTATATGTGGGAAGTGTATTAGGGTCACAATAGACCCCTAGTACTTAGTTGAGTTCAAAACTTTCCTATAAGTTGAGTTTCTAGTCATAAATCATGCAAGAGTTAACTTTAAATGATCATAACTCTTAGAAAATGAAGAGTTAAATGTCCCATGACATACCAAATGAAAGCCCTTTTAATTAGCTTTCCAACTCAACTGATTTCACCTTATCTGGAGTTCGAAGTGAAAAGTTATGGCCGTTTTACTAAAGACTACCTGAGTAGAATGCATTCTACGAAATCACTTTACGAGCCGTAAATTGATGCACGGCCCATCAGCTAAATCGTGGCAAAAGTCCTGAAACTTCACATTTTCAGCCCCGAACTTTACGGACCATTCTACGGGTCGTAGAATACTCTATGGGTCATAGAATGGGGCTCGCAAAGTGATCCAGAGACCCCGAAATTTGCCCGAAAATTTATGAAAGGGTCCGTAGGGGCCTAGAGGGTCTCGTAGGCGACCCAACCAGCAAATTTAAAGAGGGGTATTTTCATCTTTTCTCACCCTTCTAAGCCTGAACTTGTCAGTTTTCACCTAATTAAACCCCTAGAACGTAACCATTCATATCCTTAACACTCCAAGAACTCAGAACGTAGTTTCAAAGAGGCAAAAGCTAGGGCTTTCAAGAACCTTCTTCAATTCCTTCAAGAAACTCATTCCCCAAGTATGTAAGGCCTTCAAAAAGTTATCCTACATATATTTTAGCATCTTTAACTACTAGTCTCTACCCAAGATCAAGCTTATGAGTTGAGATCAGTTTTTCTCCATTACTAGTTGATTTCATCAAAATACTTGTTCATACATTTTTCTTGATAAAAATCATGGCCTTTACTGATTTTAGCACTAAATTAAGCTATCGAGACAAGATTTACAGTCATTGTTGTAATTATGAGAACCCTACATATATTTTCATGAAAAACTATTATATTTACAATTTTGAGTTAAGATTAAGGAATACTTACAAATTCTATATTTACAAGATAGTTGAGTAATAAAGTTATGCTTTGAGACACCTTGCATTAATACAACTTTCAGACAAAGAAAAGAGACAAGTTGAGAAAAGTTTAAGACAAGCTAATGTTGGGTTAAGTCCCAAAAGACTAAAGAGATATTTTAAGAACGTTTACTCTTAAAGTTATGAGCATTATAAAATTTATTTTGAGAGTAGTATTGAGCACTGATATGAGTAAGAGTAATAATAACTTGAACCCATAAACTACGTAGTCGGCGTAAAATAGGGTGTACCAATGGTACAACTCCTAACTTGCCACTGAGATAGCCCAGTTTTGGGATGGATCCACTCCCCTCGTTTTTGTCCCTTACCGTGGCAAAGTATTTGACGGCTCTGGCAGCGTGGGCAAGACGTTGTATCATCACAAAACTCATAGTGATGGTTGTCGGTTAGAGAAACTACCCAAGCTAAAGTAAACTAGTTTCTATATACAGAGTTTTAACATATGTTTTTACTCTCAGCGTGCACTTTAATTATTGCTTATGTCATCCTATTTTGAGACATGTTTTAATTACTTTGACCATAGTGCCTTATCTTGAGTTTCGATTTTGGCTATACCATACATTTCACGTATTGACGTCCTTTGAACCTGCATTGTTTTATGATGCAAACACAGGTGATAGAGTTCCTCAACAGATGCTCCGTTGAGGACCAACTATTCATCTAGCCATTGGTGAGGCCTTCTACTAGTCTGAGGCTTTGAAGTCTTTGTCTACGTTTCCCTTTAGCAGTTATGTTCAGTAGTCGTTCAGATTGCTGTAGTTAGAGGTTCCATAGATTGTATGTCAGGAGTTTCAAATCTTATTTTAACTTGTTGTTCAAACATTTCTACTATTTAGTTTATTCAGATATTTGCAGTATCTTTATCTTGTTATATTTATGTCTTTCATTATTATTTAAGTCTTCCGCTGAGTAAAGTAGCCAGACCAAATAATTCATTTGGGATCACAAATAATTCTGAGTGCCAATCACGTTCAGGATATGAACTCAAAACGTGACAAGTAAATTATTTTCATACAATTATTTTCATATTATTAGCTCTAGCATAACTTTAACCAGCGGCCAAACGATCTCTAAATGGCAAGAGAAATTAATTGTGGACCCAAACAATATTTATTAGGTCGAAAAGTGTGTGCCGAAAAAACTTCCACTGGCCACGTTTACGGTCCAACTATTTAATAGTGCCGCTTATGCGCACTTTTTGATTTTTATTTTAAAAAGATTTAAATTTATAGCAATATCAAATAATAAATATAATAGTTTTTAAAATATAATAAAATTAAATTAAAAATTAAATATAAAATTATTTTTTAATTTTATAAATAAATATTATTAAATATTTATTTTTATTTCAACGAATAAGTAAAAATGAATAGAAAAGTAACATATTTTTTTTAAGCAAATCATCTCATATTTTTCCATTTTCAATAATATTAAATTTTATTCTTAAGATTAATTAAGAGACACATGTATAAATAAAAATTTAATTATTTATAAGGGACATATTAATCAAATAACACTTATAATTAATTTTTTCTTAAGAATTATGTCAAATATTAATATAACAACTAAAATAAGATGCAAAAAGAAAGTATATGTCTTCAAATTAAGAAATAGAGTTAATTGTGTTCATTCATTAAAATTTGAGATGATTAAAAATAATCATAAACATAAATCGCGCAAGAAAAATGAAAAAAATACAATAATTAAAAAAGTGCGTAAAAGAAATTTTGAGCATCAACATACACACCAAAAAAAAAAGGACAATTCATATAATGTCAATTTATGTTATAAAATTACTCTCATCTTGAAGCTTTATTAGGAATTAAGCACAAAAACAAAACTTATTTCTTAAAACAAATAATAATAACAACCCAAATATTAACTCAATTTATTTAAAATTTGGATTATATAGTACATGACAAATTTGACTATTTTTCCTTTTTCTTTTTTTAGAAAAACCAAAATATTTTACTCTACCCCCTCTCCCCCCCCCCCCCAGAAGCCCCCATTTTGTCACTATATATATTCCCCTCTATACTTCTTATACCTTTATAGCCATTTTTCAATCTCTCACGAAGCTCTCTCTTCTTCACGAGATTTACACACAAAAGAAGTGTTGTAAATTATTGGAAAATGGCTACGGGAGCTGCCGGCGATGGATTATTCCGGGGAGTGTTCGACGGATGTATTTCCGGTCACGATATGGGGATTCAACAAAGGCCGTACCACCGGAACTGTAGCTGTGAACTTCATAAATCCCGTGGAAATTGCTCTCATTCTGTTCGTTGTGCTAACGTATCTTACCCGATTCGACGATCCTGGAGCGAAAGCTGTCTATCCTTGGCCGCCGCTTCCACCGGTGGTGGCTCCGTTCATTCATCGACGTGTTCTTCTCCTGCTTCCATCCATGGCCCCGGCGCCGGCGCATCGGATTTCACCGGGAAGAAGAGTTTGGTTCGTTCTAGTACTGTTGATTATGACGACGTCGTTTTGTTTAAGGTTTGAATAATTTTTTTATTTCTTGTAAAAAATGATTAAAAAAAAAAACATGGTTTATTTATTTATTTATTTAAATTTCATTTCGGGGGTTTTGTGTTTTATTTATTTTATTTTTCATGAATAGAATTATGAAAAAAAAAAAAGATTACATTAGACTAGTTCTTCTTCTTTTTTTTCCTTCATTCTCTTTTGCTTTTTATTTACCTTTCTCATGAAAAAATTAAATTTTTAGAAGTATTTCTCTCTATAATTAAAATTTTCAAATAATATTTATCGAAACCTTGTAATTTATACTTAATATTGAAGATATTGGATTCATCGTTAAAATTTTTGTTTGAACTTATTATATTGGTAAAATTATGATTATTCAAATTTAATATTTGTCAAAAAATTTGTCGATTTCATTTCGTGCCCGTTCAAATTAACTCATGGTCAACAAAGTAAAAATATTTATTTTAAAATAATTGCAGTTTAAATAACCAATACTAAATAATTATAAGCTTGATAAAGTGACTATTGATTTGAGAGATAAAAATTAAATATCACGATTTGTGCAAGAGGGGTACGACTGCGGTTCAGTTCGATTATGAAGTTCTTTAATTTATCGGTTATCGATTTGTACATATGCTGAACCGTTATAGAATTATTAAGATATTGACTTATTGATTTTTGATTTATCCGTTATTAATCGTTATATCTTTGTTATTGGTTTAGTCATTAATATTTGACAGTTTTTTTTATTAAAAATTACTTAAAACAAGATGACAAATTGCATTTTGCTCAAATGACAATAAAAAATAAAAATATAAAGCTATCAAAAGACCAAAATAAATAAAAATCAAGATCTCAATAATAAAAAAAATTAAATCATTATCAAAATTGCTAAATTGATAACCTGTTTACAAGGAGGTGATATTAGATTATGCTTATTAAGTTTTAATATATTGTTGATTAGAGATAATTTTAATTAAGTGCAAATCAAGATCTAAATCTAACTACTTTCAAGCTGTATTTTACACAAAAAAAATGAATATTTACAGGTTGTATCGAAAGTAGCACAGCACATGTGAGCACTAACTTTACATGAAATGGTCGGTCCCTAATATTAATTGTTTTGACTAATTTAATTTTTTTATTTTTTAAAATTAAAAAAATTTACTCCTAATAATTTTTAAAAATTATTGGTTAATGACAACTCTATAAAAAGATGATTATAATTTTTTTAATTATGCTCAAGAAAGTAGAGTAATTAAACACGTTGCTCACACACATTTTCACTATTCCAAAAAGTCAATTTTGTTCAACTTTTTATTCTCTTGGAGCTTTGTTAAGCTATCTATGTCTATACAAAGTGGATATTTCAAAGGCCAAGTTGTTTAGAAATAGGACAATGACTTTTTTTTTTTTTTATAATAGTAGTGGTGTTCGGATTTGTAGATATCGAAATTTTATAAGACTCTAGAAGATAAGTTTTATGTTAGTTAGGAAATCTTAGAAGTAAGTTACTCTACTCTAAATTCTAAGTCATGCCTATATAAAGGGTATATTATATTCCCTTGAAAAGACATTTCAGATATCCCACAAATTCTTGGGGATTTATAAAGAGATTGAAATCTCATAAGCTGTTGGGATATTCGTAAAGAGATAACCAAGACTCTTGTTGATAATCAAATTTCAAGAAGATCCACACAAATCCTTCCGTAGATATTAAGTCCAAATCATCCTCGTTCGAGCCATACAATCATTGAGAATCGAATTAATCTTAGGAGAAAAGAATCGACGGAAAAACAGATTTATACTCGTATTGTTTATGAATAAAATTATGTTTCTTGATATTTTATCTGTGAGTCTGTGACTGCAATTTTTTGCTTATCATTTTAAAATGTGTTGCAAACAGGATCATCTTTCACAAATCGTGATTAATTATAGGGTATATATATGTCATGTTCAATCAATAACATATAACTAGATAATTCTGTCATAAGATCTCACGATTCTCAATCTACTTTATTGATCACTATACCACACCTTTAAATGTTGGGACAATGACACATATAACGCGAAATACCTTTTCGAAACAAACAAAGAATTATTTAGTCTTAGGCATAGAATTGTACGATACAAAGAATATACCAAGCAGGATTATTGAGCAGCTTACTTTTATTTATTATTTATTGTAAAATTATTAATTTCATATTTTAAAAAGTTTCATTAGTAGATATTATTTAAATAACCTGATAGTATAATTTATTTATTTTTTATACCAATGTACAAATGTCATGAACAAGAATGTTTTTTATTTAATTATAATTATAATTAGGTACAACACACTAAGAGTAAAGTTAAATTTATACGAAAAATTAACCTTTTCTCTTTTTTGAACTATAAGATCACAAATTAAAAATTGAGCTCTTTTGGAATTTTGCTAATTTAATAATTTTTTATATTAGAACACGAATATTATAGATTTATTATTCTCATCAGAATTTACTCACTTTGTCTCAAATTAAGTTTAGTTGAAGACGTAATATGTCACTCTATCTTTCTGGTACCGAAATATTAATTTTTCAATTGGAATAAATATGATACTTAATAAATTTATATATACATATATATATATACACACTTGAAAAAAAATGAAAATGAAAATAAAATTTGAATGAGTGATTTCTTGAGGGCAATAATGAATTAGGTAAATTATAGTTTGAATTTCCACTTCATCTACTAGTAATAGGTAAGATAAATTTAGGTAATTTATTATTATTATTATTATTATTATTATTATTATTATTATTTGGTGATAGTATTAATTACTTGTAACTAACCTACTATATGTTTGTTAAGCTAGACTTTTTAGTGTATTTTTTTTAATACAAATTTCATAAATTTAAACAAAGAGGTAAGTCGATAGGACATGAATTTTTTGTTGAAATATAGTTTCAAAATGCTTATTGCAGGACTTCATGATATATAACAAACTCACTTTTATCTAAAAGTTTAGTTATATATAACATTAGATAAGGTAAAAAATTATACGAGCTAGTTACTTTTCAAATTGTTTTTTTGAAAATAGTTAGTGTTTGAAAATACATTAAAAAGTAATCATTTCTTATGTGAAAATACTATAAGAGTCTCATGGATTCGAGCTTAAGCAAGCGAAAAAGTCAGAATACTATTATAAATTATGAAATTTCAATTTTAAAAAGATGAAATTTTATGACAGTATCTTGGATTTTATTTTGGATTGTACGTTGGAATTTCACTTTTCTAAGTTTGAAATCGATAACAATTTCATATTAGCTATTTTTTATTAACATTTTTATATTTTAAAGTTACTAGTCCAAAAAATGGCTACTTTGTGATCTTATAAATTTGGCTAATTTCTCTTCATCACTTTGTGTTCTTATCATGATTTAAGAACTAGACAATGATCATATATTGGACATTATTAGGCTCATTTGTTGATTGATGACATTATAAATTTGTTTTTTCAAATTGACTAGGGAAGTAGAATGATACTCAAATATAGTGGAGTGCAAATAGAGGCGAACCTAGTTTTTGAGCGGACTCTTCACTTTCAACGTCGTACCCGCATTGAATTCTCCAAAAATACACTACTTTTAGAGAATCCAACACGCACCTGTTTGACATCTTTTATGAGTCCGAGCAACATAGAACACACCTTGCTTCGATCAGATTACACAATCTAAGTATTACAAAAGCTGCCAAGATATAAGAATTTCCACATTTAACATTGATACTCTGAAGGATAACCTAAAAAAGGAATAGGGCAAACCTGATGTTTCTGAACTTGAGGATATTAATTCATTGCTAAAAGACCATGATTTACTAAAACAAAACGGATACTGCAACAGCATAACCAGATGATGTTTTCCTTTCAAGCTAATATCCGAAAGAATAAAGAAGCCGATGACCAGTACAACAGCCGAAATTAAACTTCATCTCGCTCACTACTCTCGTTCTATTTGAATCGTTACATGGCTAATGTTATATTCCCTTCTAATATAATCGATCACCTTATCCAGCACCATGTCAGCATCAGCATCAGGCTTAATCTTGACATGGCAAGCCAAGAGTACTTTCCCAACTGTGATTGCCCATATGTGCAATTCATGGATCGCAACAACCTCCTCCATCTCGCAAAGTCCCTTCTCAAGCCTTGTTGCATCGATTTCTCTGGGTGTACTCTCCATTAATACTTCAAGAATACTCCGAATCATCCTAATGGTTGTGGCGAGAACAATGACAGAGAAAATGAGAGTGCAAATTAGATCAATGATTTTCCACTCTGGTTTGTACCATATAATAGCTCCTCCAATCATCACCCCTATGCTCTGAATAGAATCTCCTAGTACATGAAGATAAGCCCCCTGAACATTTATATTCCGCTGCTTCTTTTTCTTTTCACCTTCTGATGCACCTTCACCCTCACAGGAATCCTTAAGTAGAGGCACAGTGAGATCAGCGTCATGTGCATGGACTTGTTGATCTCGGTTAGAAGGTCCCTCATTATGGTGATGGTGCCGGCTAACACTAATTCCATGTATATGTGTACACTCACCATGCCCGTGCTCATGATCACCATGGCTATGAGCATGCTCTTCGTGATTATGGCCGTGGCCGTGTTCATGGCCATGGTCGTGACCGTGGCTGTGTCCATGGCCGTGGCCATGATCATGACCTAACAAGAGTGCCATGATGAGGTTCACTCCTAATCCAAACGCAGACACCACAAACATGAGGAAGCCTTGAACTTCACCTGTATCATGTATAAGTCGAGCAATGGCTTCATAAACAAGGATCCCAGCTAGAAGCCATATCATTTGGATAGAAACTAATGCCCCAAGTATCTCAATTCGAAAAAAACCATAGGACTGGCGTGGATTAGCTTCCCATCCTGATGCCCAGAGTGAAAACAAGGATATTGCAAAAGCTGCAACATCTGACAGTAGATGAGCCGCATCCGTCAAAATTGCGAGACTGTTGGCTTTAATACCTCCGACAACCTCGATAGCCATGAAAATGATGCAGAGGACAACTGCAATGCACAATTTCCTCATGGATGCTGATCTCTCCTGTGCATCCTTAGACATGGTGTTAACATCTGAGAATCCACATGGTGCTGAACCACAGATTTTAGTCCCCTTCTCTTGACCTGTTATGTCACCACTTACTTCAATTACATGTCCATGTTCCGGGTTCTGCGTATCCATCTGAAAAAACAAGTTTATAAATTCGTCAATCAATAACAAGCCAAATGAGTCTGACTGTATAATGTCTCCCATATGAGCCATTAGCTTATTCTAAATCATGATAAGCAGAGATACAGTTAGCAGTACTCTGTCTTTATACATAAAATGACAAACAGGTCAACAAATTCACAGCTCGAACAAACTAACCAGTGTCACTAGCTATTAGGAGGCAACTATAAACATGGGCCTAGAGATTTCAAATGACAAGCAGTAGATTTGTTTTCGGTAAATACCAATGATAGACTGGAGTTACTAGAAAAATCCCTCTGCAGAGATCTATTAAGACTGAACATGCTATACAACATAGACCATGTCCACAAGAAGAAAGATGATAACAAAGGCATTCGTGTTATCAGTTTTCAACTTATGGCATTCATCTACTTGGAGGAATACATGGAAAAGAACATTTTCACCAGTATAAATGATGACACCAAACTTTCACGGGAAAGAAAGCACAATGCACTTCAATACTGGAATCAAAACTTAACACTTCGGTAAAGTTTCGGATATCATATAGATGGTTCATATCTAAAGTATTTACTGCATTGGTTCATTCAAACCTTGCAGCTCCAGAATAATTAAATAAAATAAACAGCAGGTGAACTTAAAACTTCCCAAAGTAAAACCAGTCCCAATAAGTCTGAACTACAAAAACTATTACTGATACAGATTTCGGCAGAAACAGCGCAAATTTCATTCACGTCAACCACGAGAACCTTCTCTACTCGAGATTTGTAACAATTCTTAACTCCAATTCAGTTTAAAGCTAAATGAAGCAAATTTATATTTCCGAACCATATCTGACCACAAATCAGCAACCTAAGGAAACTCTTCAATCACAGCAAGGAATTCCTTAATCGATGAAGTTCCCACCACAGATTCCACTAGAAAACAGCAACACCTCGATGGCATTTACCTTTCCAAACTGAAGTCTACCTCAAGTGGAACTCCCAGTTAACAACACCCAAAAGGCACAATCCCATTTTGAATTCAATTCCAGAACAAGTTCTTCACAATCAAAACCAATTATCAAAAATTTCGGTTCAAATCTCAAAGAAACCAAATCCTAAATAACCAACAACAAGAACAGATACAAATTTCAGTTCAGAACTCAGTAAAAGACAACTCAAAACTTGATTTCTATGAGTAGATAACACAAAACAAGCTGAAGCATTAACACAGAATTCGCTAGCGTTTGGTCATACTTTTTGAATCAGATTTCTAATTGGCGATAAAATTTGTTCGGAAAGTTCCCAAAAACTGGTTCAGACCAGATTTTGGGTATATGGGACTTCGACTAATCTTCGATTTCAAAATACAACTTCAGAAACTCAAATTTTCAAGCAGCATTCAAAGGAAAAATTGATGCACATACCTTGACCCCAATAAGTATTATCCTAAACACCAACAAGGAAAACCCTATTGACTGGAAAAGAGTTCAGAGATATACACCCAAAAAAACTATGTAAATACACTGAAAATCATGAGCTTTTATCAACCCAATATTTAAAGTACATCAAAGAAAAAAAATACACATCATTAAAAACAAAGATGGGACTAAAAGTAAGGCTAAAAAAGCTAACACAATGATAACAAAAAAGCTCAAAATAATTCCCCCAATGCAGGTTTAAACAAACACAAAAATCCAAAAAACAGTAACCAATCCACCTAAAAAGTGCATCAGACATATCTTAATCAATCCAACATTCAATTACAACAAGAAGAATAAATAAAAAGAAATGACAGCAATAATCGAAATACAGTAAACAACAGATGATGACAAGATTCAATTAAGAGAAAACTAAATAATCCTCCAAACAGAAAAATAAATTGAAGGGGTACCTTGAAAATCTGAGATTTCAAAAGGGTATTAGAAAGATTGTATCTTTAACAGACCCCAAATCGTCAAATCCACCAAATTTTGCTATGGTGGCTTATGGTATATAGGCAATAATATGGGGTATATACCCTATAAAAAGAAATGAGAAAAAGGGGGAAGAGATAAAAAGGGAATTAGGGCGATGCAAAACTCAACTTTTCCAAGAAAATTCATTTGTGTATAGTGCGGTTGTGAATGGTGACAGCCATAACTTTGGATATTGGAGAAGATTCTTGGGTTTTGAATAGGAATATAATAGTTCTTTCTTTCTTTTTTATTCTTTACCAAAATTGAATTGGGATATTTTGTTCTTATAAAACATATGGAGGATTGATGTGGAAAAAAAAAAGACAAAAATAGTAGAATTGTATATTGAAATCAATCTCTTTTATCTTATAAATTTATGTTTATATCGTTTTTTTTTTTGTATTATTTAAATTATGCGAGATGCATATATTTTATATGATAATCACGTGAGATATATCTGTCCTACATGATAAATTATATTTTATGTACGCGTCTTATATGGTAGATTGTGTGAGATGTATGTGTCTAATTAACTTGAAAAGTTTTATTTAAAAATAAAATACTTTTTATTAGAGATGATTCTATATTGAGAGTTCGAATTCAAATTATTTTAATTAAAAATAAATAAATACTTATCAATTATCATTTTCTCACTATTTTTGACAAATGTCTTTATCTCCCCCTATAACTAATAAAGAATATTCTAAGAAAAGGTCAAAAAAGTACCATACAACATGAAATATTTAAATAATAATAGAACCATAATTTTAAATCTAGAATACTCTTAATAACAAGATCCTTTTCTTATGAATTTACTTTTTTCTTAAAAAAATTGTTTCATATTCGATATTTACATTAAAATTTGATTAAATTAAAATACACTTATTACAAAAAAAAATTGTGAGAAAAGAGGGATAATACTCATAAAATCTTTTCTATTACGAAAAACTTAAACTCAAAATTTTTTATTTAATAAAAAAAAATCTCAATCATTCCGTCACGATCAGTCAAATGGATTCAAATTAAGATTGCATTGCTCCTTTAATGATTGAGTTTGTGTATGTCATCAATGTAAAGAGTACAATAAGCATTTAATTCTCCATCTATCATTGTTATAGAATAATTACGTCAAAGCTAGTAAATTACACTGCTTTAATTATTTTTTTTAAGGAAAAATCAATATTCCATTTTAATTATTTTTTTTAACTATTTTAAAAATTAGTAGTAATCCTTCTTTATTAAATATTTATTCAATTTACGTGTTATTTTTATGTATGAGTATATAATAACCTTGTGCATATTAATATAATAAAAATGAGAAGAAAAATCTAAACTAGACACTTAAAGAATAAAAACTAAATTAAGTTAACAATTCAAAAAGTGATAATCTCCCATAAACAAAAGAAATATACTAAAGGTAAAATAAAAAAAAATTAATTATTTTTTATTTAAAACTTTTTAATATAATAAATAATTTAAGATAATTATTTTCAAAAAAAAATAATAAGTTCTTATAATTTTAAAATTTTAATTTTTTGCAAACCATAAAACTTTATAATAAATCCAAATGAACATTATTTTATGGGAGACAAATATAACGTGAACTACATGTATTTTTTCTATATTGTGGCAGACAATTAATAACGTGTACAAATATAAATGGAATCCATCTACCAACCTTTTTTCTAAATGGCAAATAAAGTTAAAACTTGATCCATCAATTTATATTTTTATAATAAAACATTTTAAAATCTATCTTTTTTTTTTAAAAAAAAAAAGGTTGTTGTTTAATGTAAAAAGATTGCATACATTTATGAGAAACTATTTACCTTGTGTGTACATTGGATACAATTTATACAAACGAAATTATAACCATGGAATATAATTAGACAAACTGTTAGCTAAGGAGTATAATCAAAATACTTTATATATAGCTATTTATAAAAATTCTTCTTCTAATTTTGAAATAAATGTTTTTTTCTTAATTATTTGGGAGAAGTTAGGTGTGACCTTTGCAACAGACTGCGATGAGGGAAGCGAGACTGCGATGGTTTGAGCACGTGCAGAGAAGAAGTGCCAACACTTCTGTTAGGAGGTGGGAGATGTTGGATTTAGGAGTTATGCGGAGAGGTAGAGGTAGACCAAAAAAATATTAGGGGGAGGTGATTAGATAGGATATAGCATAACTCCATATCACCGAGAACATGACCTTACATAGAAAGGCGTGAAGGTCACACATTAGGATGGAAGGTTAATAGGCTGGTAGGATGATGTCTAGCCTTGTGGTATAAGTAGGATTAGTCGTGTACTCGCGTCTTTATATCTTATGTTGATTATTGTATGTTTCATATTTGTTTCTTTTATTGTGTTTGTATATTATCACTTGTTTTTCGCTTTAGCCATTTCTCTTTCATATCTAGTATCTTCTGCTTTTGGGATCTGATATGTTTGAGCTGAGGGTCTTTCGGAAATAACATCTCTATCTCTATGAAGTAGTGTTAAGATCTGCGCACATTTTATCCTCCCGGAACTTCACTTATGAAATTTCACCGATTTATTATAATTATAACATACTCGATTAGGTTGTCATCTAGGTCCCACCCAATTGCTTGCCTGTTAACACATGGCCAATTGAGAAGTTTGTGTAAAATTCAAATACTACAATGATAATTGACATGTTCAATTATTGATGACTCCCATTTTACTAGTCTATTTACTGGTAATATATTCCACAATAAAGACAAATAATCAATGATTTAAAAAAAAAATATCTCAAACATGACATCTCATTTACTCTTTTATAAGTCATAAAATAAAAATATTCTACTATATTGTAAAGACCTTTTTATTATTGGTGACACATTTTGTTTGTATGTTGTTGACTAGTATAGCACACCAATTCTCCAAAGGTAGAAACTTTAATTTAAATATTTGAATATATATAGGTTTACATGTCTAGTTTATATATAGTTTTTACTCCTTTAAAATAAAATATTAATCAATTATTTATTTGATAAAATTATTTAAACTAATGTGGTAGATGTTGATCACGTTAACTGGATCATCCACAATAAAGATAATACTTGAAAAAGAATTATCAATCATCTTCTTTAAGTAATTGTCACGTCCTCAGAGAGTACTTTAGGCGTGGTTGGTACTCAGAAACTATTGTTAGTCCACAAGCGAACCACTTGGCCTCATCACATTCATTCATTCGGTATAACTCAGAAAACTCAGTGGAAGTCTAAAGATACGAATAGGCAATCTAAATCTCAAAACCATATAAATAAAATAAGCTAGTCTGAAAGAAGCTAACTCAACAAGTCTCAACATCAATACTCAACTCTAGTCTATGGAGCCTCTACCACTATCAATTCGTGTCAATGATAGACCCATGACTACCTCAAAATAAAATAAAGTTAACTCAAAGTCTAACTCTAATAAGCAAGATGAAAATAAGTAATGATCCTCTGAAGTAAAGGAGGCTCATATTCTCTTTACCAGGTGTTACAGTAATATTCTCTTTATAAAGAAAGATTGATCAAAAGTAAATGTGCATGTAATCTTATCTTATCTTTGAATATTCTTTTTAGACGGCTAGGAAAATGTTATTTGTGTGATTCCTTGCGATGACGACGTTTAAATTCTGTTGTACTTTTGTAGAAGTATTTTCTATGTCCTTATTTATATGATATATTTTTCTTTTTAATTTATTCCCCTAAAAGATCATATTTTATTATTTATAAAATAATTTATTTTCATTTTATTCTTATGAGAGTATTTATAATTATATACAAATATATATTTTCTAAATAGTATATTTCAATTTTTAATTATGAATTTACTCAAATATCGTCGTATAAATTAGGATGAAGAAGAAATTCTCTTACTATAGCTTTAATATATATCTCCTAGTACCATAATACCAATTATAATTGTGTTGTGTGGTAAGTAACTTTTTTATTTTTTATTTCAAAATTCTGAGTTTGAACCCTACTAGATAAGAAGTTGAATTTATGACATAATACATATATAAATATATCTGTTAACTTGATTTTAAGTGATATTTTATGTTTTTCAATTTTGATGTGTATAAATAGATATTTAAATTTGTATAAAATTAAACAAGTAGAAACATACATCCTATGTGGAATAATATCTATAGGACACAAAATTGACATGTAGATCTCTGCATAGAATGAATATATTTATTTATTTAATTTTATACAATTTTAAATGTCTACTTATGCACACTCCTAAAAGACATAAATGTCAAATGGAAAGCAACACCTACCACATTGGAAGTCCTTTGAAACATTAGGGCCTTGGCCTCATGCAATAATCACAAAGATGTCAATTTAGTTCATTGGAGTTTACATCACAAAAAAAAAAAGACATGTGCGAGATCGACGCGGATCTAGAATTTTTATTTAAAAAATTTAACAAATAAAAATATAACGTGTAAATTTAAATTTATAATTTTAAAGCAAATTTGAATCCCCTAAACCTTGAGGTAGCCTCTTGTCTTGTGTTAAGTTGATCTCCTAATATATACAATACAATTTTTTATCGAGAAGAGTTAGCGTGAACACCCTCCCAACCCCTTGGAAAAGGATGGGATTGATTTTGGAATTAAAATAATTGTCCATATTGACTATAGTGTGAAGACCTTTTTATTAGTGGTGACACATTTTGTTTGTTAGTTGTTGACTAGTATACCATATCAATTATTCAAAGATTGAAACTTTAATTTGAATATATATATGGTCTATCATTTAATATGTCTAGTGTAATTTATATTTTTCACTCCGTCACAAGAAAATATTAATTAAATCTCTTTTAATTTATGAAATTTTGCACATATAATTTACTTATATAGCTATTTGATCATATTAAATTTCAAATCTACGTCATTTATAAAACTTATGATCTAATTGTATAAATATTTTTTAGATCGTTAATATATGTGATATTACAAAGGGAATTTTTCACAAATATACAACTTTGGGGACAAAATTACATGCCCTACCGAACTCTTTGAAAAATACCATGTAAAATACCAACTTTATTTACAAATTCAGGATTTTTGGTATTTTGAGTGTGATTATTGTGGTGTGTGATGTGATATAATAGTGTTGAGAAATGGAAAAAAAAATGAATGAGTGTACTTTTTTTAATATTTTCAAAGAATTCGATAGGGCGTGTAATTTTATGCCCAAAGTTGTATATTTGTGTAAAAATTTCTATAACAAATTAATCCCTTTTATAACAATTATTCTTCAATAGAACAATTACCTTTTTGAAAAAAGAAACAGCCAGCATTATTGGACCAGCTGTATACAGAATTTTTGCTTTCCAAAAAATCTAGCTTTATAATATATTATTTAGTTTAGAAATAAATATCAAAAACACATCTAAACTATCTCTTTTTTTAATTTCATACCTAAAAATAATAAAGGAATAGTTTAGGTACGAAACTAAAAAAAAAAGTGTTTTTATACTTATCTCTAAAGTTTAAAATAAAGAAAATGAACCATACAGATTCCTTTCTTCAAAATAACATTTCTCACGTTAAGTATAAATATTCTAATTCATGTCACACATTTTAAAAATAACAAATTCGCGCTTCAAAAAACTGCTAGTCCCATACTTTTTCTTTTATCTCATATGTGTAGAGCCTGATTTTTTTTCGATTCCAGTCTCTTCCTCGAATATAATTGCTTAATAATGAACATTTAGAATCATATCTCAACTATCCTAATGACCATATAGACACCTCTCAGACATAATTGTGCATCATGAACCAATGACACATGTATATTTAAAATCTAGAAATATATTTTGTTCTTCAGGCTCCAATCCGTCATAACTTATCTTGAGCTTTACAACAATTTATGAACTAGATGTTTTCTTTACTTGGTCTATAGTGCTTCTCCATTGAGTTAGGCTTTTCTTATGCAATAAAGAACCCCACACCTTGAGGGCTAAAGGAAGGCCTTTAGCATGATTTACTACCTCTAATGACAACTTCTCAAAACGCTCATCTGGAACTTCTTTTTTGAAAGCTTGTTGATTGAACAATTGCATAGCTTCATGATCAGGTAATGTTGGGAACTTCATATATTGCATCACCCTTCTCTATCAAGTGTCTGTTTCTGGTTGTTACAATAACTCTGCTTCCATTATCAAACCAGCCAAGATCACCTGCTAAATACTCCAAATGATCACTATGATCTATGTCATCGAGAACAATTAGCACCTTCTTTGAAAAAAGTCTGCTTGAAATCTTTTCCTTCCCCTCGTACTTATTAGAGGCATAATCATATTTTTCTCTTAACAACTCAGATAGAAGGGTATTTTGTAAAGAATGCAGTTGACTCTTTTTTGCGTTTTCTTTAACATCCGCAAGAAAACAAGCGGCTTCAAATTGATAAGATAGAGTATCAAAGATAACTCTTGCTATTGTTGTTTTACCGACTCCACCTATTCCTCAGATCCCTACAATTCGAACCTCATCTATTTCCATCTCAAGTAGGGATTTAACTTTCTCTAAATGAACATTTATTCCCACAACATCTTGCAAAGAAGATGAAGAATAAGCAATGTTGCATAATTTGGAAGAGATGTAGTCAACGATCTGATGAATATTCTCTGATTCAATCCTACATAAATAAGTATATGAATTATGGAATATGTGATAAAGTCAAGTATTAGTAAGCATTTCATATTGTTAAATGTTCAAGAGGGTATCTAACTCACCCATCACGGATATCATATCCGTCTAGATTTGCAGCAGCAGTTAGGACAGTCCTCCATCCTTGCACCTTCCGCATTCCCTCAACATCATCCTTATACTTCAATTCATGTTCAAAAAATGCTTCTGCAAAGCTCTCTGTTTGGTTTTGAACATGTGATGGATCCACATCATAGAAAATCGGTAGGACTATTTGTCCATTTTTGTCTTTGCATTCCATGATCTGCACTAGTTCATTCAAGCACCACTTGGACATAGCATAATTCTTTGAGAAAATGACAAGGGCAACTTGAGACTCTTTGATAGCTTTCAAGAGTTCTTCTGGGATGGAAACGCCATGCTCTAGCCTTTTATCATCTTGAAAGGTGAATATTCCCCTGTTTTTCAAACCTTCATACAAGTCACTCATAAATGTTTTTCGAGTATCATTACCTCTAAAACTTATAAAGACATTGTACTTCCATCGAGGACAACATTGTGAAGATGATGCCATGGATTCAATTGATTGCCTGAAAACAAAAACAAACTATATAGTTTTCGCAAGAGATAAGTACCATTTCAAATATGAGTAAAGTATTGCTGTTGGATCTAGTCAACTTATAATATTAGTAAGTTCGAAATTTCCTTCAAAGACGAAAGCTACACTATATATTATGAACAACTAGTACCTTAAGCATGTGGAAAGAAATCACATAATGTATTCCCACCCTCTTGATTCATTTACAATCATTACCAACAACAAGGGCGGATGTCGGAGCACCCGAACCACTCAGACTTCAAATATGAAAACTTCTATGAACATGGGCTCTAATCCACTTGAATAAACAATTGATGTTAGATCTAGTCAACTTATATTATTAGGAAATTTCTCTAAACCATAGATCTTAGGGTTTCTCATCCACTTCAGCTATTCTACTAATCAAAAAAAAAAAAAATTAGACTGTATATATAAAGATTTTTTGAATCACACAAACACAAAACTAGAGATTGACTTAGTGATTCCTTGGAGATGTTCAAACATCACCACTATATTTTCAATTTTTGAACTTGCTACCAATAATGATTATCCCAGGAATCAATCTCATAACGATAAAGTATGCATACATTCTACCCTCCCATACCTCACTTGTGGATTCCACTATCTATGTTATTGGTTGTTGCTGCTACCAATAATGATTATGAAACTGCTACAATAATAGATCTTAACAAAGATTACCTTATAAAAATTCTCTTCCCACAGAAAATTGTGTATTTTTCCCAGAAATTGTTCAGATTTAGCTGCTGGGTCTCTGTTTCCCATTTTCCTCTGTAGGGTCAACTCAGCTAAGTCAATGTTGATAAGTGTTCTTTTTCAGTCCAAAAGATAAGATTTCGTTTTTAATTTAATCTAGGGAAAGGGTAAAAATGAAATTGATAAAAATGTTCCCCGTGAATAGTTTGAGTTAAAAATGTCCTTGCTGTTAATATTTTTAGTTCAAAAATATTTTTGTCGTTTATTATTACTAAAAACATGTATGCTTATAACAAATAATTCTTCTGATCTCTTTTATATATCATATTTTTCTATTGCACTTGTATTAAGAAAAAATGTGACTTTATTATTTTGTCCTTATTTAATATTCATTAATATCTTTTTAGTTTTTCTAGTTGGTCATATATATCTTTTCAAAACTTATTAACTATTAAGGGTAAAAAAGGAAGAACAATGTCATTTATACATTGATTTTGTAAAATAATATATATTAATGACTATCTATTTATAGTAAGAATGACATACAAAGGGGATCGGAGGGAGTAATACATATCATAAATATAAAATCATACTTAACCCATTTTAATTAAATAACGATAAAAAAATAATTATTTACTCAAGTACGACCTAATCTAAATTATTTATCCTTAATGAACATATCACCCAAACTATTTACTCTCTTACCCTTTCTTTCTCCTTTCTTATTCCGCGTATGACATCAATATCACTATTATGAATTAATCGTCTGTGATACTCCGTCGGTATATTGATATCATATCGGTATCATATACTTCATTAGTATATTGATATCCTATTAATATCATATAAGATTGAAATTACTAAGAAATAATTAAGAGAAAATTATTAAAGTCACAATCTTATTTATTAAACTCCAAATTAGTAGAAAATATATTCTTCGCGATACTCCATAGATATATTGATACCATATTGATATCATATAGAATAACTGAATTTAATCTTTTGTGATACTCCATTCGTATATTGATACCCCTATCGATATTCTCTATGATACTCCGTTGATATTTTAATATCCTACGGGTATCCTCTGTGATACTTTCCTCTAAAAAGACAACTTTGTTGAACATTTGTACACCTCTCAATGTTTTTCATTCATTGCAGCAATCTACTTAAATATATGATTACAAGTATCATTTGGTTGTGGTTGAAGGTTAGTAGTTAGTTGATCGTCGTCTTGCTTATTATTTTATACTGGTAATTGTAGTATATGTTTTGTAGTTTCTCGTTCTTTAATTTTCAGTTACTATCTAATAACTCTTGTATTTCAGTTTATTACACTATTTGGTTATAGTTATTGTTCCTTTTTCTTTTTCTAGGATGTTTTATCATCCTTTCTATATTTATATACGGGAAAAGGGTAAAAAATGCCCTTAAATTATATGAAATGAATAAAAATGTTCTTCTTTTATAGTTTGGTCTAAAAATATCTTTGTTGTCAATACTTTGGTACAAAAATACTCTTCCCATTGATACTTTAGTCCAAAAATGTCCTTTTTTAAATAAATATTTTTTTTCCTTTTTAAACATATTGATGTTTCTAATAAGAACATTATTTTTAAAAAACCATTTTCTTGTTTTGTTTCTTTTAAAACCACTTTAACTAATTAAAATGTAAGAAAATAATTTTTTTTCTTAATCTCATTTTATGAGTTAAAATAGAAATCGTACCCTTATAAAAAATAATATATGTCATAAATATAAGATCATAGTAAACTCAACAATAATTTTTATTTAGATAACGATAAAAACAGTAATTATAATAAAAAAAAAGAAATATTTTTCTTTTAATTTTTTTTCGAATTGTAGTAGGATAAATAAATATTTATCAGGAAATTAATGTGTTTAAAAATAAAACAAATAACAAATTTATTTTGAAAAAAGGGCATTTTAGACCCATTAAAAAATAATAAGAACATTTTTGGACCAAATATTGACGTCAAGAGCATTTTTAGACCAAACTATAAATGAAGAACATTTTTGACTTTTTCCCATTCATTTACCATGACTTTTCACTTTTGTATCCATCGAAAACAACCTCTCTACCTCAAGGTAGAAGTAAGGTTTGCGTATACTCTATCCTTTTCAAATTTTACTTTTGAGATTACACTGACTATATTATTGTATTCGGTTGTAGCAAAGGTTTACAATCTATTGCATTAATTTGAAAAGTGAGTCCACATTTTGTTGGACCATTTTAATATTACAAGGGAACTCCTAGGAGAGAATACACTTATTTTTAGGGAATCACAAGAGAACTACAATAACAAGAACACATCACAAATTTCCCTTCAATTATATTGGAGCTATGCTAACTTTTCTACCTAGATTATTCCCTCCATATCCTTGTAAAGCTAGTAAATCTATATCACATTGTATTCTATATAAACCCTTTGCAAAAATACTAAAAAAATTGGTTCAAAATAACCGCGTCGAGATCACATGAACACAGTGAAAAAACTCACCTCACTATCCAAACACCTTTAGAAAGATTACAATGACTACTGGAGCAGCTGTAATGATACTTCAGTGTGTCTTTGATGGAACTTTGTCAATGTCAGATATGGATATTGAGAGGAGGCCATACCATAAAAACTGCAGTTGTGCATTGCATAAACAGAAGGGGGATATATCACACCCAAGCATTTGTGTCCATAGTAGGAAGATATCGTTCACCAAAAGGCGAAAAGGACAAGATATGACTTTGTCAATGGAATTTACATCTCCATCTCCAGGAATCAGCCTCTCTACTTCTATGAGGTAGTGGTCATTCTCCAGACCCCACTTGTGGGATTCCACTGGGTATATTGTTGTTGTTGTTGTAATTTACTATCTCCATCTCCATCTTCATCTTCTCGAGATGATTAATCATTCAGGAATGCACGCAAGGAGTTGATAGTCGAAAGATTGAAGTTTGATGTGCTGGTTTTTTGTGTTTGTGTGTGTGTTAGTCCTTCACCAAAACAATTTATAATTCAGAATTTCTCTTTTTTGTTTTACTCAAACACTGTAATGCAGCATTTTATTTTGAAAATTGATCTCATTATGCACGTTTGTTAGTAGGACTTGTTCTCATAACTTAACGGAGTTATGTTCTTCTCATCCCATTTGTCTTTAAAAAACTTGTGTTTGTGGGTGATGACAATCGAAGGAGAGTCTTGGCGTGACTGATAAAGTTGTTGTTATGTCACCAGAACGTCATGAAGTTCAAGATGTTGAAATTGCATAAATGCAAGTAGACCCTTTGGTTCGGCACTTCCCGACTTCGCGAATAGTGAAAGCTTACCGCATCGAGTTACACAAAAACCACATGTCGTAGAAAATTAAAAAGAAATTCAAAATCATGAATTAGTTCAACAAAAAATCAAAAAGGGAAGCACAAGAGTGAATCACCACAAAATGAGTAGAAGGAAGGCATGCATATGTGTGAAATTTTCGTCGCGTTACGGTCAACAACGAATCTAGAATTTTTAGAACATGGGTGCATCACTAGAAACATAGAAGAAAAAAACGTATTAAGTGGGAATTGATCTCTAGTTGTCTAGGTAAATAACTAAACATTCAATCAAGTGCATAATTTAACCTTTTTATAGCATGAGCGTCAGCAGATAATATTATACCAATTTTAAAAAATATCTACATCAAATACTTGGTTTAACAGGGAGAGACCATGGGTTTGCGTGCCTCATATTTAACCCTATAAATTCAGCCCTGGTAACAGTAATTCCAAGATGAAAGTAAAACAAAAGAACCTTTACCTACTGAATAGTATCAAACTTCAATTGTAATTTTAAGTAATATTATAAATCTCGATATATCCCGTTATTAAGAACAACATACTCAGTGTAATCTAATTCCACAAGTAGAATCTGAAGAGGATTTGGTGCAAGCAGACCTGATTGAGAGGAAGAGAGATGATTTTCAATAGATCCTCGGCTAAAGAAAAAGCAAAACAAAGCAGATACATTCAAATATTGGTGTATGATATATATTTCTTGTTTCTTATTGTAAAAATTGTCACATTCACTATTAAGAACAAAAGTAGATTTAAAAACATCTCCCAGAAAAGAAAAATACTTAAGTGAAGACAACATTACGTATGCAAGATACAAAATAGAAGCCCAGAAAAACTAAGAAACCAGAGTCAAGGAAGAGAACTCCAAGGAGACATTGCATACTTCAAGGGAATCGCTAGAAAACTACAATAACAATAACAATAACAATCACACCAGTGTGAGATTTTCAGACGTTCCATTACAAACAAACACACTTAAGTACATTCCAAGACTGCAGGATGGACAAAAGAATCATTGGAAAAAAACAGCTGTTCGTTTGGAATAAGATGACGAAAACAAGAAGAAAAACAACCTTGATTCTATCCAAACTCCCAAAGGTGGACACATAAACCAATGTTTGCTAGCTCTATATAAACACTTAAACAGACAAAGAATTTCAAGAATAACAATCAAACTTACCTTTCAAATTAAGAGGACGATCGAAAGAGAAGAAAATGGCAAGTGGAGCAGCTGAAATGATGATGATTCAGTGTGTCGTCTTTGATGGAACGTTGAAGATGTTGGACATGGACATCGAGAGGAGGCCATACCATCGACATTGCAGTTGTGCATTGCATAAAAAGAAGGGGAAACAACCAAACACTTGTGTCCATGGAAGGAATGTATCCCATAAAAGGCAAAAACAGAAAGATATGACTTTGTCAATTTCAGCTTCCAAATTCTCTTCTTCATCTTGTGTTGGATCCTCCAAAAATGTGTTACTTTTAAAAGAATTCAACACGCATCTGATGATATTTTGAAGAATACTCCGAGCAACAATGGATTGAGTAGACTGTTTTTTGCAAGCTACATTGTCCTAGTGGTGAAGTATCATTTAAACAAATTTATGTTCATGTCTGTGCACCTAAAATTATATTGTAAGGCCATAACTGACTGGACAGTAGCCAGTATGTATGTTTTTCTAGAAAAATAATGTACCTAGACTTTGTTATATCATCAACCATCTCTTCATGATTTGCTACCATAACTAGTTAGGAGTGATCTTTTTAGTTTCTACGACATTGGACATCTTTGTCTCACATTGGCTCCTGGCAGAGTATAGCTCACATCCAAACATTTGATCGGGGGACGGGGCAACGCCCATGAAGCTCCGGCGGAAAGGAAAGGCCTGCTAGTCCATATGCCCATGGGTGAAGGATTCTTCGAAAAAGCGCGGGTTGACTCGAAGACCTGGGACCTTAGGTTAGTAATGAATGAAGGGAAGCTCTTCGAGCTTTCTCCGCCAAGTGATCAGCCTTATAAAACTCGCTAAGCCTCGCTTCCCTCTCCCCCTTCACTTTTCTCGGAACAAGGCCAGAGGCGTTGGACATATATCGGTTTCTTCTGATTCCAATGATAGATTCGATGAATCGTCAGGTCAGTGCATACCCTTCCACAAGTAATCATATGTAATATTTTTCAAACTTTAAATTATTACTTGTAAAATAAACCATTTTACCTAGTCACACAATGTTTAATTGATTCATGCCTCGGTAAAAAATGTGTGTCTACTTATTATGAGTTTACTTGTTTAATCTTATACGAGTTTAACTGTTTATTCATACACATTCAAAATTGGAAGGCATAAATATCAGCTTACCATATGTTTTATACTTTTGCTATTTCTGCTACACTACATCTCAAATAAAATCTTTAAATTAAATAGAGAAAGCTATTAAAAATACCCCGAATTTGGCATAAGTTATTTATTAGTTTTATCTCCGAACTATTGGTAGTTTTAAAAGCACGATCTACTTGACTAATTTAACTAAAATACACTTTCAAACTATCACAAATGTTAAAAATATTCCTTAACTAGGTAAGAATTTAAAAGTGTATTTCACTTTAGTTGCAAGATCAAGAATGTATTTAAATTCAATTAGTCAACTAAAAGAGTATTAATACTATTAATACTTTAAAGATGAAACGACTAATTAATACGAAATTTAGAAATACTTTTAATATTTTTCTCAAATAAATAATTTTCGTGTCACTATTTTGTTAATCTATCTTAAAAAATATTTTAAAAATAATTTTTATTTTTTAATTTTTTTAAATATTGTCTCAAGTTTATCTATACGAAAATATCAGAAAAGTAGTCCCCACCTAAGCCTCTGTTTTGTGTGGCCTGCACTCTCCACGTAATCAAATTAATCTATTACTCATCTCCCACCGCCATGCACCGTCGTCATCATGGGCTGCTCCGCCACCCTCCTCCCTACTCCTCCTCATCTCCGCTGTCACTCCACCTCCCGTTTCCCTCCTTCCGCCCACCTTAACCGCCGCAACCTCCTCTTCCTCTCCACCACTCTCACATTCCCCACCGCCATTTCCATCGCCGCGCCACCGCCGCCAGCGGACACCACCATCACCGAACGAGTCTTCTTAGACTTCAGTATATGCCCTAATTACTTCACAAACAGGAATCTAGGTGATGATCTCTCCAGTTGCGCTGATTCTGAACCGATTGGTCGACTTGTTCTAGGGCTTTACGGTAACCTAGTTCCGATTACTGTTTCGAATTTCAAAGCTATGTGTACTGGTTCGTCTGGATCGAGTTATAAGGGTACTTTGGTACAGAAAATTTTTCCGGGACAGTTTTTTATGGCGGGGAGACAGGGAAGGAGAGATAAAGGAGAAGTGAAACCACCAGTGAAGCTAATTAGGAATGTAGAGTCAATTGAATCTAAAGCTTTTATTTTGGAACATTCTAGAGCTGGAGTTGTTTCATTGCCTTTATCTGAGAATGATGATGATGATGAAATTAAGCTGAATCCTAATTATCATAATGTGGAGTTTTTGATTACTACTGGACCTGGTCCTTGTCCTCAGCTTGATAGCAAGAATATTGTTTTTGGAACTGTTCTTGAAGGTGAGTCCTCACAATCTGCAAATTTATCTCCTATGTGTAAGTTTAACATACATACAGTGAAACTGGAAGGTATGAGTTAGAGGTAACGTCTGCGTACAAGACACCACTTTATAGGACTACACTAGTTATGTTGTTATTGTTGCACTAAACTGATGATGCTAATGATTTTTATCTATTTGTCTATTTTTTAGTGTGTTGTAGAAGGTAGCATGCCGTATATTCGAGTTAAATATCTCAATTGTTATGGACAATTACCATAGTTATCTTTCGGTGCGTAGAAGTTAAAACACTTTAGTTAATCCCATTCTGGGGCGGAGCTAGAATGTCAGCTACCGGTTTGAAGCATAGGTTTAAATCTTGTATTTGTCTTGAAAATCCATTTGAATATGTACAGATTATTAACTTAGAACCCGACAACTTAAATACATTAGAATCTAGGACCTATAAGCTTCAAATTTGGCTCCGCCTCTGAATTCCCACTACACTCCTCCACCTTATATACACTGAAAATGTAATAATATTTACATATTAATCTATTTTAACCTGTTATAGAAGGTAGCATGCCTTATATTCAAGTTAGTAGTTTTCAGTTTTTATGAAAATTATTGTAGCTCAGTGTTAAAGGTCTTTTATATTGTCAATGTATAAAAGTTGAACACTTTAGTTGATCGCACTATACTCCACTTCACCAACTGAGCTAACATTGGGAAACTTATTCTCTTCTAGTTGGCATATATGCATGTTTAGTGTAAATGGGGGCTTTGGGTGTAGTGTTTGTCAATGTTGTGACAACTAAATATTTGCTTAAGAAAATGTTAACTTGCTTTCAAAAGAGATCTTCACCTTTAGATATGCGTAAGGTAAAGTGCCCGCTGTTCCATCTGATCAATAGAGAGCGAATACCTCCAGGTACCTATCTGCCCCATGCTAAAGAAGATTGATGCAAATTAAATAGAGGTATATTTGATTGGAGAAATACGGAGGAACAATGATACTTCCGGAGTTATCTATTGTATTGAGTAATAGACCTCATAGAGCTGGATTGATAGAGTATTCATATAGTTGACCCCAAGTAATTAGGAATTGAGGCACAGTTGATGGATCATCTGGATATAAACTAGTTCTAAAGTCAGTATATGACCTTGCTATTATGTTGTTCGCTTTGAAGTTCTTTATTACTTTATTATTGATTTTAATGGTATATCATTCAAAGGCACTTTCTTTACGAGGTAAAGATTTTATTTTCTAGCAAAAACAGCACATGTCATCCCTGGTGACTCAATTTTTGCTCATTTTATTTTTTCATTTTGTGATTAAAGACTTCACTTGTCAGTAGAAGTAGTAATAGTTACTATAATAGATGCCCAAGGCACTGTAACCTTGGGCCATCTCAAACCTCATTGTCTGTGCTTAGAATAGATTTTGATCATCTCTCTATCCTTTTGACCATCATTTCTGCTGCTCAAACCAACAGCAGAGGGTCACCTCAGCCTCACATAGTTTCTATTTCTATAAATAAAATAAGGGAGAAACGTACATTTCCCAGGGACTCTACTCTTGAGTCCATATAGACATGAAAATCTCGTAAGGGCTTACCAGAGAGGGAAAATTTGATTAGAAGGTTTATATAAAAGGTTTGTGCAAAGTCTGTCCTCCAAAGTAAACTATTGATCTAAACAAGTGGGTGTCTTTTGTTGTTCTCTTTTTGTCAGTTTGAGGTAGTGGTAAGGTCGGCGTACGTTCTACCTTCCCCAAACCCCACTTATGAGATTCCACTGGGTATGTTGTTGTTTGAATAGATAAAAGAAAAGGAATAATGTATTCTAAAGTTTTGTGATATGAGTTCTCTCCCTCAGTAGTTTCTCTCTGTAACACCATATTAGAGTATCAGCAGTTCAAAGAACTTAGGGGTTGTTTGGTAGAGTGTATGAGAATAGTATTGAATAGAGTTATCCACTGTTTGGTGGTGTTTTAAGGACAGTTATGTCTTTAACTATGCATATCCATTTATTAATAACCCTTATAGTACCATTAAAAATTAACCACCGAAGACGATATTTTAAACTTTAAACTGAGGCATGTAGGAACAAATGATGACCATGGATTTCAGTCAATAGCATGTCCATGAAATGTTTGCAAGTTCTGCTTTACTGTTTACTACTTGAAAAATTGACTAAAATTCAGAGGGATAATATGTTGCACATCGACACCAACCAAATATGCCACTTAGGTAATCAAAAATAGTAGGAAAAATAAAAAAACTTAAGTCAACTTCAGATCATTCCTAGCAGTTAGATTAAAGCAAAGGTAGGTTCACACATGACTAAGTAGGCAAAGTATATAGATTACCTAGGAGTATGAAGATGGAACTAAAACTTCGGACTGGAAAGTTAAGAAATAAAGGTGTTTTAGGCACAAAAACTTTGTAAATGAAGCAATGCAGAAAAAGAGAGGATTTTTTTTTCTCTGTGTTTTGGGGGTGTGGGTGGGGGTTTGGGGGGGGTGGGGTGGGGGGGGTGTGGGGGGGAGGGGGAGATGAAAGAGAAATCTGGCAAATTTTCGCATTTTCCTTATTAGTTCCGAATCAATATGTATACATTTTAGCAACAGGTACATATTATTATAACATTTAAGTTTATACACCTATAGAGTAGGAAACTTTTAAATGTGCAGCTTTCTTAAAATCTCTTCTTTTTGTAAGGAAAAACGGGGTTTTATTAAATAATTATCAGTTTGCTTTCTTAAAATCAAATACAAGTAAAATTGTCCATACTATTTTTAGATTGGGTATCTGGAAAAAATGGGTAAGTAACCTTCTATGATCAACTAAACTAAATACCTTTTGTCAATGTGTAATATAAGTATAATGTAATTCATGCTTATATGCGGTGGGGCGTGTGGATATCGCTAGCGCTGCATTGGAGGCTGATTGACATGCGGAAGATCAATACAATATATGGTGTAGCACCAATTAAATACCCGTCTTTTAGTGAGTTGATCAAGACTGTAAGAAAAGTTGAAGTTTATCTCGGCTTTTCAGGTCTCCTGCACGATTTAGCTCACAGTAAGATACTTGTGGGTGTTAAGGCTTATGTGATATGACCCAAAGTGTACATATTGTGTGCAATTAGGACTTATTATGTAAATAAATGTTATTTCAAGTTACACATTAACCTGCTGCTTAATATGGGATGCGTTCTACCAAGCCACAATAGGTAAAGAAATTGAAGGAACAATCAGGACGCAGAAGAATAAGTTGAAGGAAAAGGCAAATGCATAAATCGAGATGGTTCTTCACTTCTTTCCCAATTGTTTAGCAAACATAACTTTTACAGAGTCAGTTTGAAAAACTAGATAATACTACCAATGACTGGCTACAGAACAAATATGCTGAGTGGTTTTGTGGCCTGGTGATATTAGAACTTGTTCATGCACCATCTTAATTAGTCAATTCACCTATTTGTTTCTTTGTGTTTCTCTGTTGTTGTGCAGTAGATTTTGGTGTGGCAGGTGTATAATTGTCACCGACAGGGATCAAGTCTTGCCCTCTATTATTTAGTCAACCATGTTGTGGAGAAAAGTAGGATGAGAAACTATGCATATTCTTGTTAAAGAAAGACTAATGTAAAAGGTAGTGGTCTGAACATGCTGTGATGTGGTCTTAATCCACATCTGTGAACAGTGGTGGAAAGCTACGCTTTCAACTCATTTTCCACAAGCTTTCAATGAACAAAACAAGACAAGAGAGTCCGCCTAGTGGAAGGACCCTTCACCTCCAACCATGAGGTTTTGAGTTTGAGTCTCCAAGTGGGAAAAGAGAGAAAGCTATTGTCACCCTGGGAATGAGGATACGAGGATGGGGTTCCATTAAAATATAAAAGTAGTGAAGATAGTTTTGGATGGTACAAGAAGATCATATGCTCCAGGAAGGAGTTACACAGCAATTTTATCTCAAGATATATGCACAGCAAAAACACTGCATTGCTAAAAGTGACATGCCACTATTTGTGTACACTATTACAACTTTCTGCATAGTTCATAACATGACACATATATGCTGAGACAGTATCTCTATATTCACATCAAAAACTCACTACTACTTTTTTCTTCCCTGGCTTTTTCTTGGACTGTACTGCAGGTTTGGATGTTGTGACAACCATAGCTGCCATTCCCACTTATAAACCATCTGATAATATTCGACAATATAATGATTTTGCTGAACTTATTGGAGATGGAAGAGCCAAAACTGCTCGCGCAATCTGGAATAAGCCACTCAAAACTGTTTATATCAGTGATTGTGGAGAACTCAAAGTAGCAAAGCCTACACTTTCTCCTAGCCTACCTTGACATGTTCAGGTTCCTCATTTTATTTCCATGTACACATTGTCACCATGACTGTAAAGGATCCTCATTTCTGTATGTTACATTGAGAGAAGAGGATTTACATAATGCAGAGCTTTTAAGTTGAGAAGTCCATATGCTCATAGGTAATTTTTGCTGTCAAATTAGAAAGAGGGACAATGGGCCTTAGTTTGCATGCAACTATGTTTATGGTGTATACCAACTTGTGCATCTTTTAACACACACACACACATAGTCGTTTCGCTACCCATTAAGAGAATAGGTCCCAAAGAAATGGTCCACATCTCATCATCTTATATCAGCTACCATGCAAGAACCAGTAGAAAGGATTTCGACACCCCATCCTAGAAAAGAAGCAGAACACACCATCACCTACAATTATTCTTCAATGGTTGACATCGTCGTATCCTCCACTTTTGTTGCCCTCATTATACATGGTGGGGATAAGAGAGTACTCAAGAGTGTGCATGTAAGTACCATAAAGTGAGTTTATCCTTCTCAATGTACATTTGGGCTTATGGTAATGGACCAAACTATGAAGATAGTTCTACTCTCTAGTGAATAGATGCAGGCCCAAGCCCTTGACAAGATATTACCAAAAAAAACTAGAATTTTCACTTTCATGAACTCACAAAAAATGAGAGATAGAGGTGGATTGTCTAAAATATTAATAAATAACCTAAGAAGGATTTTCAGTCTCAATTACGCTCACCAGCAAAATCTTAGCTTGAATCTATCTTCACACCCCTCTATTCATAAGATTACTAAAGCAATCGCTCGACGCTCTAAATTTTTGGGGCCTACATTTCTATCATATATATGTATATATATATTGTTATTTCACTAGGATTTCTTTATGAAATTTGATGAGGCCCTTAAAACTTGTTGAGACGGCCCTGATTGTAATTACATCTTAGTCAATGTTTATTGAAGATACTTATTACATGTACGATTTATATAACTTAAAAAAACAAAGCAAAACAAGCTCCCTACCCTACCCTATTGGAAAAAAGTTAAATGAGGTAAGCCAATATAAAAAGCATCTGAATTTCAAGTTGACAAAGTCAACTATACTGCTCCTAAGATTCATGAATTTTTTAATTTTTTATTTTTTATTTTTTATTTTTTGGCCAAAAGCAAATTCTTTTCTCACACGTGATTGACAATGAACAAAAATATAAGTCCAAATTCCATTTTCTTCCACACAATAACTTCAACATTGTGGTCCAACACTTCACACAACATCTTTTATGTTCCAATTTGACTCGAGAAAAAAAAAAAATTGGATTTGGAACTTCATATAGATCGTAACTCGATTTTTACTTTACAACGGGAAAGTCATTACATTAATTCTAAAATAAAAAATCGTTCCACTTTAACTAAATATCACCAAAATCATCACATTACTCTTACCAAAAAGTCACTCAACTTTTTTTAAACAATACAAGAAATCACTTAAATGAGACTTTCCCTATATAGTATTTATGCAAAGTTGAGCAATTTTTTCATTAAAATAGTTTAGTAACTTTAACATAGTAAAGTAAAAATTAAGTGATTTTTCTCCCACATAATTCTTACAAAAAGCATATTTCTTAAGTTGTGGATATAGCACATCCTTTTTTTTTTTCCTTACTATATGAAATTCACACTTTTACCTCTGTAATTCCATAACGAGTAGATACTTCCACAGAAGCTCAATCTATTTTCTGATTGAATACATTACGACATGTTTTTCCATACTTTTCAATATTCAATTCTAGCTATTTCTGCACCTTCTAATAGACTTAAACAACATATACAAAATCCCTACAAAGGGTGTATATACTAATAATGGTAGATGCCAATTCTTCTTTCATATTGCCAAAAAATGACTTATTTGGAGAGCATGAAATGTATCCAAGATTGTAAACAAACAATGATTCATTCAAGAAAGTTGAAGTCATCTCAAAAACTTCTTCAAGGAAATTTCCTACTACACAAAATCATTCTTGATTGGTTGGGGGTAGGGGGTGGGGGGTGGGGGGTCCATAGAGCTAAAAAAATGTTTGATGATGATGATGATAAAGGGATAAGATTTCACAAGTACAACAAAAAAGGGACCACTGACACTTGCCTATACCAAAGTCTAATTGGAAAGGGGGGGAAAAAAAGAAAGAGAGAAAAGAGAGGTCCCCCAAAAGGCAAAACCCTATTTGTGTACAAAAGCAATAAGAGAAGGAAGGACCACAAGCCCAAGAATCAAGCATGCCAACAACTTGGTGATCAATCATCTGAACCTGTCTCATCACTAAACAATTCTTTTTTTGTTTTCTTTCTAGTCATCTTAAAAAAAAAAAAAATCACAATCATGTCACCTAATTCAAGTCTTTTGGGAATAGTTTTTCTATCTCTATAAGATAATGGTAAGGTCTGCATAGATTTCGCCCTCTCCAAACCCCACCTGTGGAATTTCACTGGGTAAGTTGTTGTTGTACATGTCTCAAACTCAAAATCGATTGATGGAAGAAATGATATCCATTTAATCACAATCTTTCATGGTATAACTTACTTTTTTTACTAGTTACAAGTTCAATATATGTGTTTGAAGGTTTTCTAAAGCTAATTACACAACAAACTAAAGTGCTCTTTATTATCAAGATTTTTTTTTTTCGTTCATAAGTCTGAAACTCAAAATCGATCGATGGAAGAAATTATATCTATTTAATCACAATATTTTATGGTATAACTTACTTTTTTTACCAGTGACAAATTCAGATATGTGTATTTGAAGGTTTCTAAAGCTTAGAGTTAAATATGTATTTTGATTCGATCCAGAATTTGTAATGTTTGTTGGTTACACATCAATTTATTTTTTTTCATTTACATGTCTGAAACTCGATATCGACCGTTGGGAGAAATGATATCCATTTAATCACAATCTTTCATGGTATAACTTACTTTTTTTACTAGTGACAAATTCAAATATATGTGTTTGAAGGTTTATTGAAGGTTCAAGTTCTATATAAAAGTGCGAAAAAAGTATAAATAGAGTTAAATATAATTTTAGTTCGATTCATAATTCGTACTTTTTGTTGGTTATAAATAAAGCATTATTAGATATATAGGTTTATGGTCTATTAAAACTAAAGAATCAAGAATGGCTTCATCTTAGTGAATTTTGTTCAAAAATGTATATTTATTGAATCACATATACATTTTAAAACCATTCACTCTTTTAACTCAAAATTCATATCGTCTAAATTCTGAATTACACAATGTTTAACCCCACAAACACATAAAGGGTTGATTTATTCATTTGTTTATTTATTTTTAATTTATCTTCTTGGCACATTTGTACATTGGTGATATGATGGATGTTTTTCACTATATGAGTAGGGGGACCAAGGACCACTGACATTTTAGCCAATTTTATGTCTGTTTTTTAATTTCCATTGTATAGCTTTGGGATGCCAAAGTGACACATTTTGTGTTTTTTGAGCTTTAGATATAGAATAATGGAAGCTATAGTGGAACATTTGGATTTTGGTTTGTTTTCGAGTTCAGTGGTGGAGACAGGATTTTGGATATAGATTAATGGAAGCTATAGTGGAACGTTTGGATTTTGATTTGTGTTCGAGTTCAGTGGTGGAGACAGGATTTTGAATATAAATTTTTGGATTTTGGTTTGTGTTCGAGTTCAGTGGTGGAGAAGGATTTTGGATATAGATTAATGGAAGCTATAGTGGAACATTTGGAGTTTGGTTTGTGTAGGAGTGCAGTGGTGGAGGCAGGATTTTGAATATAGATTAATGGAAGCTTATAATTGAAGGGTTTGAATTCAATGATGGAAACAAGATTTTGGATATAAAATAATGATAATTATAGTGGCGAAGACAAGATTTTGAATGCAAAATAATGGAAGCTATAGTTAAAGAATTTTAGTGACTGAAGACAACGTTTTGAATCTAGAATAACTAAAGTTATAATTGAAAAGCTTGAGTTTAGTGATGAAGACAAGATTTTGGATGTAAAATAATGAAAGCCATATTCGAAAGCTTCGAGTATAGTGGAGGAAACTCAATTTTTGAATATAGAATAATGGAAGTTATAAGTGAAAAGTTCGAGTTCATTGTCGGAGACAAGATCTTCGTAATAGAATACTGAAAGTTATAATTGAAAGGTTAGTATTTAGCGGCACAGACAAGATTTTGGATATAAAAAAGCTATAATTGAAGGATTAATGTTCAGAAGCGAAGATAAGATTTTGACTATGTAATAATAAAAGTTATAATTGAATCGTTCGAGTTTAATACTGACTGAGACAAAATTTTAAAGAAGCGGTTTTTTGGTGAAGGGAGCTTGAATGTTCCGTCTCTAGTTCCACCCCTTATTTGAGTTTGGGATTGTAAGAAGTGTTTTATCTTTTAATAAGTCTTACGTAGCATGAATACAAATAACTTAATTTTTTTAAACATAAATATCCAATAAAACTAATTAAATAATACACTTGAACTATTATTGTGGTAAAAAAAAAATCAAATTTTCAAAGATTATCTTATGTTAGAATAATTAAGTGTTAATTGTTGCTTGAACTAATCACAATTAGAAACGTTAACCTTCTAAAGAACAAAATAGGCATGCCACGTTAACCTATTTTCTGATTTAATATTTGTGATTAGTTGATGGCTGTAGGTCCTAATCCTAATTAATTAACTAATTAATCTTTTCATTGTATTTACTTTTCTTTTCTTTTTAAATTGATGATGACGTTATCCCAAAAAGGAAAAAATAAAATAAAATATCTCAACATAATCTATCAAATTGCCAATTGTGGGATTGAAAATCTATTTTAGTTTAAAATAAATACAAGTTGATTGCAATTATAATGTTAATTAATTAATAGTAGGAAAAATGTCACTTTTTGGTCCCTTAATTATCGGTAGATTTAGTTTTGGTCCATGTTATCAGGCTCGTTACGAACAAATACGTGAAATTTTCTGAAAAAAATGTTCCGAGCTTCGATATTCTCAATTTTATTGTTATTATTGTTTCTTTCGTATAGATATTACACTGCTTTTCTTTTAAATCATTACATTTTCTTCATTATTTTCTTTTTTTTTACTTGAATTTGATACGCTTGAGTCGAGAGTATTTCAGAAACAACCCCTCTATTTTCACAAAGTAATAACCAGTAAGGTTGGTGTACACTTCATTCCTCCTAGCCCACTTTACAAAATTTTACAAAATCGATTATTATTATTATTATTATTGTCATTAATTTATCATAAATTGAATTAACAATAAATTTTTTATTATAAAATTTATCCTATTATCCCTTAGTATACTAATAACAAAAGTTTGGTTGAAACTAATAAATAAATAAATGTATTATTATCACCACTTTTTGTCATGTAGTGGAATTAATGTTTTTTTTATTATTATTATTAGTATATACTTTTCATATTTTTATAATTTGTGAATATTTTTGGTGTGAAACAATGATTAATGAGAGAGAATCCTGATGATTTTTTGTCATAAGAAACATAGGACAAGATGAGACAATGTTGTTAAGTGATTCCACACACATCATGTTTACCTTTTATCACTGGATAATGCCATTCTTAATTAATTATTAAACAAGGTGATAATGCATGATTATTATTAAACATTTTCTTGGATCACCTTTAACTAGGCACAAATCCCAATTACACAACTTTTTAATCCCTAATTAAGGTCAATCACTTGACACCTACCCTCCTTTTTCATCCACTTTTCAAATTCACATTTTAAAAGAAATTTTTAAAAAATGACTTTGATTCGCCTCGCATCTATATCGCGTGCAAGAAAAAGCGAGATTGACCTATATATATATTCTTTAGCCTTAAATCTGGATATTCAAGAAGAACAAGTTGTTTTCGCTTGATACCATCAAGAATTCTTGACTATCGCATGAGTATTTTTCTTTTTTAATATTTTTCTATTGGAGCTTCCCTCATTCCTTTTATCGAACATAATGATGCGAATCGAGCTTTAGTGAGTTCTAATATGCAACATCAAATAGCTTCTCTTTCTCGCTCCAAGAAATGCATTGTTGGAACTGGATTGGAATGACAAGCACCTCTAGATTCGGGGGCTCTTGCTATAGCCGAACGCGAGGGAAAGGTTGTTTATACCAATACCGACAAGATTCTTTTAGTAGGTAATGGAGATATTCGAAGCATTTCATTAGTTATATATCAACATTCCAATAAAAATACTTGTATGCATCAGAAAACTTCGAAGTCCTCCAGATAAATGCATTAAAAAGGGACAAATTTTAGCGGATGATGCTGCTACAATTGGTGATGAGCTTGCTTTGAGGAAAAACGTATTAGTAGCTTATATGCCAAAGGAGGGTTCAATTTTGGCTACCACGTTTTTAGTGCCTTATAATTAATTGAGATGGAAATGACAAGTTAATAATAGTGGTTGTTGAAGATATAAATCAATAAATCATTTAGAAAACAATGAAAGACCAATAAGTAATAGGTGACATTGTCAATGCATCCAAAACTCGCCAATTCCATATAATTATTTAATAATCATTTTACTCTCTAAATCATATTTTGATCCTTGTGTTCCTCAATTAAACATGTTTAACTCTAAACAAATCTATTGTTCTTAGTCTTGTTTAATAAAGGTCAAATGTCACTTTTCTTCGTACGAAAATCTCAATCTGCTCTAAGTTGGCGCGAGTATATAACTACATATATATGCCCAAAGCCAAAATAAATAAAAATGATCAACAGTGGCGGAACCAGAATTTTCTGTAAAGGAATTCAAAATTTTAAGAAGTAGACACACGAACCAACCAAAAAGGGTTCGACATCTATTATACATACATAAAAAATTATCTTTACCATATATAGATAGTATAATTTTTTGCCGAAGGAGGTTCAGATGAACCCCCTAATACTTATGTGGCTCCACCACTGATGGTCAATATCCAAGTCAATTTGCTGTCATTAAAAGCCCAATCAAATAATCCAAACGAGAAAATCATATCTTCAAAGCTCATCACTTCGAAAACACCTCATTAGGGTGGGGGAGTGGGTTACGAGCACTGAAAATAAGGTGTATTAAAGAGTAAGGAGGATACTGAAACCTCATTAGTGAAACTTATTTTCTCTATTTCCATTATAAAAGTTGTTTTTCTCATTTTAAAAAACTTATTTTTCTTAAATAAAAAAAAATTGATCAAATGAACTTGAGAAAGTTGAGTTGTGACCTAATTTTATCAACACTATTTACAAAATATCCTATGTATACTTTTAAATTATTTGTTAAGCATTTAGATTCCATTTCAAAAAAATCCATTTTTGTAATAGCACTTTATTATAATTATTAATAAAAAAGAGAATATATGGAGCTTTCAAAACTATAGTTTTCGTACCATAAATAAATAAATAAATAAAACAATTTGTGTCACTGTGTCAGTGAATATTGATTTTGTCTTACTTGGGGTTACCCAATATAAATTAAACATGAATTTTTGTGGCCCCTTTTTTCATACAAAATGGCAGTATATATATGTACTTCTTGAGTTATATTTATATTTTTAGATGAGGAATTCTTTTGATTGTTATATTTGAGAACTAAAAAAAGGTAGTACAAAGAGGGGAAAACAATAGAAAAGAGAAATGAAAAAGAAAAAGTTACTACTCTTTTCGTCTTAATTTATGTAACGATCTTTAATTATGAACATGGTTTGATTTTTGTGATTTATCTCTGAGGCTAACATTATTGAGTTCGAAAGTGCGCGTAGTCTTATAAAATTCTTCATTCGTATCATTATGAAATTCATTTGAAATATGAGGTTATACTCGTTCTTTAAAAGTTTTTCGATTTGAAAGATTTCAGTCCTTCTTTGTGATTCGCTCATTGGTCTGCCCTTCAACTTAAACATCATAATTTTGCACTTGGATAAGAAATTATCATTTCACACTTGATGGAAAAAATTAATCTGTATTGGTGTTGTTTTATCAAAAAGTTTTCAGTCCTTATTTATGACCCGCTCATTATTGGTCTGTCCTTCATCTCAAACATCACAATTTTGCACTTGGATAAGAGATTATCCTTTCACACTTGATCGAAAAAATCAATCGATATTGATGTTGTTTTATCAAAAAGTTTTCGGTCCTTCTTTGTGGCCCGCTCATTTGTCTGCCCTTCATCTCAAACATCACAAATTTTGCACTTCACACTTGATCGAAAAAACCAATCAGTATTGATGTAGTTTTATCGAAAAGTTTTCAGTCCTTCTTTATGACCCGCTCATTCATCTAGTCTTCATCTCAAACATCACAAATTTTGCACTTGAATAAGAAATTATCTTTCCACACTTGATCAAAAAACATCAATTTGTATTGCCATTGTTTTCTCTTGCTATAAAACAATTTTCATAGGGGAAATGTTTGATGTAAGTCTACATTTATCAAATTAATTTGATGTAAATATTAAATGTGAATCTTTTTTGTCTATACTATCATACATAACAAATACTTAATATATATTTTTTATTTATTTGTTGGAAATTCAATTCTTTCATTGATTTGTCAAGTTGACCAATTAAAGGAGGACACAACGTGTTGGTCCACTTGTATGAAGTGTCAAATTCCTTAGCCCCTACAATTTAAGGCTAGTGAAATAAAGAGTGAATTTGTATGGTACAAAGGAAAATATTTATTAAAAAATAAGTAGTTTTTTAAAAAAAAAAAAATTGATAAGTAAGAAAGTTAACGTGTATATATATTATTTAGCAAAATACTATAGAAGTGAAACGAGATGAGGAGCAAAATATCTAATTATGCTAATATCGTATTTTTTATAATATTTGACTTATTAAACATGAGAAAATTAAAAAATATTTTTCGAGGAGAACCCAATGCCCATTGTTGTTAACATAGAGTTAGAGTAGAACCAATTTCAATTTTTATTTCTTTTGTCAACTTATTGTATTTAATTGTCCATGTTTTTGTCCATATTTTAAATATTCAATTCTAATATAATACTAATAAAATATAAACTAGCATTAATACAAGACTAATTATTTAAATGTTGAAATTTTGACTATTTATTAAAATAATCTTTCATTTAATTTACTAATGAAGGAAATTATTTACTTCCTTTTGACTATTTCAATGTCGATGTGTTGGTATAACAAAATTGGAAATAATTTTTGAAAAATTGAATCTACAATTCTCAAGTATATGAGTATATGTACGTCGAATTCAAACAAACTATGATTATGAATTTATCGAAATCATACTGACTTATTAGCTTTAACTTTGATACGATAATGGTATACTCCCTCTAATTTTATTTGTTTGTCTTACTTCTGTTCAAAAAAATGACTCTAATTCGTAATTTCAACTTTTTACCTTACATATTTAAGATCATAAATTAAGATAACTTTGATATATTTTATATATTTTTCATTTAAAATCTCAAAAATGATATATTTTATATATTTTTCATTTAAAATCTCAAAAAATTTACTTCTCTATTTTTCGTGTCAAGTTAAAATCTGACTAACAAGTATAATTAATATTTCTTCTAAAATAAAAATTTTAAACTTATCAAATCAAAATTTCCCATCCATACTATCTATGTTTATCCTAATTCTCACATCTTGAATTAATTTGGACAATATAATATGTGGACGAAGACAAGCGTGCAATTTGAATAGTGGACTTCATTAATGAATGTAAAATAATATATTTTATATAATATGAATCCGATTTAATCGATTTTCGATATGAATATTGAACGCGAAAGAAAATTTAAAAAAAATTATCTAGGAATATACAAAAGATAAGGAAAAGATTGGTACAACAAAAAAGGGGGCGTTGATTGATGAGTGATTGCCATTGTAGTGACGGCAACTGCACCAACCCATTAATTTATTTCTCCAATCATTTTATTTTATGTAATTTTTTTTAATTTTATTAAAATTAAAAATATTTTAATATATTATTTTTTATTATTAATATAATAATTTATAATTATATAAATATTTAATTTTTTTAAATTATCTTTTTTTTAAAATATAAAATGGGAGAAATATTAAATAAATAAAAAATATTTTAGAAACTGAGGTAGGTAGGGGACCAATCTATCATAGGTACTATAAGTGGACACGTGTTAAAGATAGAAATATGTGCCCCACAAATATGTACCCACGATAGCTACCGCGTGTGATAGCATTATTAGTTTTTCATTGAATCGAGGGTCTATCAAAAATAAATAATTTATTTATATATTTTATGAATAGATTAGTATAATTTATCGTGTTTTTATATCTTCTGTTGTCATTATTCGTTTTATATTTGTTATTTTTATTATATTATATATATTATTTAGTATTTGCTGGTTTTGGAGGGCCTTCCAGAAACAGTTTCTCTATCTCTATGAGGTAGTGATAAAATCTGTATATATTTTTACCCTTTCCAAACCTCGTTTATAGGATTACACTGGATATGTTGTTGTTTGTATCTTATGATGTTTGATTAATAAGAAGAGGATATTATTATAAAAGTATTTATGTATAATTTGATGAATGCTATGGCGCCTCACTTGAAGCCCCTATCCTTTAACATGGATATGAAACCTTGTCGCGACCCCAACCCGGGCAGAGCTATTCTTTTGTTAAGGGAATTTATTTGAACTTTTTTGACAAAAATTATATTATTTATGTATATTTAAAATAATTTTTTATATGTATGTAGTAGATATTGAATCCTCTTTAACTAGTTCGTATGACTACTTTTGACAATCATGGCTCCATCACTGAACCAACTCATCGTGACCCCAAATCAAGAACAGACTCTCAACCTCAGCTCAGGACCCGACTTTCAATCTTAATCTTGATGTGAATCCCAAGTAAGGATCGGTGGTCTGATCTGGGTAGGGGGTTTAGAAGTTGAATTCAGAGTTAGGGCCAAGAATTTGATCTTGAATTGGAGTTGAAGTTCGGATCAAGGTCAAAATTTGAGTATCATATCAACATTGAAAGTTAAATCCCGAGTCAAAGTGGGATGGAGAGATAAGGTTGTAAGAGAATTTTTAATAAGTTAAGTTAGAAATTAGATCTATTTAAAAAATATTTGCTAAAATATTTAAATCAATTAAACATTAGAGAATTGAAAACATACCAAACACACACCTAATGTTATCAAGGGTTAGAAAACATATTTTGAGATATGTCTTTTTTTTTTAAAGTTATGACAAAAAAGTATAAAATTAAATTATTATTAATATTAAAATATGTTGTTTGTTGAAGAAAGAAAACATGTCTTTTTCTTTTGGTAATAAGAAAGAAAATATGAAAAACAACAAAAAACATTGTATAGTTTTAACTTTATAATAAATGATATAATACTACAAAGACAAATGAGTCTTTTTCCTCTCTTTTTTTCTCCTTTCAAACTTCTTTAGCTCAACAAATTCAAAGCTTTCATACTTTTACTTTGATACGTTTATTCGGGTCATAAATTTTGAAAGTCTTTTTTTTTAATTTTAAATATCGTGTCAAATCAAAGAACATCACGTAAATGAGATAGTGAGAATAGTATTTTGATAGTTATGTTTTTGGACTTAGTTGTGTGCATTACGGACAATGGCCCCAACCCTAACCCCCAATAAACAGAGTCAAGTAAGGTTGAGGAGGTCTATTCAAATTTTTATTGATAAAAATTATATCAATTTTGTAATAATTATTTTAGGTGTTTACACCGAATGTTAAATCTTCTAATTTCTTTTATATATTTTTTTTTATATTTGAAACGTGAAAATTCTAACTTCATCACAATCCGAAATTTGAGGGCAATGTGCCTCTTTCCATTTTTAGTGTTGTTTCGCGCGCTCTTTTTAACTCTTTTTATCACTACTCTGTATTCCTAGTGCTCGTACTAGTATGACTAGTTACTAGTAATGATAGTAATTACTATTACTATTTTTTTCGTCAAACTTTTACATGGTATCGTCTGATCAGATTTTTAAAAAAATTGAAATTTGAGAGTTTAAAATAATCAAATATTTGCGATTATAAATTATTTCATTTAAGAATAAAAGGATAATTATAAAGTTGAATTACTTTTGTAACAATAACAACATACCCAGTGAAATCCCACAAGTGGAGTTTGCGAAGGATGAGATGTACGCAAACCTTACCACTACCACATAAGTAGAGAGACTGTTTCCTGGACTCAAATATTATTTAATAAAAAAACATATGCAGAAAAATGAAAACTCAATATCTAAAAATGCAGAAATGACCTCTATTTATAGGCACTGTTAAGTACGAATTTACCTGTTATGAAGAGTCTCATCTGTTTCTTTTTTAACTACTCTATATATTATTCTAATACAGTATAAGGAGTCCTTACTAAGGACTAAGAAGTGACATTTCATCTGTGACCAATTTATAATTAATATTTATGAGAAGAAGTCATGAAATTAAACTTTGGCCTATTTATTCATTAATGTTGATGAGACTCATTGTGCAGAAAAATTGTTCACTTCTTTGTTTTATTACATGGTACACATATGAAAGAAATTTAGGAATGATTGGTGAATGAATACCTCTATTTTAATTCGTTTGTCCTATATTTTTTTTTTATTTTAGAAAAATATTATCTTATCTTTTTTTAAATGTTCTTAATTTTTATTTTTCATATGACATTATAAAATTATGAGATTAAAGAGTAATTTGGTGTATTTGACGTATCTTTCATTTAAGATTATAAGATTCAAAAAATCTTCTTTACTTTCTTAAAACTTCGTTTCAGCTCAAAACAAAACAAATAAATTATAACTGAGAAATTATTTATTTCTCAATTCATATTAATTATTCCATTGTTTCGTTGTAATTTTTTCGTTTTGTTATTGTGTACGTTTTTACAATTTTTTGTATTCATGTATCTTTTTCCCCCTTCGATTCTCCCTTTTGATTCTTATCATTTACTACTTCTTTCTTTGTTAAGAATGTTTAAATCTATTTCTTGATTCGAGTGTCCATTAAAAATAACTTCTATACCAACAAAGTTAAGACGAAATAAGTGTACGATTTACTCTCCTCGTACCCCCACTTTGTGTAACTATACTAAATATATCATTATTGTTATTATTATATTATACTATCTTTATAACTTGTCACAAATTTCAAAAATAATTTATTTATTTTTTTGGAAAAGTAAGATAAATTAATTTGAAACAAAGTGAATATAAATAAAATAATATCTAGGACAAATTAGGAGATCTATTATTTATTTTTCTACCATTCTTTTCTTTTCAAACTACAAGTTAAATTCCATTAGACATTTGTGTATATTAGCCGTATACCAACAATGAACTTATCTTCCATGAGTTGGATATATATTGGATCATTAGTGAGAATATGATTTTTTATTATTAATACTAAAATAAATAATATTATTAAAATAAGTTATTCATATTAGAAAATTAAAGTAATGATATTAGAATTAGTTATTTTGAAATAAATTAATGAAAAAAATAATAAATATGTATCACTTAATTAATAAGTCTAAGTAGCAGAAGTCGGTTTCTAGGGATGTTTTATCATTTTTTTTCCATTTGTATCTGTTGAAATTCCTATTCAATTCAATTTAAGTAGAAAATTCTCTTTCTTCCTCCGTTCATACGTATTTCATACCTTTTTTTAATTTTTATTGAAAAAAAGTAATATAATTTCTAGAAATCAAATGGCTATCAAAAGTAACAAGTTTGGTTTTGGTTTAATTTTAGAAAAAGGCAATTAACTTAGATGTTCAAAATTATTTAACTTAATCAAGATATACACAAGTTAAATCGTCCACGTCAATATATTAAAATGACAAAAAAGAAAGAAAATGGTAATGATTTTGTTAAGAAAAAAATAAATCCACAAACTCTTTTAATGTTAAACAAGAAAAAAGAAAGAAAAATGGATTTCTTTAATTTTTATTTATTTTATTTGTTTCTTGTGTAAAAAAAATAAAATGTAAGACGGCCGAATATTCCTTTAATTTTTTTTTTATATAATAAAAAATACTATCTTTTGTCTCATTTACTTTAATTTTATAGGAACATATTAGAATGAATAAGAATTAAGAGAAGATAAAATCTTTAAATTGTGATTTTAAATGTCTTATGATATATTTTAGGTACCATAACATTAATTATTGAGGAGAAATAATTAAGAATGTAGAAGTTAAATTAGTTTCATATCTAAAAAATTATATTCATTTTAGGATATATTTAAAAAATAACTTATTCCTAATCAAATAATCATAATTTTTATAGTGAATATGTATACTCTTTTTTTTTTTAATCAAGAGTCATGTCTTCTGCTCCTTTTGGTCCTTAATATATTAATTATTTTAGTATCAAAGGAACAATGTCAATGACATATATTAAGGATCATCTATTTATAATAAGGATGACAAATAAAAAGAACAGAAAAGAGTATTTTTTTTGTTTCAAATACTTTTGAAGATGATATTTTTTAGACGAAGGGGTCTTACGAAAATAACTCCTTATCTTTATGAGATAATGATAAAATCCACCTAAATTTTACCGTCATGCAAACTTCACTTTTAAAATTTTACTAATAAATCGAAATCAAAATATCTCATACAATAAACATAAAAATATGTGGAGTATATATACACACACATAAAACTACTATTGTAGTAAACGCCTATCTCTCTCTTTCTTTTTACTTTTCTTCTTCTTCTTCCTGTACCAGAATTGAAAAAAAAAATTATGAACACAGAGCTTTGAATAAATAAAAAACACTCTAAATTACTCTACCAAGAAAAAGCCATAGCCATGGAGTTTCAGGACCACTTTTCTCAAGAAATGGCTCTTCATCAACAGCAACAACAGCAGCAAAACGCCGCCGTTTTACGTTCCATGTTACCGGAATCTCCTCATCACGACGCCAGAAAATCACCTCCGACGTGGCTCAACACTTCTCTCCTCCGTCAACAGCAACAACAGCAACAACACTTTGCTACTGCTTCCTCACCTACCTCCGCCGTCGCCGGAGGTAACAATTTCCTCCACCTCCAGACATCTAACTCCGACTCGTCTAACTCGAACCAGTGGTTATCCCCTACCGCCGGTGCCGGCGGCACCGGCGGCGTCGGAGGAGGACATAATGATGAGTTATCGGAGTCGATGAATTTCTCGAAGAAGATGAGCGGCGGCGGCGGAGGAGGTGGAGAAGACAACAACAATAATCACAATAACAGTAATAATAATAATAATAATGAAGAGGAGAATTCGTGGGAGAGGGAGAAATGTAAAGCGGATATATTGAATCATCCGTTATATGATCAGTTACTGTCGGCACACGTTTCGTGCCTGAGAATTGCGACGCCGGTGGATCAATTACCCAGGATTGACGCGCAGTTAGCTCAATCGCAGAACGTGGTAGCCAAATACTCTGTGCTTGGACAAGGTCAACCACCTCTAGATGATAAGGACCTCGATCAATTTATGGTAAACAATAATTTTCCTTCATAATTTTGAGCTTTTTCTTACCTGGAAACGAAGAAACTTTGTTCCAATTTTCCCGGAAAAAAATAATAATTCAAAACGAAGAAATTTCGTTTTACTTTCTTCTTTTTCATCATTTGTTGTTGAGTTTCAAATTTTAAGTGACAATTTTTTTTGGTTTATTCCTATTTTAATCTAATTTGGAAACTATGTTAGTTTTACTTTGTGAGTGTCTTCCTAACACTAAAGTTTGCATACACTCTATCCTCTCCGGAGTTTGTTTATTGAATCACACGGGATATGTTGTTTATGGGAATTTCACTGCTGTTAGAGGTTCATCCAAACCCCTTCCACTGAAAATTATACTACTTATATAGTGTTAAATTTTTATTTTTTTATGTATATATAGTAACCCCTTTAATTGAAATTCTTGTTTTATGGAATTACTTTCAAAATTTACTACAAAAGTTGGATATGTTAGCTCCTATGAAGATTGAGATGGTGAAGTTTGTCGTTTGGGCTTTAATATTAAAATGTTTGAAGGTGAGCTTGGCCGGCACAAATTTTTGGCTGTATTTGGTGACTTATAGCTTTGAGGTTATCCGTGGATGTTAATGTGGAGTGGAATGACTGGACTGTTGTTGATGTCATTGTAATGGTTGAATTTTGTGGAAAATATCATTTTAATACTTGGGGTTTAGGTATTTTTTTTTGGGGGGGGGGGGGGGGGGGGGGGCTTTATTTTGATTGGCTTAGCTGATGTAGGAGAGTGAAGAGAGTTGAATAAAGGTTCAATCTTTGGCTTCTCTTGTCACTCTTGTTGTTGGAAGTCTTCACATAAATGTGTTTCAATCTGAAGATTGGTGTTGAACTTACTTTAAATTTTCGATATGAATTACTCGTTTGACTGTGTTATTCCCTATCTAAATTGTGGCCATAGAGAGTAGCTTTTGCTTGAGATTGATGGTTTATCTATATGTGGGTTTTATCATGAAAAATTTGGCGGGGTATTGTAGGTAGCGTAGTGATCATCTCGCTATCATGATGCACTAAATTTAGTCCCTTTTTGGACAATTCTTTCTATCTATAAAAACCTGTTATGGAGGAGCCACTGTCGTCCAAGGGATGTCAATTTGATACACCCACACACTATATACAGGTTATTTTTTATGTATATATCTTCGTGTGTCTACTTCCTTATCGAAAATCCTGGTTTCACCAATGTAAACTTGTACAATGAGTATATAGTCAATGTGGTCAAGGTAAAAACTATGGCCGTGAGCAGCTTTCTTGGTGGTTATGCTACTTCTGCTGTTCTTTGTGATTAACCAGAGAGGTTAGCATTTTGGTTTTGTAGGCCTTGTGAACTTGTAATCTTTTATAGAAATTTGATTCCTAAATCATGTGCTCTGCATCAATAAATTCTGTCCAACTAATGGAGAAAAGTTTTGGACTAGAGAATTTTGGAACTGGATAAGTTCTTTTCTGCTATGCTTCTATCTTGAGTATATTTCTACAGGAATATATTAGAGAGTTCTAACTATTAAGATCTATACAGAAATATCTAGATGTCCCATCAAATGAGGAATCTTTTTATCCTATACACTAATAATTGACCCCTAATGTAGGGGGAGTGCTTTGGAGAATCTCCTTGAGGCATCATGTGGATATGTTTGTCTTACTTTTATCTGTTGATCTTTCAGTAGAAGTAATGATGAAGTAGTTTACCTAAGAATAGTTTGTTTGAATGGGGGTGAAGAATGAAAAGTGAATTATCTTTCTAAAATTATGAAAAAATTGAACAATTTACTGAAGTTAATTTCTTAAAACAATTCATGTGCTGCACAAATTTTTGAAAAGCCAACGTTTTCTTAGCAAGGTTATTTCTGAAAGATGCTCTTGCTGTTCAACTCTTGTTATGTGTATAAGAAATTACAAAGGGAAAAAAAACAAGTTTGTATATGATATTTGAAAGATGCTCTTGCTATTTAGTTCCTTGAGTCGAGGGTCTTATCGAAAACAATACCTCTACCTGCACAAGGTAGAGGTAAGGTCTGTATACATTCTACTCTCCCTGACCCCACTTGCGGGATTACATTGAATATGTTGTTTGCTCTTGCTATTTAGCTCTATCCTATGAGTATGTACTAAATCAAGAGTTTCAATTCATCTTCTTGCTTCGATTTCTTTTATAGCAGTATGCATTATCTATACCAACACATAATCCTTGAGCTTAAGTAATTTATCTTAGTTTCATAATGTTGCCAATTTAATTGAAATTATGAACCACAAGCGCTGGTATATTTGTTACCACTGCAGTTTGTTTGTCTTGCTTACAAACACAAGCGTAGTTCCTGTACATTTTCCCTCATTATTTTCGTATCTTCTTAAATGGTTTCTGATATGTAATAAAATTTTCATGCACACATTTCTGCATTTTTCTCCATTTAATCTTAATAGCAAATTATACAGTTTATATCCACATTAAGAGATGTGAGATGTTATAATCTCATACTTCCTTTGTCTCTTTGTTTTGTCTTGTTTCTTCTGATGCAGACACATTATGTTCTGTTGCTCTCTTCCTTCAAAGAGCAACTGCAACAACATGTCCGCGTCCATGCAATGGAAGCTGTCATGGCTTGCTGGGAGCTAGAACAATCTCTGCAAAGCTTAACAGGTGACATAATTGTCTACTCCGTCTTTTTATTTTGTCAGTTTCGTTTCCTTTTTGATTTTATTCTTCTTGTATCCTGCCTATCTTTTGTTTCTGCATGTAAATTGGAAACTCTGAAGTAAAAAGCTTAGATCATATGTCAGTTTTATACTGTCTCTCTGTTATTTCCCTTCATTGGTCTTTTGGTCTTCATCATACCATATGTTTGCAATGACACCACAACCAACCATATGTGTTACTCGTGATTCCCTATAAGCAATGCTGCTAAGACTTCTCAAAAATATTGTTGCACCTGCATCGAATTTTTCAAAAAATCATTATTTTTTGAGAATTCGACATGTACTTGTCGACAATTTTAAGAGTCCAAGAAACATAAATAATAAGTCCTTTGATTTCTGTTACTATCCATTGATTTCTTGTACCTTGATTATCGTACTGTTTTTGTTATTTTTTGTTGTTTCTTGTACTTCAATTACCTTTTTTTCCTCTGGACTGATTTGAACTATTTTTTCTTGAGCCAAGGGTCTATTGGAAACCACCTCTCTACCTTTGAGGTAGGGGTTTGCGTACACTTTACCCAGCCTCTACAGATCTACTTTGTTGTAACATTTGTTAGCATGGATAGCTTCATTCGTCTAATTCAACGGTGTATTCTCAGTAATGACAATAATGTAGTCATCCATCACACAGTCAGTAAACTGTTGTCATTGCTGAAAAGAGAATAAAAGAATGTCTGCTCCACCAGCTTTTCTACAGTTACATATGCATGTAGGCCAAGTGTGTGTTGTGTTGCAGACTTATATAATTTACTTAGATGATCTGTCAACAGGGGTGGCACCAGGTGAAGGTACAGGAGCAACCATGTCTGATGATGATGATGATCAGGCTGATAGTGACACAAACTTTTTGGACGGAGGTTTTGATGGACCAGATAGCATGGGATTTGGTCCTCTTGTACCTACTGAAAGTGAAAGGTCTTTGATGGAGCGTGTTAGGCAAGAACTCAAACATGAGCTCAAACAGGTAAAGAAACAAACTTTTGGATGTTCTGATACTGTTCAAAACATAGTTATAATAATACAGTAAAAGTAGTAGTGTACCCTCTTTGAATGGTTTAAACATTTATAGACGAGACAGTCACACAATTCAGCATACAAGCAAAACGACTGAAATCTTGCATTCTAGTCTCACGTAGACTCATTATCGGGAAAAAAAATCATCTGCTTAGAATCGGGAACATGTTGACATGTACAATTAAGTAAAATACTCCTTCGGTTTCAATTTGTTTGTCTTGTTTTTCTTTTTCGTTCGTTTAGAAAGAATGTTTTTTTTCTTTTCTGACAACTTCTTAGTTCTAATGATATGCTTAAGACTGCAAAATTAAAGGACATCTTGGTACATTCGATCTATCTTTACTGTTATACGTTAAGATTCAAGTATTATTTACTTTGTTAAACTCTGCGTTAAGTCAAAAACCATACAAAAAAAAAAATTGGAACGGAGGGAGTAGTAGTAATGTACTCTCTCTAAGCTTTTAGATGAGTCAGTCACATAATTCAAATACGTAAGCAAAACAGAAGAGGTCTTGCTTTCAAAGCTTATTATCAATTGTTATCAAAAAAGAATTTCATTTGTTTGATCCATGAAAAAGAATTAGGCCCACACGTTAACAGTGTATCGTTTCCAATGACTTAAAAACTATACTAATAAAGTTTGATAACGAGTTTCTTGATTTTGTTTTTCATTAAAAAGGGTTATAAGGAAAAGATTGTTGACATTAGAGAGGAAATTTTACGCAAAAGAAGAGCAGGAAAGCTGCCTGGTGACACTACATCTGTCTTGAAAGCTTGGTGGCAATCACATTCTAAGTGGCCTTATCCAACTGTAAGTACCAAAAAAACAAAGTTTCTATCATTGATTTCAAAAAACCTATTTTACTTCTACATCTCTCACTTCTTTTGTGAACAAAAATCATGTTATAGGAGGATGACAAAGCACGATTAGTGCAAGAAACAGGTTTACAACTGAAGCAGATTAACAATTGGTTTATTAACCAAAGGAAAAGGAACTGGCACAGCAATCCATCATCTTCTTCTTCTCAGAAAAGCAAACGCAAGAGGTAGGCTGATTAACATTCCCCCTCCCCCCGTGTTGCTCGAACTCTTCAAAAATATTGTCAAAGTGTGAGTCAGATTCTTCAAAAGTTATGAATTTTCAAAGGATTTGATACGTACGGCAACACTATTGGATGGTCCAAGCAACATAGTTTTTTTTCCTTTATCACATGCTATGTTGGTCGAACTCTTCAAAATGTTGTTGCATACATGTTGGATCTAACACACAAGCCATGCATTTTTTAAGAGTCCGAGCAATATAAATTACATACTTTACGTTTTAAGGACAGCGTTAAGAACTTAACACTTCGTTTCAATTTGTTTGTCTTATTTGCCGGTCCATCTTTAAAAGAATCCATCTTTCCTTTTATGACAACTTTTTATATCAACTTTCCACATGCTTAAAGACCCCAAGGTAAATGAACCTTTTGGTACATTTTCAAAACTCTTCTTCACTTTTTAAACTCCATGCCAAAATCGAAATCAACAAACAAATTGAAACGTATACTACTGCATAAAAATCAAAACCCTTTTATGCTAATCTCCGATATTCGATCAAAGTAGTGCAGGTGAAATCAAGCAGTAAAAAAAAAAAGACTGATGAAGGAGAAACTGAAGTTTTTGTGTTTTGTAGCAGTGTAAATCTTCATCTCAAAAACCAAAACATGAATGGCTAGAATTTGGGAAATTGAATTAATGAGTTTTTGGCTGTGTGAAGTAATTGACCACAGAAAATTCCCAAGCTGACCTGGTTGACTAAAATATGCTTTAGAAAGAGAGAGTATAGATACTAGCACTTTCTTATTTTATGAGGTTTAATTTTCTCTGTTTTTAAGCCAAATATTTAGCACAACAGGTTCCAGTTTATATGATTTTTGTTTTGTATTCAAGTATTTTGGAGGCTATGTTGTAATATTCTGAATGCTAGTGTTACTTATTTTTGTGAATAGAAGTTGTAGATTATAAGTACATTACCCAGTATAAAACACTAAACTAGGAAAGGTATTCAGATTATTTTATTCCGTGTTTGGTTAAAACTTTTGATTTGAGATTAGCTAATACCAATAATGTGGCACTCCAGAGCCTGGCCTTTCTAAAAAAAAACTTTAATTTAATTTTTCATGTGATATGTTTAAAACCACAAGATTAAATGGCATTTAGCATAACGTTAATTTAAGATTATAAGATTAAAAAGTCTTCTTTATTTTTTTAAATTTCATATCAAGTCAATTAGGATGGACTCATTTGATGCGATGGATATGGAGAGATAATCTTGGGATGAATTTTTTATACCCCTTAGTCCCTTGGTTGGTTACAAATTTTGGGTAATTTATTATAGCATTGATAATTAATACCTGCTTCTAAGTGGAATAATAATTCTGGGATATTTCAAAAATAAAATGATAAAATATAAATTTTTTAAATTCTTTTTATATATTAATTTTAATATCTTTTACACTTGTAGAAAGATATTTTTATTAATAAATAACTTGTCACCAGATTATCTAGATTGAAATGACACATGTTTTCCCATCTGAAAAATCCAAAAAATGTTAAAGCTAAAATAATATAAGTAGGTGGGTTGGTATTGACTTTATAAATTCACATAATTAATATATACCTTATATTTTGGTGGCAGGTAGATAAGCACGACATAGTTATTAATTAGCATGATGCACTGTTTAAAAATATGATTAGGTACTAATAGTATCAACAATTTTCTCTGTTTGCTGAAAAAAAAGGTTACAAAAACATTACAATTATTTAATCAAGAGAATCTAATATTAGTAGTCTAAATACAGAGAATCCCTTATAGTCGAGTCCTTACCTGAATCTTACACATAGTGAAAACTTTAGTGCATTGAGCTTGCTCCTCGACAACTACGATTCAACTATTTTTGTCATGTGTTTGATACAATGAGAACAACAAGTTATGTGTAGTGACTGGTCTTAGTGTTTTTGGAAAAAAAAGGGGGGGAGGGGGCTCCATGAAAGACATAATAGACAAATATGAAATATCTACGTCTCTATCGGGTTTTGTATTTTATCACGTTTGTTTTGTAAGATTAAAATAATTTTGAAGTGATTAATTAAATTTGTAAATGTGTATCTATATGTGGTTGTGCTTGATACATGCATGTATCTACATATATATATCTATGTTTCAGTTTTAAAGCGAATATGTAAATTTGTGTGCATGATTGGAGAGAAAAGAGATAAGCGAGATTGACAGAGAGGAGAGATGCACGAATATTGGATGTATCAACTAGGGTTGGCAAAATTAAACTCAACCCGTCCAATCCGTTGAAGTTTGGGCGGGTTAATAACTCGCACATTTATTAGCTCAACCCATTTAAAATTTGGTTGATATTCAACCCGAATTGACACAAGAGAGATCTTGTCAAAATATTTTTAAAACACTTTTTCTTAATTTGGTATGTTTTATATAGTCAAAATAAAGAAAAATATAATTTAATTAAATACAAAAATATTAAAAAAGAACAAATACAGTAAGTAAAACTTAGTAAAAGTTGGGTCGTGTTAGATCTTGACCCGCTCTATAATCCATAACTCAACCCGTTTTGACCCAAGCAAATTTGGATTGGATTGAGTTGGGTCTTGATCCATTATAACCTGCTCAAATTTGACCCAACCCGCTCAATTGTCACCCATAGTATCAATATAGAGGTTGAATTTGTTCTTGCTTACTTCTCTTAAAATTATTATTATCCATTGTTATTACACAGGCTATAACTACTTTCAAAATTATAATACAAATTATAATTATTTATCTAACATTTCTCTTAGTTTAATGGTCTGTTTGACACTAAAAAACCTATCATTTAAGTACAATTTACCCATATTAAAGCCGGAGTTATCAATGTTGACACCCAATTTTGGCCCAAAGTTTAAAATTCATACTTTTATATTGTTATGTTTTAGTTCTTGCTAAATTCATTACTATGTGTTAAATTACATATTTTTGTGTATTTTATATTTATTTTATTCGTTTTTATATTTTTAACGCAGTGTAATAAATTATTTTTTCTTGTCCAAATATAATTATACGTGTATGTTTAATTGGCCCAATTCGAACCCGTGTCTTTCTAGCCCATTAGATTATTTTTTTATGTATATATAACCTTGGCAATAGAATAATCATTTGGGGGGAAATCTTAGAAAAAACCCTAAAATTTTTTGCCCTCTCCCCTTTCTCAAACAACAACACAGCCACCTTTCCTCCACCCATTTCAGCCATAAAAAGCAGCCCCATTTTCAGCCTCCAACACCACCCAAAACTCCATCTAAAATCACTCAAAAACCCTGTTGTTCCGAGCCCAACACAACCACGAAAAACACAGCCAACAACAACACCAATTTCGACCTGAAAGTCAGCCCCGTCCAACCCCCAAAACCCCATTTCAAACGCACACCAACCAACCCCGAAACGCCACTCAAAATAGCCTATCAAACCCATCGGAAAACCATCACCTCCACAAACAAGATCCGTTCGAAATGGTCACCAGCAAGCTTGCATGAGATTCGGCTCAATGCGCACAAGTTCAGGCGAGCCAAAGAGCTCCAGCGAACAAGAGACACCAAGCTCGGATGGACAACAATACTGTCGCCTTTGTTCTCCTCACTCCCGTCAAATCGGTTAATTCTTTCCTTTCCCTTCTTTACATTTCATATGCGTTACACATTCTTCTTCTTTTGAGTATAACACATGAAGTGGATTTTTACTGCTACGGCTTTGATTTTAGATTTGTTATTGACATTTTTTAAAATCACTTTTTGTTGTTGCTTTGTGGCTGTCTTTAGTTTATTACTATATTTATTATTTTGTTTGGTTAATTATTGTTGGACTGTTGGTTTATTATTATAATTGTTGTTTTTACTATCCTTGTGGTTTTATTATTATTTTTTGTCACCTTCTTTAGACTATCGTTGTACTAATTGGATTTTATATCGTGGACTTTCTAGGCACCATCGTTCTTCATTGTTGGGTTATTTTATTTTCTTACTGTAACTCTATTTGTTTTGCCTGGTTAATGATAGTTTTTTTTGGTAACTTCGTGTAGTATTATATTACTTAAGTTTACTTTATTCTGGTAGTTTTTGTTCACTTTTTCGTTCAGATATTAGCATTTATAATTGGGATAATTTATTTGATATATTGTTTGTTAAAAATGGCCGAGGAAAAATCTATCCGTCGGATTTCGAGGCCTCCCCATTCAAAAGGACGGAAAAAGTTAGTTTATGTTCATATGTGTTATATGTTAAAATTATTGTTTTAGTTTAGATTGATATTTGTTATATTTTAAAATTAAGAATTTTTTAAATACACGCACATCTTGTTTTGTTAAGAATGGCCAATGAAGAAACTTCTCCGTCGGTTTTCGAGGCCTCCCTTTTAAAAAGACGGAACAATTTTAGTTTATTATTTATTTATTAATTATTGTGTATGTTGTTGACGTTGGATAAATATTAGGACATTCTTTATATTATTATTTATTTCCTTATTTATGTATATTTTGTGATTATTATACTCGTGTTATATTATGTATCTCCTCCTCGATTTGAAAAGAAATGAGTTCAGCCGGGACCCACGGTTGTGGATTCCGAAGGGTGCTAATACCTTCCCTTTGGAATAACTTGAACCCTTGCCTAGAATTTTTGGTTCGCAGACTATTTTTTGTAAATAATTAATTGGTTTCCTAATTATCCTTAAAATTAGGTGGCGACTCTAAATTAAATTATTTTTCCTAAAACACCAAAATTAAACTATATTCTTTTAAATATTCTTTTATTTAATTATTTTTGCGAGTTTCCACGACGTTGCGCCTTCGGGATGTCAACAGAATGGCGACTCTGCTGGGGATTATCAAGGTTCTAACCATTATGGATTCATTTTTTTTTTTTCAAATTGAGGAGATTTTATTTTTATCATGTGATATATATATTTTTTTGTATATTTGTTGTTTATTTGTAAATTATTATTATTATTTATTGTATCATCTATATACTGTCGTTACATGCATAGCATACCTTCCGCAAATTGGCCATTTTTTATTTATTACTTAAATGACGGTTATGCGGGTCGCAGCCGTTGAATCCAATTTATTTATCGGGGTACCCTGACGAAATGAGTTGATCTCGAGGGGTCAACGGTCGTTATCTTCCCCAACACGAGTAGTCCGCATGGGTCACCGGTCCACTTTAAATAAAGCCCACTCTTAGTAAACCTGAGCTAGAGCGGAACCATTCGATTGTTAGGTTTCCTTTGGTTTGATTAGTCATATGTATATTAGGGCATGTTATACGTCATTTATTTGTATAAATAATGCATAATTTGTTTCATTCATATTTATTTAATTTTGTGTAAATACAAATGTAAATTTTACGAGTTATAATCTGGTTGAACTACGTTTGACCTGATTCCCATTTTAACGGAATACGTAGGCGCCAGAATGGCTCGGTCATATTCCCTGTATGCTTTTCATTTTGTTACTTTAGAAACAGGGACAATTTTTTTTAGGTTTAAAAAAAAAAATACTTTCAATCACCGAGTTTGTTGAGGTTGAAACAGGGACAGAATTTTTGAGGATTCATTTTTTGAGAAATCCTCAAAAATTCTACCAAGATTGTACTCGAATGTTAAATTTGCAAGGCGCCACTTTGAACTTGTGTATATTTTAATTTTTGTATGTAATTTTGTATTCAATAGATGTATTTCACTTTGTTTATCGTACATTTTTTTGGAAGAAAAAAAAAAGAATTTTGTTTGATATTAATTTAAATAGTTTGTCCTTTAATATGATTCATTGACTTCTTTTTAGTTATGTTATTTTTCTTTAAAAAAATATATATTTATTTATTTATTTAAAAAATACATTCCATGTCATATCTTCACGAACTACGTGGACCTGATTCTCATATTCATGAGATACGTAGGCAACCATGTTTGGGTTCGGTAACCATTTTTTCAAAATTAAAAAAAATATATTTTTAACAGTCAATTTTGACTCAATTGGGACCAGTACAGTTAGACGCATGTAAATGTTTGACAAAATGAAAATGACTGATTTTGTGGTAAACCATAGATTCTTTTGGTACCTCTCAATATATTTTTTTTATGCTTGAGAATATTCTTGCATGCATTCAAGATAAGAATAAAACTAACCTCCGTGTTTCAAGTGCGTTGTGTGGTGAGCTTTAGATTAAAATTCAATTGCATCGCATTGTTGATCTAGAACTTGGTCCGAATGTTTGTTGAGGCGAAATTCTGAGTAATGCTTGATTTGGGAAAGGATTGTAGGCCTTCTTTGACCCGTTTGTGCCTTTCAAAGCCTACCAAATGACATTAATCCCTAGTTTTTCCCCACTTTGAGCCTGAAGCCTTTTCTTTTGACAACCACATTTTAGCCATTACCCTTTTTGAGTGCTTACATGCACTATCCCTCTCTTGGTCCATCCTCCTTGAGCGCACAAAAAAATGTGTAAATGATAAAAGGAAGATTCAAGTTTGAAATTTCTATGAAATGCAAAGTCTCAAAATTAAGGAAACAAAATGATTTCGAGAGACAAAAAAAAAAAAAAGTGAAAAGAAAAGGATGTTGAAAAAAAAAAAAAACAAGAAAAGACAAAATACCCCTACAAGGTAAAAAAAAAAAAAAGAAGAAATTGCTCTAACAAAAGAGAAAACTTTCAAAAAGAGGCTAAATGAAGAAAATTCTCAACGAGTAATGTCTCCGTGAAGTTGAAACAATAAGGAAATGACAACAAATAGGATCAAGCGTCAGATGAGTATCAATTGTTAAAAGCACAAATTCAATGTGACGCTCGAGGAGAGATTAAGTCACTTTTATCCCAGATAAATATCCTACCAGCCCCTAAGCCTGCATTACAAGCTAATTACAAGTCCTACATGATCTCATTTCAAACGTTCTCACATTAGTGGAGACTTACATGAAGTTCAAGCATATGGTATCACCATTGCATGCATTGAATATCTTTCTGAGCGTGAGTGTATTTCGCAAAGTGTCCTTAAATCAAATATTTTTTACATGTGTGAAATAGGACTTTCTTTGTTGTGAGAGCACTTGACACATGAGAGTTGGTATAATTCAAAATCTTTGTTTGAATCAAGTTGAACAGATCTTGTTGATATTTTAAATATGTTTGAGGTACCATTTGAAACTGTAGGAGTTACTTTGAAATTCAATCTCAGTTGAACAAGAATTGTGAGATATTTTCTAACTGTTGGTACCAATTGGAGTTAAGGTTTAATCATTCCTTTACATTCTTTATTTTTTTTAAAAAAGAAAAAAAAAGGGGCCAAGCATTTTTGGGATCCTTTTTATATATATACTTTTAAAGAGATTCTTGAATTATTTTTTCTTATAAATTGCATCTTTTTCTTCTGATATATGATCGTTTGTTTAAAATAATGTGACATTAGGCTAATCCCATCAGCGTGTGATGCCTGTTTTATTTCATTGAATTGTGCATTCCAAATGTAGCATATCTTAAAGAAAAAAAAAGTTAAATAATTTTGGAGCGTCACTTGCCTTCAACGTGACAAGTTAAATCATTATTGGAGTGTCACTGCCTTCAGTGCGACAAGTTAAATAATTTTGGAGCGTCACTTGCCTTCAACGTGACAAGTTAAATAATTTTGGAGCGTCACTTGCCTTCAACGTGACAAGTTAAATAATTTTGGAGCGTCACTGCCTTCAGTGTGACAAGTTAAGCTATTTTGGAGAGTCACTTCCTTCAACGTGACAAATTAAGCTATTTTGGAGAGTCACTTCCTTCAACGTGACAAGTTAAATTATTTTGGAGCGTCACTTGCCTTCAACGTGACAAGTTAAACATCATTGGAGCGTCACTTGCCTTCAACGTGACAAGTTAAACTATTTTGGAGTGTTACTGCCTTCAGTGTGACAAGTTAAATAATTTTGGAGCGTCACTTGCCTTCAACGTGACAAGTTAAATAATTTTGAAGCGTCACTACCTTTAGTGTGACAAGTTAAGCTATTTTGGAGAGTCACTTCCTTCAATGTGACAAGTTAAGCTATTTTGGAGAGTCACTTCCTTCAATGTGACGAGTTAAGCTACTTTGGAGAGTCACGTCCTTCGACGCGACAAGTTAAACTATTGTTGGAGCGTCACTTGCCCTCAACGTGACAAGTTAAACCATTATTGGAGCGTCACTTCCTTCAACGTGACAAATTAAGTTATTATTGGAGCGTCACTTTCCTCAATGTGACGTATTAAACTTGGAGCAAAGTTAAATTGTTATTGGAGCGTCACTTCCTTCAACGTGACATGTTAAGTTAGAACACTTCCTGCAATTGATTAACGTGTTACTTTGGATCATTTTTTCCTTCATGAGTAGCACACCTAAAATGGATCGTCATCTCCTTCAGTATGACATGTTAAACCAGGGACATAACAAGTCCAAAATGAAGATCATGCTAGTGTATATAACTGGGACAAAATTTTTGAGGAAGACCTCAAAAAATTTTGCAACTTCCACCGCAGTCAAGGCACTCCTATTTAAAGGTTATGTGTTTGGTCAAAATTGGTTTCGTCAACTTTCTTTGTCCACGATCCCTTTCATTGATCATATCCAAAGAAAGGGACAGCTGTTGACACCCAATTTTGGCCCAAAGTTTAAAATTCATACTTTTATATTGTTATGTTTTAGTTCTTGCTAAATTCATTACTATGTGTTAAATTACATATTTTTGTGTATTTTATATTTATTTTATTCGTTTTTATATTTTTAACGCAGTGTAATAAATTATTTTTTCTTGTCCAAATATAATTATACGTGTATGTTTAATTGGCCCAATTCGAACCCGTGTCTTTCTAGCCCATTAGATTATTTTTTTATGTATATATAACCTTGGCAATAGAATAATCATTTGGGGGGAAATCTTAGAAAAAACCCTAAAATTTTTTGCCCTCTCCCCTTTCTCAAACAACAACACAGCCACCTTTCCTCCACCCATTTCAGCCATAAAAAGCAGCCCCATTTTCAGCCTCCAACACCACCCAAAACTCCATCTAAAATCACTCAAAAACCCTGTTGTTCCGAGCCCAACACAACCACGAAAAACACAGCCAACAACAACACCAATTTCGACCTGAAAGTCAGCCCCGTCCAACCCCCAAAACCCCATTTCAAACGCACACCAACCAACCCCGAAACGCCACTCAAAATAGCCTATCAAACCCATCGGAAAACCATCACCTCCACAAACAAGATCCGTTCGAAATGGTCACCAGCAAGCTTGCATGAGATTCGGCTCAATGCGCACAAGTTCAGGCGAGCCAAAGAGCTCCAGCGAACAAGAGACACCAAGCTCGGATGGACAACAATACTGTCGCCTTTGTTCTCCTCACTCCCGTCAAATCGGTTAATTCTTTCCTTTCCCTTCTTTACATTTCATATGCGTTACACATTCTTCTTCTTTTGAGTATAACACATGAAGTGGATTTTTACTGCTACGGCTTTGATTTTAGATTTGTTATTGACATTTTTTAAAATCACTTTTTGTTGTTGCTTTGTGGCTGTCTTTAGTTTATTACTATATTTATTATTTTGTTTGGTTAATTATTGTTGGACTGTTGGTTTATTATTATAATTGTTGTTTTTACTATCCTTGTGGTTTTATTATTATTTTTTGTCACCTTCTTTAGACTATCGTTGTACTAATTGGATTTTATATCGTGGACTTTCTAGGCACCATCGTTCTTCATTGTTGGGTTATTTTATTTTCTTACTGTAACTCTATTTGTTTTGCCTGGTTAATGATAGTTTTTTTTGGTAACTTCGTGTAGTATTATATTACTTAAGTTTACTTTATTCTGGTAGTTTTTGTTCACTTTTTCGTTCAGATATTAGCATTTATAATTGGGATAATTTATTTGATATATTGTTTGTTAAAAATGGCCGAGGAAAAATCTATCCGTCGGATTTCGAGGCCTCCCCATTCAAAAGGACGGAAAAAGTTAGTTTATGTTCATATGTGTTATATGTTAAAATTATTGTTTTAGTTTAGATTGATATTTGTTATATTTTAAAATTAAGAATTTTTTAAATACACGCACATCTTGTTTTGTTAAGAATGGCCAATGAAGAAACTTCTCCGTCGGTTTTCGAGGCCTCCCTTTTAAAAAGACGGAACAATTTTAGTTTATTATTTATTTATTAATTATTGTGTATGTTGTTGACGTTGGATAAATATTAGGACATTCTTTATATTATTATTTATTTCCTTATTTATGTATATTTTGTGATTATTATACTCGTGTTATATTATGTATCTCCTCCTCGATTTGAAAAGAAATGAGTTCAGCCGGGACCCACGGTTGTGGATTCCGAAGGGTGCTAATACCTTCCCTTTGGAATAACTTGAACCCTTGCCTAGAATTTTTGGTTCGCAGACTATTTTTTGTAAATAATTAATTGGTTTCCTAATTATCCTTAAAATTAGGTGGCGACTCTAAATTAAATTATTTTTCCTAAAACACCAAAATTAAACTATATTCTTTTAAATATTCTTTTATTTAATTATTTTTGCGAGTTTCCACGACGTTGCGCCTTCGGGATGTCAACAATCAATATAGATCGATTCGATTTATACGATTTTGAAATTTGACAGATCAAATCTGGCTAGCTCACAACTTTGACGGACTTTAATATTGCCAACTCAGACCTATGTGGACCACTGACTGGGTTCCTGAACCTACAAAAAATATTTTTTTAATGAATTTTTAAACCTAAATTCTAACTTTAAAATGGTAGCTTGATATTTACGAGATAATATGCATACTGTTCCTCACCAATTTCAAATCATAATTAAATTATCTCAATAGTACTTATCAAGTACTAATTATCTAATACTTTGATTGTTAGTAATATATATAAATTTTGTACTTATACATTTAGAAATTTTTTAAAAGATTAAATGGATCAACATGATGATTAATTGAGGATTTTTCAAAAAGAGCAAAAACTTGAAATATAATAAGGTAAAAATAATTATAATTTGCTAAAATTATGCTTTGTAGCTACATATTATAGGAGAGAGGAGAGTGAGATCGAGAGAGGGAGGAGAGAGGGCAAAGAGTGGAGAAAGACGAATTGTATTTGTATATTTGTCAAATAATTGTATATGTGTAATTAATATGCAAATGTATTTGTATATCTCTGGCAAGCAAGATTGGGAGAGGGGGGAGAGAGGCGAGCGAGATTGAGAGAGGGAGGAGAGAGGCGAACGAGTGAGGGCAGAGAGTGGAGAGAGACGAATTGTATACGTATATATGTTGAATTGAATATATATATCTATCAAATAATTGTATATATGCAGCTGGTATACATATGTATTTATATATCTGGCAAGAGATTGCAGAGAGAAAGAGGAGAGGGGAGAGAGAAAGAGGAAGAGAGGAGCGAGAAAATAGCAGCAAAACCCTAACTATAGTCATAAATTGTAAAAAAAAATCAAACTATTGTGGTATAATGTAAATACATACCACATGTTTGCCTAGTTATGTAATTTACTCTAATTTAATTAATACAAGCTAGAGTAAGCATATATACAAAATTCTGAATTTATACAATTAAGAACGACACTATACAAATTCTGAATTTATACAATTAAGAGCTCAAAATATATAAATTCTAGACATGAATCACGTAATTATAATTATAAATTAATATTGAATAACAATTTAATTAAACTATCACTATATTAACTAACATTTCTTTTTCTTATCCACGTTATTTTTACCATTTTTAAACTCAACCTTATTCATAAAATTGAAGTTAGAAAAAAGACAAAAAATAAAATAAAATGCAAATTGAACACATACTAAAGGAAATGTTTTACATAATTATTCATGTGATTAATTTTAGGAACAAAGGAATCTTCCAAAACGTAGACAAGTTGGCCACAACAATGTTTTGGTCAATTTCAAAATATTAGTACAAATTAATTTTAATAAAAATAGAAGTTTCTTCAATAGTCATCGTGGGATGTACACATCTTGTCTACAAAGACGGCACTACCAAATATTATAATGAAATGATAACGACAAACAAAAACAATAACATATTCGGAGTTTGTGAACCCTCGTCTCAAAAACTCATAAGTAGAATAAACTAGATATGACTAAAAGGAAAGGAAATGGAAAGAGCAACTAATAATGAAAGACACTCAGTAGTATATAAATACGATAAAATTAACACATATAAGATTAATATTTTACGACCTCCACTCCTTCTTATTAACTTATTAAATCTTAAATTTAAATAGATATCAAACATCAAAATTTAAGATAGAAAATTAAAAATAAAATGTCTACAAAGGCGGCCCCTATTTGGCCATCTTTTGTGAGTAGTATATAATTTTATTTATTTTTTTTATTTATAATCTTGTCCTTCTTTTTTGATTTATTCAGCCAAGCCAACTCACTAGTCAAACTTTTATTTAAATTTGGACTAATTTGATAGAATAGATGAGAGATAATTAATTTAAAGAAGTTGGCTATTTTGTTGTAATATTTCAGCTCATGATATTGTCTGCTTTGAATCTAAATTCAAATAATTTTAAAATCAAATAGAAATGCATCATTAGTAAATTTGGCATGTTTACTTGTACTGACATGAGACTTCTTATCTTAAAATAAATTGTTCTATATGTTTATTAGAATTAATTAAAAAGTAATTTGTTCTAAAATTGGTTATTGTCAAATTACATAAGTATTATGTTTATTCTATATTAAAATTAAGTAATAAATTTTGATATTTATTCTTCAATGAAATGAGCCCTTATAATATTAAAATAATGTTCTTGTTTCATTTTACATTTGCAAATAGAATGAAGTCTAATTTTCTTTTACTTTACTTTTACAAAAAGTAATTCATTAGTTTACTTTAACATGAAAGCCCTTTTATTCTAGATTCTTTTCCTTTCCTAAAGTGAATTAATTAGGTTTTCTCCGGTCTTATGCTCTGTGATCTTATTCTTCTCTAAGACTCGATGCTTTATCTGCTTCTTTAGTTTAGTAGGACTTTAAATATTTTAACATTTTACTATTATCTCGTAAAAATAAAAAAATTATTTTTGAAAAACTCTCAGTATATTAAACTCAGATATAAAAAGAATAATGATTAACTGATAAATAAGAACAACATCAATTCAACTCTAATGGAAAAAAAAAGAATTTTAATTCTATAACAAATTAAGAAAATATATAATTACAATCATAAATCACATTTTATCTTCTTCTTTTTTTTAATTTCTCCAATAATTATATCATAAATCAGCATTTCTATTATTATTATTATTATTATTATTAGCAAAACCAGAAAATGGAGCAGCATATCGAGATGAGAAATTACGTAAAAGCCCATCATCATCTTCTCCACCACCATCGCCATTATCGAAATTGAGAGCATAACTATCTGAATCATACTGAAACTGCGTCGTTTTAGCTGAAGATCTCTTAGGGTTAAAGTATTTTCCGATTTTTCTTACCAAATTCTTCCATTTGGGTCCAGCTACGAGTTCAGAATACTCCTTCAATTCCTTCATATTTTTCACTATCCATGAGTCTCTGTTTTCAGTAATTCCTCTTTCTTGGAGCAGGGAATTTTCTTCGACTTCTTTTTGGGTTGATGGGAAACAAGGGAATCTGAAACATCCGCACCAAATCGAAGTGGGTTCTTCGTGAAAATAGAAATCTGTTCCTTCTTGGGCATTTTCTCTGATGGGTGAATAAGTGTTGTTCATCATTTTTCTTGAAAGTTCAGCTGAAAAATCGATGTGGGTGTTTTTTGTCGGAGGTTTCGACTTGAGGGGTGCTGTGTTTAATATTCTTGAAAAGTCAGCTAAAAATTCGACCTGGGTGTGTGTGTTTTGGGGTTTATTGGCTTCTGTTCGTTGTGCTCTGTTTAATATTCTTGAAAATTCAGCAAAATTCGATCTGGGTGTGTATTTTGGAGTATATTACCTGTTATTCCTCGTGCTCTGTCTAATATTCTTGAAAATTCAGCTAAAACTTCGATCTCTGTGTGTGTATTCTGGAGGTATATTACCTGTTCTTCGTTGTGCTCTGTTTAATTCTCTTGAAAATCCAGCAAAAAGTCGATCTGAGTGTGTGTGTGTTTTGGAGGAATTTGAGATCTTGGGGTTTTGGGGGTGGGGAGGAAGATGAATGGTGGTGGAGATGGATAAAAATGGTGGATATATATATATAATTATTGTATGTATATGCGTGTGTGTTTTGTGTGGGGAGATGACTAAGAAAGATGACAGAAATGATTGAGAAAAGAGGTGTTTGATGATTTTTCTTTTGACCAAGTAAAGGTTGGTTGATTATTTTCAGGAGTTAACATGATTTATTATTATATGGTAAATTGTGGAAATAAATTATTTTCCGTCTCATTTTTTGACTTAACATGATGGATTTTTCAAAAACAGTTTTTCTATCTCAATGAGGTCGTAGTAAGGTACGTACATTTTACTCTCCCCAGATTTCACTTGTGGAATTTTGTGGGGTATATGTTGTTGTTGACTTAGCATGATCTTTTAAGGAAAAAAGAAAACTTTTTGAAACTTGTGGTTCAAATATTTGTGTGACTGAGAATAATTTTATTAACAATAAAAAAAACTTTATGAATTTTACTATCCATAAAGTTTGAATCAGATAATCGCGTGTGTTAGTCCATAAATTGCTTTTGTGGTAATTGTATTTGGTCAATTTTTTCGTGAAATCTTATAAAATTATCTGTAATGATACGTTGAAGAATTCAATAACCTTGACTTGATCCGTTGGGGCCTTTTTTTAAGCATTTAGGGATCACTCGATAATAATAGTATGATTTTTTTTCACTTTTAGTGTATGTTAGTCCAAAGAGTCTTTAATGGTATGATTTTCAATCAATTTTTTCATGAAACATATAAAGAATCGACTGTAATGATCTGAAGAAAAATTTCAATAGCCTCAGCCGAATCCTCACGATGATTTTTAGCATTTAGGGATAGTGATGGAGTCAAAATGCTAATAGTAATTAAATTCGATTACGAAATAGGTGAGAGAGATTGGACTTACTAGTCCTATAAACTCTCTATATAAATTAAATTTTTTTAAAAAATCAGAAGGAAAAAGAGATGAAGCTTATTTATCTATTAGTATTAAAAAGACTAATATAATAATTATATAAAAAATAAGATCATTAAAGAATAATAATTAATTTAATATACTAGTCCTAAAAGATAAAGAGATCCGTTAGGTGTTGGGGCCAGGGTGTAGGATATTTTCCAGTAAAAAAGAACAAAAACATAATTAATTACGAAATCAAGATTTTCACTAAAAAAATTCGAACTATGAAAACATAAACACACAAAAAATTAAAAGAAATTCGACATATACTATATATATATAAATAAAAATTAATTTTAATCATATATAAATAGTATAATTTTTCAACGAAGTCAGATAAACCTCCTCGACCCTACCTAACTCTGTCCTTAATTGAGTATGCTTCTTTCTTTTTGGCTAAAATGAACTATGATTGTGGTTAGGTGCAAGGGGCCCTTATAATTATGTTGGCTACATAATGAACAATTATGTTGGCTAATAATAAAATTAATTAAGGCGCATTAATCACGCCTCGTAAGAGGTGATTAATTACTTGATAACCTAACAAAAAGTGATAAATCACAAATCAAACAACATTAATATGGATTAGAACACATAACAATCCATTAATCAACGATGCCTCAGTCCCAAACAAGTCGATTAATCGCCTGTTATAAAAAAATTATGAGAGAAGAAAATGTTGCGTTTCTTTTACTTTGGTTTGATGTAAATTTGGTTAGTATCTGAGACTCTATTAGAAAATCTAAAAGTCCAGAAAACAAAGACAAGAGACCAATCACTATATTATGGTTACACTTGAGCTAAAATTTATATACCTAAGTTTATCAAGGTAATTAAGAAAAAAACAACTACAAAAGGACAGTGCAGAAAATTAACTTTTAGCTTGGTTGGTGTTTGCTGAAGTAGGTGATTGTTGGTTTTGTCCTTTGGGAGGGATCTTGGACTGCATCACTCGTAGCTCGTTGGCGATCTCGGTGAAGTTAGGCCTCTCGGAAGGTTCAGCTGACCAACATCTCTCCATGAGTGACTTCCAATCTAGGTCACAGGACTCGGGCACTGGAGGTCGCAAGGTGTTACTCACTATACCACCTGCATTGGATTCAGTCGTCAATACTCGAGCATTTGGACAATATTTGGTTGAAGTTGAAAAAGAAATATTTGAAGTCGATGTTGAAAAGAGAGAGTTTGGAAGTCGTTACCGATTATAGCCCCATAATGCAATTCGGCATATGGTTCTTCTCCGGTAAGAAGTTCCCACAGTACAATTCCAAAGGAGAATACATCAACCTACAAACACGACCAGTGAAGTATGTGTTAACACGCAGGGATAAAGAGATGAAATATTACTCCCTCCGTTTTAATTTGTTTGTCTTGCTTTTCTTTTTAATCCGTTTCCAAAAGGAACGTCTCTTCCCTTTATTGACAACTCTTTAATTCTAATTTTCTCTATGACATGTTTAAGACCACAAGATTGAAGGATATTTTGGTATTTCTATGTATCATTAGGTTAAGACCACAAGATTTAGAAGTCGTCTTTACTTTCTCAAACTCCGTGTCAAGTCAAAACCAAACAAATAAATTGAAACAGAGAGTACTTATTTTGTTACCTTCTCAGAGACAAGACTGCTGCTTCCATTGAGAAGTTCTGGTGCCATCCAGGGGAGAGTTCCTCGTACACCGCCGGAGATTAATGTTTGACATTTCACTTTGGATAGCCCCAAATCACCAACCTTAAAAAAAAAGGAGGATAGATTTACAGTTAGTATCAAACTGAAACAGATGATAATGTGGCTGGGAGCTTTTACGATCTGCAATGGCCGCTTTCGTAAAGAAAAGGCGATTTCATATATGTAATGCAGGAAAAAAGTAGAACAAACAAAGAACAGCTGAACAAAGAATTGAAAACAGCAACTCATACACGAGAAAAATCATACCAGTCAAATTCAAAAACCATCTAAAACTTCAGATTTTGATTCAACAATGCGATTTGAAATCTTTAATTTTGGATTTATAACTTGGTATACTTCCAATTTCTAGTCACAAAACATTATTTACTCGGATGTTCCCTTCACTTCAGTTATCATATTATTGGTTATGTGTTGCTGTTTCTCTTCCCTGTTATTTTCTGCATGATTTCTCAGCTCCTTCATTTCCTTTCCATACTTGTTTCCAATATGATGTTTACTTGAACCGAGGGTCTATCGGAAACGACGTCTCTACCTTCACAAAGGTAGGAGGGTAAGGTTGCGCACACACCACCTTCCCTAGGCCTCTCACTTGTGGGATTACACTGTGTATGTTGTGCTATCTTTTAATAACTAATACATCAGTTCCCAGACAATAGCTATGGTTCAAGTCTCTTCCTCTTCAAATAAATCACATAATAAAGGGCCACACGCCTTACTCCTATAATGCATGCATCAAAGCAAATGCCTAAACAAGGCAAAGCGCCTATAATTGAATTGACAATCCATTCCTACAAGTGGTACCACAAAGTTATAATTCTTGATGATTCTCATCCAATCATCCATGCTAACCTCTATATTTTACAAAAGAGTTCTGCCAACCCTCAAAATAGATTTCTATAGCAGCACCAAGGAGAAGAAACTCAGTGACGTATTACACCGTCACTTGGTACTTATTTATTGGGAATGCTACAGATACTCGCTTTTAAAAGTGAAAAGCGCAAAACAACCAACAACTTGTGTGAGCCGGGACTCAAAGTGAAAAGCGAGAAATGAACCACATATTTCTTTGGAGAGAAACGTGTTACTTAACATGAAATAGAAATAATCAAACATCTATGAAATTAGCACAATAAGAATTATAATAACTAATTCCAACATCAAATATTCGATAATGTTGATGTTAATCCAACACTTCAAAGTTGAAATTCTAATAAGCATCAATTCTCATCAGAATCACTTTATGCAACCATTATTTAGAACATGAACTTCTCGAAAGCAGAAACTTCATCCATAAAGCTGTAACCCTGTGCTTCACATTCTTTCATCCTTTCAGCAATAAGGTGATGACTCTAAGGAACTATTCTCGCCTGGTGTAATGTTAAGAAATGCTTTACATTCCTCTTAGTCCTGACTCAAGCATCAGAACAGATTTCCCCTAGCAATAATTTCATCAGTCAAAAATTAAGATAAAGCTACAAGGCTCTTTGGAGGCTGTAAAAGAATTGATCTGTTTGACGCAATATAGGAGTAGGAGAGCGCGGTGAGATAGATAGACGTCCAATCCTGCAGCAGCTAGTTGCTCGGCCTTAGTCTTAGGCTGATCTCCGACTTCAATCAACCCTGTCGTACTTCGAAACATCAATCGATCAATCAAGAGGCTAATCTCTTTTGTTTGCGCCGGTAGCTAAAAGAAAAGTTGATTCAATTTCCAGTTAAACCCCCACCACCCCACCACCCTTTTTTGGATAAGCAAGCAATTTGTACCTTAAGCCCAATTTGGGCAGTTGATGATCATCATAACTTTTTTTGTTTTTTGATGAAGGATTTTCATAAGAATTTTACTATGATTGATTGTCAATTAGGCTGTACCAATACAGAGAGGCTGCATTGCATTCACAAGAAAATAAAGGGGAACAATTATAAAGGGCTTGATAATAGTACAGAGTAGGATTTACAAGAAGGTTGTAGACCATATTGTCCACAATATTTTTATGATGGCGGCGACTGGACCACCTCTTGTGAACCTCAACTATTCCATCGAGTATCTCTTACCTCCCACTAGTATGGGTATCAATAGCTCTATCCACCATGGCTTAAGACATATGGGAAGAAATCACGTAGTATTTTTCCGTCAACTAGAATTTGAATTGACCATCAGGCTACACTTGTATTGTCCGCTCCTCTCTCATTGATTGTACCACTATCTATAAACAAAGAATTTCTAGAGAGTCCTCCTAGTCGACTAAAGGCGCAATCACATCTAGCTTTTCGGCTAAAGTGTGAGCAAGGGCATCTTCAAAAGGAAAAGAATAACACTACTTAAGCATTTTCATAGTGTAATCGGTAGTTCTTAAGTGCAAGGAACCATCAAAGTGATGTCGGCCTGATTTAATTCATCCAAAATAGCAACAAATTTACCCAAAGATGGCATAAAGTTAAAACACTCGGGACTTTCAAAAGCTAAAGATGAAAGCATGGGAAAATAATCTATGAGATCATGAATTCTCCCACCCCCCACCCCCCCACCCCACCCCAAAAAAAAAATTGATGGCCATTGGCCATGAATATTTTTACTTTTTTCTGTAGTTGAATTCTAGAAATCACATTTGACCATAACAGTCAAAAAATTCTGAAATTCGAAAAATACCAAAAAGTTGTTTTCACTTTTTACACTCCAAACAACTCGCAAATATTCAAAAAAACAACTCCAGTTTATATTCATGATCAAACACAACTCCAATTTTCAAACACCATTTTTCACTTAGAGAACTTCTTTTGCCGTTGGTTTCTCTTTTTATATATGCGGTGTCCACACCAGCTTGCCACACCTTAACTAATTTCAGGGGACACCTGCTACCTCCTAAAAGCACAAGAATCGGTAACCTTGTCTACAATGCTTGGAGAAATGGAAAGAAATCACCTAATGTTTTGCCTTTGTTGGGATTTAAACATGATAGCTTGGTTTCTCTCTTGATGTCCCAATGGCTTAAAATGGCTTAGTTACTCTCTTAAGTCTTAAGTAGCACAAACCTAGATGTTGTCACCATGACGGACATAAGTACAAGCTTTAAATACGTGTCTTACTTCCAGAGATATGAAAATTGTTCATATAACCACAATCCTCTAGGAAAACATTGAAATACAAGATAATGTATACATACAACAAATTTCAAGATCCTAATCTCAACAACATACCTAGTATAATCCCAAGATCCTAATGTCAATTAAGATTATTAAAAGCAAGGTCCATCCGCATCCACCAAAGGTTATTCTTATCATTGAATGTTTACATGCCAAACCATTTTAACTAAGCAAAAAAAAAATATGGAATTATATTCCTTTGGAGTCCAGAAGAGCAACACAATTGCCCTAACCAGCTAAGAGGGAAAATAGAGAAAATTAGGTGAGCTGGATTGTTTTGGTATAGTTTGGTAAGGTGGTGAGAATTGACAAGCCTGAGCACAACTGAATGTCACCTAAAACTTAAAGCCTCATGAGGTTGAAATAGAGTAATTTTCCCTATTTTCCTCTGGTATATAGAGTAAACCATGAGATATCTTTGATACTAGGAAATAAGATTTCATTCACAGTCCAATTCCAGATTTTCTCAAAGGAAAGAATTTCCCGTAGTAGTATTAACAACCTGCTCCTGATACATTTTAATAGTCCGTAACCACTGAAGTTGGATGTAAAAGATAGTTGCGAGTTCTGAAACATCTGTCCATCTGACTTACAAAAGCAACCAATGCAATTACTCGCCCCTCATACAAATCATGCTTCCAAAATGAGAATTAGATAAGGTGCCTGCTGTACCTATTGTAGGTTTTCTAAATAAGCATGAAATCCCCAAGGACTAGGGCCGCATGGTTTGAAATTATGTGGATAATGGACAAGTTTCTCTACCTTCCCCACTTGAACACCAAACTTTTGTCTGCAACACAGTTCAAATCTACTTTACATACTGTACTCCATTAATGAAGTTGCACATATTATATTCTTATCATCTATATAAAAGCACTGCTGAATCTAGTTCTGCAATGAGGTCTTTGAATTTAATCTCCACGTCAACACATTGGTCCTTTCATTTGAACATACAGAAATTCAGATCCATAGGCATATCTGATATTTGGTTAATAAGCAGAAACCATAGCCAAAATCAGCCCCTAGACTTTTGACAGCTGAAGCACTCAGCTAACTTCAAACAAAAACCCAATGTATATGATATCCAGTAGTGTTGTTGATTGAATGTTATAAGGCTTATGGAAGATCATAGAAGTAATTCAATGTGATAGACCTTGTTCACAACCTGGGGTGGAGTAGCTTCAAGACTATTTTTGGTCACCTTTCCCAGTAATAGTTTAGAGGGACGTTTAATTTAATTTAGAAGGGACGGAAACAGGTGCAGGAATGAATAGTGTCATTTCTCCGGATGGAGTCCCTCATACTTTCTGACAAATGGTATAAAGACTAAATTGTTTTCAGTTACAGAATAGCAATGAAAGATTAAAAGGCTGGAAACGGCAAAAAGTGAAGGATTTTTGCTTGAGACACCGTCTCAAGGCTGGCTACTACATCAAGATGTTCTACTACACCCATTGTGAAATGATGCACATCATCTGTTGTAACTCGAACTACAAAATACGATACCTGCTTGAGGAAGATACAAAGTTTATCAATATAAACTATGATGTAATTGCTTCAGCTGGGAACTTCTTGAGATGTTAAGCAATAAACACATCACCTCAAATGCAAAAGCAGCCTCCAAGCTCTAAATCCTTTTTAAAATTTTGACAAAGCCTCCAAGATGTTTTGCTTTCTTTGAACCGACGATCTATAGGAAACAGCCTCTCTACCTGCCAGGGTAGGAGTAAGGTCTACATACAATCTACCTTCCCCCTCCTCCCCACTCCCCCCAACCCCACTTGTGGGACTATACTGGGTATGTTGCTGTTCATAAGACCTCCAAGATCTAAAATGTTACCTCAATCAATGAGAGCGATGATCTGCAGGTCAGGGTATGTCATACTTGGGTATCAGATTACACAAATATTGAGTTATAAATGTCAAACTAAGATCTCTTTTACCTGCCCCATTCTAGAATTAAAACTCCTTTACTAAAAGACTTTAAAACTCCTTTACTAAAAGGCTTTTTATCTTATTCTCAATAAAAAATTATGCTTCCATTGCAGATCTGTGAATACAGATTACAGTAGGATGAGTATGTAACACCCAATAACTTCTTTTAGTTCAATGAAAACTCAGAACCAACTGCAAATGCTACTAGATGATGTTGTACCAAAATAGGTTGATCAATTAACCATCAGCAATCTTCTAACTGTGCATAAAGCTAGATTAGTTTCTGATGTCAACATGTAATAGAATTTGTTAGACAAGGATTAACACTCATTCTCTTTGCCGAGATAATTGGATACTAAATCTTTAACAGTTAAGCACATCATTTTCTATCAACTAACAAATAAAAGTGTTGGTTGATAGAAGATTTACAAAAAGATATTTTTCATATCATGATCAAATCCTCTAAGATGGGAAGATAATCGTCATATCAAGATCTGATCCTCTAAGATCTTAGGATAATTTGTTATCTAGAATATCATATCTATCTTGCTCCTTATGTAAAATATATGCTTTTGTATAATCCCAAATTTCATGGGATTTAGGTGATTCTATTCCACAATCTCTTATGTATATAAATCCATGTACATGACATAGAAAGAGATGAATGAAATTATTCAACTTCAACTATCTTATTCCACAAAAAGCATCTTCTGGCAATGACTAACCTTGCATATTGGACGGTGGGGGTCACGCAGATTAACCAACAAATTGTCACTTTTCAAGTCAAAGTGCACTATATTCTTCCCATGCAGATACTCCATTCCAAATGCAACATCCATGGCGATCACGAGGCGTTTCCGCTTATCCAGATTCCTGAAGATAGTATGCAAACCCCATTTTTTATGTGTAACACCACAAATATTATACAATTTTAATGTATGCAGAAGAGTATAATTAGTGCTCAAACTGAAAATGCTTAAATCAACCAGATAGCTTTCCGAGGCTGCAAAATCCAATGCATGTCATGAAAGAAACCTACTAATCCACAAAGTAACTACAGTAAAAGCACCCTATCCTCGTGGCACACAGGAAAAGGCCCATCTTAAAATGATGATGCCTTTAACCTACCATTGCCGGAAAATAGCATGAAGACAAGAATTTATCAGTTATTATTTTGATTCCGATTTTTACGACCAAGTTATTGAATCACTCAAACCATAGCAGAGGTCAACCCTAAAACAAGTTTAACCGACTCAGTGGTACAAAAACCAGCAAATTAAGTTATTAATAATTCAGATTCCATTTCAAATACCTGCAAATAGAAGTAAGAATTGAAATACCAATAAACAAATACTCTGTTTAATACGTGCAAGCAAAAAGAAATACAAAAAGAAGGATTACCTCTCATTCTTTTGTAGAGCATTTCTCAAGGATCCGTTAACCATATATTCTGTCACAGTCGCTACTGAGCCACCCGGACCATCTAGCACAACACCGTAGAAGGCAACAACATTCGGATGGTGCAAGTCTGCAAGTTTGATGGCCTCATTCCAGAAATCATCCCTCTAAATGAAAAGATAAACGCAGCAAAAATATATACATGAATAAAAGATGCAAAGATCTTGAATAAATTAGATAAATTATTAGGTGCAGGGGAAAAGACAGAAACAAAAAGATTTGAAAGAGGGGGGAGAAAAACACCAACCATACGCTCTTGCTCTGAAGCTTTCCCAGCAAAACACCTGTCATTAATCCTTTTAATTGCAACATCAGTACCCCTCCACTTCCCATGATAAACAGTGCCAAATGTACCAGAACCCAATTCTCGAATCTCCTCAAGGTCATCATTCTTTATAATCTATTCACAAGAACATACTTTTTAAAAAACGGGAAAATTATAAAATTGCAACACTGCAGTGACAGCAAAAGATCAGTTCACTTTTTCAGTTAGGTAAAACAGATTATGGAAATTGGACTGGACAATAAGTGTTGAACCTGCAAGCGTCCAATGCCATCTGATACAGGAAACCCAAAATTTGCTCTCTCTGGAAATTTAATTTTAGTTTCCTGAAAAGAGATTGCTTCTGATTAGCAAGACTGGCAAAGATAAGAGATAAGAAACTGATTCTAAACAACTTGCATAGCAGCAGCTGTTGTTTGTGTGAGAGAATTTAAGACCTCAAGTTTATCCTTGGGGTCTTTTTCGGCATTAGTGCTTTCAGCTTCAACATTCTGTTGACTTGAAGATGGGGAGTCACTCTTCCCATGTGTGGACAGATCAGCATTAGATGGAGTTGATGACTGAAGAACAGAAGCAGCCACACCCTCAGCAACAGCCTGAAGTTCTTGCTTGATCATTTCCTCCTCTGAACCTTCAAAAGCAAATAGGAAACGAAAAAGTTAGGACTGGAAGAATATAAACCTACTAATACTAAATTCCAGAAAGAAGCAAAATCAAAACTTCTCACCTTTCTTGGACCATGATTGATCTGAACTGTAATCTGTATTACCTGAGGGAAGGTAAGCTCCATCCTCCAACCGAATCTGTGTTTGTAGTCCAACATTAGTAATAGTTGGCAACTCACTGCTATTGCCAAAACGGTTCTCGCCAGAATAATCCTTGGTGCCAGCAGCTTCCTTTTTCAGCTGAAGTTTACTAGGTTTAGGAGGAGGGAAATGGGCATCATGTTGCAAATTCCAAGGATCTTGATTGCTATATAAAGAGTTTGAATGCTCCTGTACACATGGTGAGGTACCATCGAGTATGGACATTTCGGCAGTTGTAGGATTCAACATTGGCTGGAAATGCTGAGCCCCATCTTTCCATTCAGCAATAGCTGGAGTTCTTTCTGTTGCATGGGCAGAGAGGCCAGTTAGATGGGGAGAGATTTCACCGGAAAACAAGTGATTAACCCCATAGTTTGGTTGGGCGTACACACCTGGATTTGTCATGACAGGATGCTGAGAGACTTCATACCCTTCTGCAGCCTGAATGTTGGGCAAGAAAGGATTCTCATTTGGAGAAACGGGAATTTCATGTGGATTCATGTTACTTGAAACCAAACCTGGATATCCCTCCCTCCCACCGAACTGTTGTACTCTGTTATTCAAGATGTCTTCCCTTCTAAAATTATCAACAGCTGGCTTACTCTGCTCATTATTAGCTAAAATTTCAGCAGGGCGCATCAGGAGATTTTCCATCCTTCCTTCAATTTGTCTCAAATGGTTGTAAGCCGTAACAGATTCTATATCATCTTCTTTCGGAAGCATGGTAGGTGCGGTTCCACCATATTTCTTGGGGGATTCAGCACTTAAGTTATCCAATGTTTGACCAGGCATGCTGCCAACTACAAGTAAATCACTACTGACTGGTTTATTCGCAGCAACTTCCTGTTTAACCTGATACTGTGATGGCACCAGAAGCTGCTCAGTGGCATTAACATGGCATGGTTGAGGAACAGCTCCAACAAAAACTCCATAAGGTGATTGCGCCGTACCTGTTAACCCTATCATACCTTGGGGGGCAACTGAAACCTTTGGGGGCTCTGCCAACTCAGGCTTTTGGAGGCTTCTATCATGTTCATACTGTTTATCGACAGTTTGTGAGACTCCAATTGCCTCACCTTGACCTTTTCCAACTCCATGATCCATCTGACCCCCAATTCTTCGCCCAACAGCAGCTCCCTGCTGTTCAACAGCTGCCTCACCCAGGGTTCCAGTTGTAACAGCTCTGTAAATAGGCCGCCCCATCTCATCCAACCTAAGGCTATGATACACCGGACTAAAATCAGATACTGAGCTTGCAGGACTCTCTCTTTGGTCTTGCACTACTGTATCTGAGTGTGCATGAGGCAGCGATTTTTGACACATTAGACAGTCATCAAACCTAGGTAATGCCTCAGAACCAGTAACTAGTGGTTGAGGCACCTGGCCTTCAGAAAGTGGCACCTGCTGTGTTTGTGGAATCTGGTGCCATCCATAAGCTCCTCCAAGAGCTGCAGGAGAGGGGTGAAGCTGATAACCACTGTATCCTTGGTCAACAGGAAACTGCACTACTCTCTGCCCCATTGTGCCTTCTGCCGGATAATGTTCTACCCTAAAATGTTGGGGTTGAATCTGTGAGGCGACCATATTCGGATTCATACTGACATGACCCGAAGGAGTCATTGTCATGTGAAGAGCAGGTACAAACTGCTGAGTTGGACCACCAGCAATTATATGCTGCTGATTGATTACTGGCGCAACAGTTCCCAAAAGCTGTCTTGGAAATCCCATTTGGGGAGGGACCTGAACATAATCTGTACGGTTGAGTGTCTCCCTCTGAGGATCCGCATAAGTTGGGAAATAAGGTGTAGTTCCTTGATAAGTCACTCCTGTTTGCTGCATATCATAACCCATTGTTTGCTGCTGTGCAGTGACAGGCACAATTTTCTCTATCCCATGCTCCGCCTGAGCAGATAAGCTTCGCACTGACCCAGGAACGACTACAGGAATGGTCATTGGAGCGACAGAAGCATCAGCATGAGTTACAGGATTTGCATCTGTAGACACCATGTAAGCAGGTTCTTGCGAGGTAGCAGAAGCCCCGCTTGGTGATAGTGCGTCAAAAGAAGGCACACCTCTAAGCTCCCCCTGACCATTACCTAAGACATCCACAGCTTCAGCGAGACTAAATTCTGAATTCTGGGTGGAACCAGCGCTAGCGTTACTTCCTTTCCTAGTAAGACCAATACCACTAACTCCATTACTAATCCCATTCACTGCCTCAACATACCTCTGTCCACTATCTTGCAGATCTCCTAATTGCACCACACTGGATGATTCCACCTCTGAAGCCGAAAACAGAAACACCCTCAATTTAGCAGACCCATCTGACGCTCTTTCTACCAACTTTTCATACTCATCCATCATATTTTCAAGATCTTCTGGACAAGAAACAGACACAAGTGCATCAAGATCCTCATCAGGCAACTGATACTTAATCGTCACATCCTGCCCACAAGTATCTACCATTTTGCGTACCAGTTCAGCAAAACTCACATCCCTCCTAACACTTATAATCCTAGTCTGTCCACCCACATATCTCAATGCCCCATCACTTGGCCTTGGGATTATCCTCCCCCCAAAACTGCACAAAAATTTAACTTTCCTTCCTGACACCGAACCATCACCACCATCATCACTAGCACGCTCAGACACACCACTACCAACCCGCCCCCCAGAATGCAAATTCTGTGACGATCCAGTACCTGAACTCATAACACCAACACTCACAACACCCGCTGGAGGCTGCGAAGCCACAACCTGTGGTGGGACCCACACCGTCGCCCCTGGACCAGCATTGGTATAACCTAAACCTACAAACCCGGCATCCGTTACAGTAGTAGGGTAATAAACCCCCTGTATAGTTCCAGGACTACCTCCAACATCCCGGGTTAAGTTACCATAAAACCCCTCAACAGTTCTACCAGATGTAGTCACAGGAGCAATACCCGAATCTTCGGGCACGGTCCTAACAATGTTCAACGGCCTCAAATCTTTGGGTATTGAATTTTGATCAAAAGCCATAATCTATACAAATCAAAATTGAATCTTTTAAGCCTAAAATTGCTATTTTGGGTTTTTTAAGGTATTATCCTTCTCTACATTAAGCTACTAACGAAAATCAAGAAAACCCAACACAACAAACCTCCAATAAACCCTAATGGGGTTCAACCAAATACAAGCAAATCAAAAGGGTTTCTCAAGAAATGTAAGTTTTCAGTAACCAACAACAGCAAACTGAAAATTACCTCCAAAAAAAGATCCGACCCAGCAAGAAAGTAGTGGAAACAAGAACAAAAACAGCACTTTCTTGCTAATCTCTCGAATTCTGCAGCTGATATGCCCCAAAAATACAATCTTTTTTATTTTTTCCTCATTTTTTAAAAAGATTTTGCAGGGAAATATTCAAATATGTGTACAGGGAAGAGAAGAAGCCAAGAAAAACAAAGAGGTCGGAAAGAAAGCTGCGTGGGTCGCTATCAAATTGTAGAAATGGAAGAGGAAGGTGCCTTTTGATTTTGATTTTGATTTTTGATTTCTTGAAAAAAAAAATTGCAGATAACCAAAAAAAATAAATTAATTAATTAAATAAAAAAAATAAATGGAAATGAGAAAGTGATAAAAGGGGGAAAGGACACGTGGAAGATTTCATGCACAAGTGTTTTCAATTTGCAAAATTTAGTCAATTTGGTGAAAATCTCTAAATGGAAACTTTTTCAGAAAAAGAAATGAATTTATATTTTTGAAGAAAAAAAAAACAAAGCATAGTAATAGTGAGTACTTTATACTACATTTATTTTACTTTATATTCCACTTTCCCCATTTGGACATTTTCAAAATAATTAGTAACATATTTGTTTAATTAAAAAAAAGGATATTATCGAATTTGTTATGAGGTTAAGAACACGTTGTTTACGGCATATTTTAAAGTGATAAAAGTTAAATTGTAATTATAAATGAAATATAAAAAATATAATTTTATTAATAAACAATGATGTGAACATATCTGTTTCTCCTGGTCATTGGATTCTTCTCTCCTATGATTTTTTCATAATTTGAAGGTCGCTAAAGACATATTTCTCAAATATAGGATGATTTGAACCTCCTTAAACTATATTTTGATCAATATTTTCGAAATTTGTAGGATATTTAAGATGTCTCTTTGTGCGAATATAATATTTTTTTTATACACGCATGAGCTAGGGTTCGAATAAAGTAGACTTCAAGGAACCCTAACTAGGATTCGTTTTTATAGAATCCTATAAAATTTCAATGTGTACACACAGAAATTAATTAGATTCATAAAATAGAGATTGTGTAAATAAATATATTATTTGGTAAGTGTATAAAGAGTAGTATTATTATAATTGAATAAGAGAATGAAATAGTAAAATCTAAGTATCATTGCTTTAATTATGATTCTAATGTTGACTTTATGTGTTGCTTTATAAATTAGAGATTGATTTGTGTTTTTCTTTTGGAATTTGCCTTAGTTGAGAAAATAATGGAAAAAAATGCAAAGTGCAAAAATGTAAATATAATATTTTGTATCTGAATAATAGTTCAATTATCTAAATAAAATATTAGTAAAGTACTTCAATTGTTGAAATTCTTGTGTTTGGCCTTATAGTACATCAAAGAATAGGATTGATTTATTTGGTCATATCATTATGCGCATCGATTATAATCTCGTTCTCTTTTTTGTGATTTTACATAGACTAACTGACGCATATGACTCTTCTTTCTTCCAAGATAACCTCAGGCCATATCTTTATCAAAAGAAGCTTCAGTTGGTACGACGATATATTGACAATAGTTGGTATAGATATATAATTAATGATTTCAATTGCTTTTGTCAGTGGTTCTTCAAAGACGGCACACTTCTGGAGACTCCATTCAATTCATCCTTTAGTATTATTCTAATGTCACGTGTCTTTACATTGTGCAACCCCATCGTGTTCACAGTAATTTCCACAAACAATTTGATGTAATTTTGAAATTTTATTAAGAATGATAAAACATGTTGAAAACCAAACGATTCCAAAATGTCCTTTTTACTTTACAATATTTAGTAATATAATGACAATGCTTTGATTGCGTTAATCAATCTTTTACTAATGCCAAAATTATAAGATTCAATATGTGACAACATAATCTAATTAACAAAACAAATCTAAGTCAAAAGATTAAATAACTAAGTAATTAATTTTAATTATAATCAATTGGCACATGAGTAATAATTAAGAAGAAGTGGGAATGATTATGGTATTGCACATGGCCTAGTTTTATTTTTAAATTGCATATACAGTCATGGTGGGATGTTATTTAATCGGAGGTCGCGAATTCAGTTATGGTAAGATATTATTTAATCGGAGGTCGCGAATTCGAGTTTTATATATAAAAATACAGATATCAAATATCAAATTTTAAAAAAAATCTATATCATAAATTTTGAGGACAAATATTTTGTCGATACATTATTATTATTATTATTATTATTATTATTATTATTATTATTATTATTATTATTATTAATTTTGATGATAAAATAAAAGGTGAATGATGCTTATGATCCCTTAGTTATTTACAAATTTTAATTTTAAGTTTTGGTAATTATATTTAACTATACAGATTTAATCTTCAATTATTTAAAATGTGTTGTATTTTTCATCTCTTCACTTATAAATGTTCATAAAATTTCATACACATATTATTCAAATATATACATTCTAATTAATTAAAAATTAAATGCATTAAAAAATCAAAAGTTTTATTCTTCTCAAAATAAAATAGAACTATACAAATGCACTTTTCACTAAAAAAAACCCATGTTTAATTCTAAAATAAATTTTAATTGACACAAGAAATCTACATACATTTCCTATAGATATAATGAGAAATTAATTTTTTTAGTTTCATTAGTTACAAGTCTTTTTCTTGTTTGAGTGCAAGTCAAGACGTACTTAACCATACTAATTAGATTAATCTCCCTCACGCTAATGATACTTTTAAAATAATTAGTTTAGTGTACGTGTTTTGCACGTATGTGTCGCGTCAATTTAAAAATTATATATAAATAGTACTTGCCATTAAATAAATACAATATCCATGTAACAAAATTAAATAAATACTTTTAGTTTGATGCAATAGTTTAATTTTGAGAAATAACAAAGATGAGAAAATCAATTCAATTGTTTATAATATAGATATGTTAATAGTTTTTTAATACATTTAGAGTTGAATAATTAGAAATTAAATAAGTGGTTGACTAAAATTTAATGTAACTAAAGATTACTAAATATAAAAGGAGTAGTTTAATATTTCCAATATAATTTTGCTGAATTCTTTTCTTTTTAAATTTGTTGTATTACATACTTTTATTAATAAAATATTTGATAGTCAAAATTTTAGTTAATTATTTAGATAGAATAGTCCTAATCAAAAGTAAATTCTAAATATAAAAGGATTAGTTTAATATTTTAAACGTAATTTTAATTACTATTTTTCTTTTTAAAATATTTGTTATATGACATACTTTTATTAACAAAATATTTGATAATCTAAATTTTAGTTAATTTTAAAATATTAAATATTAAAAAAGATAATAGTAATATACTTCATTTCCTTCCCTTTCCCGCCTATCCTATACAATTATATATATATATAGAATAGTCATAAATGAAGAGTGAATTCTAAATATAAAAAAATTATAATTAAAAAGTAAATCTTGAAACTAAATAAATAAAAGAGAAAATAATAAATTTAAAAAAAACAGTGAAAAAATAATTTTGTCTAAAGCAAAGTACTTCATTGAAAGGCAAAAGGTTCAAACAAAATTATTAAGGACCTTCGTGCTTCTAATATATTGTGGATTAATGAGATTTTTTTGGATTTAATCATGATTTACACTATCTCACAAGTCACAAGTATACTTAAAATTTAAACATGCTAATACATAAATATACACTCAAGTTTTGATTTTAGCTGATAAGTAAGTACTTCAACGATGAGAATGTGTATACATCTCAATTCGATCTGAACTGACAATTTAATGTTCTAACTCGTCCCCTCTATGTCTAGTGGACACTCAAACATGACGTGAAACGTAAATTTTGAAGATGTCTTGATGATGATTTTATAAGCATACCAATGTTAAGAGTGCTTTTGCCACTTCAACAGCTCTCCAATCTCCTCAAATTCTCAACGAAGATGAGTTAAGATATCTATATATATTTATTTATCATACAAGACTAAATTTAAGTATTTATTTATGTAGTATATAACTTCCTATAGTTAATTAATCTACTTTAATAAGTTGAGCAAAGTAAGCCTATTGCTTTTGGTGTAGGAAATTGTAAATGGATTTTTATTGCTTCTTAATGAGATAGTTTAACAATGGGAAAAAGGTGTTAGGCTAAAATTTGTGCCAACTTCCCTCTTTTCTCGTTAATCAATATTTTTTTTGAGGTTTGATTAATCTGAAGATATATTATACAAGATTTATTATAAACTAGAAATGTTTTTTTATTTGTTTTCAAAATTTTCAATCCTTTTTTTCTTTAATTAAAATTGAAGAGATCTTATTAATTCTATCATAACTCTTAAAGAATAGTTTGGTAGCTGGCAATAAGAATTATGCAAATATTAATAACTTGTGAGTATCTGTTGTATATCTTCTTTTAACAGAAATAAAATCAAAATTTAGAGTTTATAATTTCTAAATCTCACTAAACTCATAGTCATTACAATTTATAAGTTCACAAATATATATATATATAATAAAATTTTAATATAAATATAAAAATTAATTAAAAATTATTGAATTCATTCCAACACGTATTAATACTATCCATTTGCTCATGTCTTTTCACCAACCTTGCAAAATGCACTTTGAAAAAGGTCATCTTTCATTTAATTTATTTTTTTTAAAAAAAGTGCAACTAATTGGAGACAAATATCACATGCTAATAAGTAATGAAAACAGCCAAAAGCCTGCTTTATAAATATATATATATATTTTTTATTTGATGTCTGGTATTTATATTGGACTTTAATTATATTTGAATTCGAATCGTGTAAAGATTTATTAAAAAAAATGTTTTTTATAAAAAAAAATTATATATAGAACTCGAATCAAAAATCTCTAATTAAGAAAAGAATAATTCTATTCACAACATCGTATATTTTGAAGGCACTATAAAAGCACGTTGGAAACATCAACTTGGAAATGATGGAATCTTATAGTGAAGACACTTGCATATGTTTAGATAAGGTTTGGTCATACATTGCATTGTTGCACTTAGGATTTTCTAATAGTGATAAGATGGATAAGATTTATTTATTTTTAATTATGTTCTTAAATTTAAACCCTAAAATAGATTTAAAAAAATCTTATTAGAAATAATTTATTCTTGATAGACCTTGCATTATAATAACTATTATTAGTAGGAGCCTCAAAGCGGGAGATATCGGATAGGCAATCGAAAAAAAAAGAATAGATTAAATATAGATTTGCAGCTAAGTGTGATTTAGCAGTAGATGCATGAAAATTCTAATTTCAAAGGGATAAAAATGGGGGAAACTGAGCAAAATTACTTGATACTTATATGTTGAATATCAAGATGTGAGCGAGTTGACTCAGAATGCAACGTTATTAAAAAAAAAATCGATGATACACATGTATAGACAGATCTATCAATCTTAAAGTCACGAATGCGAGTATGTGACAATATTCAATAATTTTAACACATATATTATATATACAAATAATTTATTCATAGTCAATAGATAAAAACTATAATTTATAAATTTATAAACTAAAAATGCTAAAGTTAGCTTCTTCTTTTTTCAATCTAATACACCTTTTTCAAAAAAAGAAATGTAAGTGGGCATGTTGGGTGAAAAGTGTCCTTTACTCCCTATGCAAGTTGAAGCTTATTTTTGTGCATATCATAATTTTGTCCTCTTGAATTTAGTAAATAAACAATGAAAATCATTGTAAAAGATCTCTGGGTTTTTGAGACGAGGGTTCCTAGGAAACGGCCTCTCTACTTCTATGAGATAGTGGTAAGGTATCGTACATTCTATCCTCCCCAGACCCCACTTGTGATATTTCACGGAGTATGTTGTTATTATTGTTTGTTGCACATTGCTTAAAAATAATAATTCATATTAATTGATTAGCAATCTTAGATTTTGGGAAATGACTAACATTTGAAAAAGATATATTAATTTAATTTTTCAAAATAAATTAGTATTTTTAAGATTTTTCTTTTAGGTACAAAACAAATGATAAAGATTTGGAGACAAAGAGTGTGCAAATTATATACAAGTGGATATTTTGAAGATTATCCAAAATATTAGGGATAAACCAACTTTTAACTTAAAGTATTACAATTAATACTCTATTTTGGTTCCACCCATTTTGTGATTAAAGTCTAATTAGCCTTAAATTCACACTAACAGCCTAGTTTAGTTAATTAACCACTTTACTTTTTCCCTTTTTGCTAGTGTTTTTTTTTTTCTTCAGTGGTTATAAAAAAGAAATTTCAAAATCAACAATTTTGTTTTTTCTTTCAAAGACAATGACAATTGCAAAAACAAAAAAGAGGGTTCCAAGAAGTTCTTTTTGTTTTTTGGTTTCATAAATTATAAAAAGAAGACAAGTACCAAAATATAAATACAAAAAATTGTAAAACCTTTTTGGATTTGGATAAGGCACATATTTCTATATTATTGTTATTTTAAAAAAATAAATTATTTTTCACTTTAAAGTGAAAATGATGGCATTATTTTAAGGAACTTTGCTTTCATTAGCTATAATTAAGGTTGGTTAGTGATATAGCTTTCATTTATTACAATTAAGTTTGGCTTGATAACTTTAAAATCAACATTAAATTATATCTAATCATACTATTTGAAATTTTGGAGCATAGCCCCAAATTTTACTCCATTCTTGTTCAACATATCAATTATTTCATCGATTTTATTTATTTTAATTTTAAGCTAAAATTCCAGGTCTCCGAGTCAATCTATGTTTTTTCAAAGAATTCTGCACCCATGGGCGTACAGTCTGGCAGACCTTCCCTTTCTGTCGAAGCTTCATATTCAACCATCTATTCTATAAAAAATTTACCTCTCTTTCGATATATTTATATATATATATATATATATAAAATCTAGATTTGATAAGATTAATAGAGTACCTTCATCTTTATTTAAAATAAATCTTAAGTAAACATCAAAATTGCTTGTTTTATGAAAAGAAACTTACAATTAAGAAATTGTTGGTTTTATGACAAGTGGACTAGTAGATGGACCATAATTAATATTTTATTTTAATTTAATATATTTCTTTGTTTAAAATTTGTGTATTAAAATGGACCCTATTTTTTTGTCTGGTTGTTGGGACTCCTAGTGATTAAGTAATATATACAAAATTGTCATTTTCATGTTGATTTTTTGAAAAAGATTGTTTATAAATTCATATTTGAATTTGTTTTTAAGGGACCCATGATATCAACATATTTCTTTGGTTGGAGAGAATAAATCATAAGTTACAATAAATTTGAGGAGGAAATGGTGTTAGACTTGACTTCAAGTCGCTTATATATACTGAGAGTATAATTTGTAACTGAAAATGAAATTTATTAGATTTAATCGCGGCTCCACCCCAACTACATTTCTTGTGAAATGATGAGATACCAAATTGTAGTTATTGGAGGCGACTTAATTAAAGTGCTTTTATTAAATGATGCATGTGAGCTGAACCGCTCAATTATGATGACACTTATGATCATTCATTTCTAATATGACACGTTACTTCCCAGGTTTTATAAGTAACTGGATCAATCAGCCAGAGAGCGAAGCTAATCTTCTGTTGAGAAAGACATTATCTTCTGTTGAGAAAGACATTCATCTCTTATACTAATTGAATCCTCAGTTTGGAGTCTTTCATCAACGTATTACGAAGTTTCAATCTTCGATGGATCGCTATTACTATTTGGCTTACAAAGATGAACATACAGGGAAGTGAAGGTACAGTACGCCTGATGTCACACCATACTAGTTACTCCTATAAGTTAAAATTAATTGATCATGAACATACTTTAGTAAAAATGATCATTCAAATTTCCATTTGAATCATGTAATAGAAATTTGACATGATTTTTGAAAGAACAATTGAAGTATGCAAAATATATTTGAAATGATAGAAGCTAGATAAAGAAAGAACGAAATTACAAAAAGGGCCTCTACCAGCCCAATTTTTTATGGGCTTATGGCCCATGCTGAAATTAGAAAAAAATATTGGAGAAACATTCATTTGTCACCTCTTTTTTGGACAATTGTTTAATATGGGGGAAATTAAGCAGATAAGCAAACACATGCTAGTTAATAGCTAACATAGTGATAGTTTGAATTAATCATGGCTCGCAGCAAATATCTAGCTGTAACTACAGTTTGAGTTTTGTACAAGTCGTGCGATTTACACAAACACTATGCGCAAATAAAGTTCGAGTTTTTGTATAATTCGCGCTATTCGTACAATGTTGTGTGCGAATTAAATTGTATAACGAATTATACAAACGTTGTGCACGAATAGCAAAATATATAAACGCTATACAGAAATTACGAATTGTATTGCAAATTATACAATCATATACTGACACCACACGAATTATGCAAACACTGCTATAACTATAGTTACGAAATGCTACTATCCAAACTGTAGCTATGAAACATAATTAAGATATTTTTGAGTGTCTATATGCAAAAATTACTCTTTAATATATGTATATATATATTTCACAAATATACCTATGTTATGTCAAAAAATCTTATATTCGGTTGAATTTTTAAATTGTAATCACAAGAAATGTAATCCAAATTTATCTGAACTCATTATCGTTGATTCAAATTCAAATTCAAAACTTTTGATTAAAAATACGATTAATATTTTCAAATGATCTTATCATAAGTCTGAAATTGTAGGGTAGGTGTAGTGGGCTATGGGCCTAGGGCATCAGTTCCACTGAATGTTTCTACTAGCCCACTAAACTTGAATAGGCCCACTTTCCGTAGACATCGTTTGGTACGCGAAATAAGTTGAAAATATTTTAAATTTGAATACATATTATATTTGATAATCTTATATGGTTAATTAAATATAATATAAATTTAATCTTAATTTAATTTTGAATATTTTATTTTATTTTATATCTTAAATAAAAATAAATTAATTTCAAGTTCTCATGGAAGGTAGAGTCTTTCAACATAACATCTTTACCCCTTCGTTTTAAGAGAGGAGTCGGATAAGGCCGAGTTTGAATTTCTTTTAGTAAAAAATTATATTATTGATACATAGTTAAAATTTTATTTTATGTATATAAAATATATTTTTTAAATTTTATTTTATTTTTTTATATATTTATTTATTTCTTCATATTTTAAACCAGCTTAGTAAAAATTTTGATTTTGCTACTATTTAGCTCTCCTCCTTATATGTACACGAGGTGAAAATCATAAATTATATAATCATATTTTTCAAATTATCGTACCACAAAAGATCATTAAAATATTAAAATTACTGAATTCGAAATTTTTAATATCATAACATCTCCATCCATATCTACAAAAGACTAGACAAATAAGCAAATGCCATGAGCTTTTGTCCCTTCAATTTGCAATATTCTTCCTATTATTACAACCTAGATATCGTATCCTATGCTCCTATTTTGTTCTATTAGCGATCGGTTCAGAATTTTCAAATATCGTGAGTTTTATTAATATTTATTTATCTAATTTTTGATGATAATGTATATGATTAAAATTGGTTGAACTCATCATTAACTTTTAAAATTTGTTATAAGAATAGTAAATTTTAACCAAATGATAACATGTTCTAATCAAATATCTAAACACAAATTATTACTTAAGTTTCTAAACTATTCACAGCCGTAAAAATATTCCTCTACTAGACTAAATGAATTTTAAAAAATACCCTTCTTATGCCATGCATTATCCATGCACACGTATATGTGAATTTTCTGCTGATATGACATACACATAGAGGTATATAGTTAAAAAAAATACATTTACTATACATGTGTGTGTGTGTGATGTGTATGTCACATTAACTTAAAATTCCACATATATGCGTGGTATATGACACGTGGCATAAGACAAATATTTTTATATTCACTTAATTAAGTAAAAGGGTATGCTTTTAATATTGCTAATAGTTGAGGAATCAAAATAATAATTTACACCAAATCTACAATTAATTCTCAAATATCTATTATATAATCACATAAAATATATTAATTTTTTTCATTATACACATCCAAATTAATTATAAGATACATGAAGTTTTACAACTAACTAATGCTAAAGAAAATCTTTGCAAATATTTGTAACTTTGTAATTTGTAAAGGTGATTTGCATATAATAATTTTGAGATAAAATATCAAATTAATTTATTTATTATATGATTGATGGAATAAGAAACAACAATTCTATCGAATACACTAAAATGACGAATTAATTAGTCTCATAAAATATTATAATATTTATCTCATTCTGCGTATCAAACGACCAAATGAACATAATATTATTGAAGATTATATTATTTCTGATAGATATTTTTATGTGTGTAATGAAACTTTCAAGTTTGAAGGGTGACTCATGGCCTTACACCATCACTAAAGCTATATTCTTGTTGAACATTTTATTTCTTGTTATCTACTCTAAATACTTTTTACCTAATATTCGAATTACCAAACAATTGTGAGTTCTAAATTATATTTATATGATATATAAAATTTATTGATTTGATTAATTCAAGTATACATAATGTAACATAAATTTGCCAAAGGGCTTACTATCATGTTTTTTTTTTCATTCGATGTTCGATATCCATATTGGAGTCTGACTAAATTTGAATTTGCGTTGAAAAGTCCCACATTGGGGATAAAGCGCTCCCAACAAAGGTGACTCCGCGCCCAAGTACTTTCATCTTAAAACAACAAAAATAATTTTATCTTGTTATTGTTGATTTAATTATTCCGCGCAATATACATATATACAAGTCTGAAGATTGATATATAAACCCCAAGTTTGAATTACACCAATTCAAACTTTAAGACACAATATTCTGGTATTTTGAATCGAAAAAAAACTGAGTTTCAAGACATATATGACTACTTGGAATAATATTCAATGTAATTTTATAAGTTAGGTCTGAGAAGAATTATATGTATGCAATATAAATTATCCCTATCTTGTGAAGATAAAGAAACTATTTTCAACAGACCATCGGCTCGAATATAAAAAAATAACTATGTAAAATAAATACAGTAGCGAAGAAGTCATGCTTGAAACAACTAAAAAAAGAACAAGTGAAAACAACATATAATACAATAACTGGAAAAAAATGAAATAACTAGTAATAATACTAATAAACTCAAGATCGAAAATAAGATAGTAGAAAAGTAATAATAATAATATTCATAAAAATTAGACAACGCTCGAACATCTACTAAACTTCTATTCTAATTCTCAATCTTCATGTCTTTCACTCTACGATCATATCCTCGACAAGTTATAAAAATATTATATCTTATCTAAACATAATAAAATATATATGAGCACTTAGGATTCCTTTTTTTTTTTTGGTTGTGAAAGAATTTTGGCTCCATATTACCCCAATAATGTTATCACTCAATGACCAATGTTTACCAAAATAAAGGATGCTACCAAACTTGCATTAGAAGAAAATAAAATAAATTTGGCAATAGTAGTTGCAAATAATGGCAATTTTTTCCCTTTGAAAACCTTAGATATTTAACCCTAAAAATTCTAGGGTATTGATATTTTGCAAAGGAATATATTTTTAGCATAACCTTATGCCAATAACATGACATATATCTTTCTTGGGGGAGGAAAAGACCATAGTGAAGGTGACACACAATTTCATTTCTATTCAAAACATATATAATTAGTGGCGGAGTTAGGATTATTATTAATGGGGTTTATAATATGAAAAAGTAGCCATATGAACTAGCTGAAGGGAATTTAACATCTGTTATATACATATAAAATTTATTTTAATCATGTAATTTTTCATCGAACAAAGAGATAGCTCCGCCCTGTATATAATAATGTTATTCAATATATACTCTTGGCAAATTTTTGGTAGTTTGTAATTACTTTTATGATGGTAAGTGGAGATATAGTAAAATTGAAGAGGAAAACACATATACCCTTTGATGTTGACAAGAGACCAACTTGACCTAGCTTTAAATCAAATTTCTAATTCAATATAATACATTATTTTCTCCGTTTAAAAAAAAATAACCTTTTTTTTTATTTTGGTATATTTCAAAAAGAATTATCTATTTTTTCGTTTTGGCAAAATTTTAATTTCAGTTTTTCATGTGATAGACCACAAGATTAAAGGATATTTTGGTATATTTGACATAATTTTAATTTAGAACCACAAACTGAAAAGTCTTATTTATTTTCTTAAACTCCATGCTAAATCAAACCAAATTATTTTTTTTTAAAATAGAGAAAGTACTAAAATAAGGTCTCAATAATAACATATTCAGTATGATTTCATAAGTAAAATTTGAGAAGAGTAAAATATATGCAAATCTTATGTTTACATACTTTTATGATGATTAAAAAAAATATTCCTAATAGATATTCGACTTAAAAGAAATGTAATGATAGCATGACCAAAAGTAAGGTCTAAATAGCCTTAAAATTTAGACTTTTAAGTGGCATGTCAAGTTTTATCCCTTCGATTTCACTTTTTCCCTAAATATTTTGCAAATTATAACCTCTTATACTAGTGTTTTACTTTAAAAGATATGTTGGTTTATTGATATAATCACTAATTATCTCTTTAATCTTAGTGTGTATTTCGACTAATTCTATCGTAATCTATGTATAGGGCAATTTTACTCACCAAAAATTGGAGAAATCAAAAGAAATTACTTATATCTTTACTGAAATTTAAATTTGAAGCTTTAACATTTTTCACACTCATTAACCATTACGTTATAAGTCTACATCTTAAATTTGTGCCCTTAGTATAAAAGAAATTCCTAATATGAAGTATTTTCCCTTTTAATAATTCTTACGCAACACAAATAAATTACCGAATATAAGATGGTTATGAAAATATTTTTGTAGTGTTTTCTGTTAAACTACGTTAAGAAATACTTCTTCCGTCCATCTAATTTACTTGTCCACCATGCTAAAAATAAATGTCTAACTATAAATATCCAGTTTGATAAAACAATAAATTATTTACTCATTTGTGTCTATTATACCCTTGCTATCAGATACTGTTTAATATCTAATACCTTTTTTAAAAGCATTAGATTTTATATGTTCAAAGAATAACATAATAATATCACTCTTACTATTTATTATTTCTTAAAATATATGCTAAATTAACAATCAACAATTATTATTGCACAAAAAAATTATCTAAAAAAATATTATCAAAGTAGGATTCCCTAGGCTTCCATATTTGTGAGATCTATGAACCTTTTTAGCTTTGGGACCATGGTAGGAATGAAAGAATCTTTCTTATAATTCAATAATTATATAGGTTACAAATTTTAATTGTTAAATTGATCAATTATTTAATTTGTATTTTAGTAATGAAATTTTGATCCTTCACTTTTATAATCCTCTTTTTCATTTTTTTTCTTCCTATCCTCATTTTTACAAAAATAAAAATAACTTTTTTTTTAATAGAGATCACTCTTTTCTCTCATTTAAAAAACAATATTAACAAAGATACAATTTGATTAATTTAATACTTTGATTTTGATTTAATAATATTTTTATTTTTATCATGTAAATTTTCTTTTTATATTTATTAAATAAGAATAAAGATGAAAATTAATAAAAATAAATTTATTTTAACCAATATTGTACCAACAATGGAAAGAATTTCAAAAGTGAAAAACTCTTGAAAAGGAGAAATCTTTAACCTATAGAAATGTCTATTATAAGAATATATTTTGTTATGATGTTGACTCTCGCAATGTAAGGGTACGGTGATGGAGCCAGAATTTCAATTAAAGAAGTTTAAAATCTAAAAAGACAAATATACAAATCTAATTCGCACTAGGCAAACTCGGTGCAACAAGCTCGACCCAAAAGACAAATTCTTTGTTTTCGCCGACAAAAAATTTTGAACTTGAAACCTCCAACATGAAAGTCTCATGCTCAAATCACTGAACCACCCCGAATGTACATGTAGATAGCTTTTATTCCTACTTCCTAAAACTAAGAAATTATTTTCGATAGAAGCATAAAATAAGAAGTTATATTAAATATATACTTCTTTTGGATCCAAAAGTTTCATCTATGTACAAAAGCTTTTATCCCCTATATTTGTAAATTTAGTACTAATATATTTACAGAAAATATAAAAGGACAAAAAATATTACGGAAAAAAAAAAACGAAAACAAACAAAACCCTCACCAGTAAAGTCAGTAACCGCCACCATTAATCACAAACCAGGGGCAGCAACACCCAAATTCTTCACCGCCGTCGACGACGAAGGCGGCGGCGACTGAGGAAGTCTAGAAGAGAAATTCCTCAAAGGAGCTTCGTCTTCGAAATTCAACGAGTAACTCAACGGATCATAACGGAACTCAGCAGATGAGTGCCGTTTGTGGCGGTTTCCGTTTCCGTTTCCGTTGCCAACAAAATTGAAGATCGTACGGCATTTATCCTTAATATCAGGCTTGATCCAGATCAACGTCGGGTTTTCATCGGAGGACGACAGCGGTGGAGGAGGACGGTGGTGGTAGTGGAGTGGGTGAAGTTGGGTGGTGGTAGGGTTGTTGCGGTGGGTGAAACAGCAGGAGAAGCAGAGAGAGTTTTTGAGTTTTTGTTTGAGAGACGGTGGAGAAGTGGGAATAGTGAATTCGTCTTCGTCCTCCATCAGAGAGACTGTGAAGCTTGTGAGAGAGGGTTGAAGGTGTGGAGAATGTGAAAGGCTTTTTAATATATAATATCATATTTAAAAAATATTTATTATTATAGCTTATATAATTTTAATATATTTATAATTCGTTTTTAATGCATAATGTAAATTTTTTATCAAAACAATCTAACGTACTTTAAGATACTTATAATATATTTATATTACATATAAAATTACTCTCTCTATATATTGTTATATCTATATTACCTGTATAATTTGTTTTTAATACATGATATAGTTTTTTTTAACTAAAATAAGTATGATACATTTTAATACATTTATAAAATATATGTATCATATATATAATTCATTTCTGGTATATAGTACAAGAACAAAGGTGATATTCAAAATTATTAAAAATTGTAGGGGTGTCAAATTCCTAAGCCACGCTATGAACTAAAAAAAGTTATAGGGTATCAAAGTTCCGAAGGATGTCGTGTAGGTGTTTAGAGGCTAAAGATGTCTCGATGGTATATATTAAGGTGATAAAGGACATGTATGATAGAGCTAAGGCTTGGGTTAGAATAGTGAGAGGAGATTTAGAACATTTTCCTATTGAGATGAGACTACATCAAGGATCTGCCCTGAGCCTTTTTCTTTTTGCCTTGGTGATGGATGAGCTAACACGGTCTATTCAGGAGTAGAATTCATGGTGTATACTATTTTTGGATGACATAATACTGATTGATAATACCCGAGATAGAGCTAATGATAGGTAGAAGGTTTCGAGACAAACTCTGAAGACCAAAGTGTTCAAATTGAACAAGGTCGAAATAAAATATTTAAAATGCAAATTCAGTGTTTGGGATGGATGAAATGGTCATGAAAGTGAGGCTTGCCACTCAACCTATTCCCATGAGAGAAAGTTGAAAATATATTGGGTCTGTCATCTAAATTTGTAGTGGCATCAACAATGATGTCAAACATCGTATTGAGGCAGCATGGATGAAATAGAGGCTTGCCTCTAGAGTATTATATGATAAGAAACTTAACGGTAATTCTACAAAATGGTCGTTAGACTATCTTTGTTATATGGGACGGAGTGCTGGCCGGTCAAAAACTTCCATTTTCAGAAGATGCATGTTGCGGGGGTAAAGATATTGACATAGATGTGTGAACATACTAGGAGCGACAAAATTAGGAATGAGGTTATTTAGAAGAAGGAAGGATTGACCTCCTTGGAAGACAAGATGAGAGAAATGAGATTGAGATGGTTTGGCATGTGCAAGAGAGGAGTATCAATACCCAGTTAGGGGATGCGAAAGGTTGGATTTAGGGGGTATGAGGAGGGTAGGGTTAGATAAAAAAAAAATTACGGAAAGGTGATTAGACAAAATATAGAGCAACTTTATATAACCGAGGACGACCTTATAGAAAGTATATACTACTATGCATGTATGCACTACTATACATGTATATTACCTACACATGAGCTATACAGTAAATATACATTATAAAACACAAATATACGCTGACTATACATGCCTATACAACGAGTACAATGAGGGCTGAATGCCCAAAATTGTAACAATTATTCAAAGGTTAGCCAAATGGCTACTTTTCATAATTAAAAAGAAAAGGGGGGGGGGGGGGGGGGAGGGGGAGGCTATTTTTTGTGTAAATAATTCTTCCCAATGGCTTGTGAGTGTAATTATCTCTGTAATTTTTGGACCAATCCATGGGACTCCCCTAGCAATTCCTGGCCCATCTTTCTCGCAAGAAGCCCAAAGGTTCATTGGGCCATATCTTGGCCCAAATACTTTTCTTTGTTCTCTTTCTAGTCGGAGAACTCATCTCAACTTCTTTTTTTAAACAAACTTGCTTGGCCGGCGAATAATTTAAAAAAAATAATTATTGGTTTTAGTAATATTTTTTTATTTATTATCATTTATAATAATATACAGCAATATTATTATAAATATGCACTTATATTAAAAGTGAATTATGCAAATAATATAAATTATTGTATGTATTTAAAAACAGATTATGCTTGTCTGATAAGAAATTGACATAATGCGTATTAAAATGTGTGATACATATATTAGATGTCAATAATATTTGTATTATGTATATTTTATAAATAGTTCTCAATAATATATATTAAAACTGTTTAACGAAAAAAATACTATTACTATAAATGATAAAAAAATTTCTAAGTTTGTAACTTTTCTTTTGGCCTTAATTTATGAACATAAAAAAATATTACATATAAATTAGTTGTACTATAGTCAAGAAAAGAAGTAATAAAGAAATTGAACCAAAACTCTTGTGAAGTTTCCCTCATCCTTCCTACCTCCTTCCTTCATAAGTTCTATTTATTTTGATATTAATAATATATATAAAGAAGAAGAGTGTTAGGCCTATTATTTTCTTTGATTTTATTCCTCAAAATATTGAATATTTTGATAGCAAAAAAATTCTTTCGTCTCGAAATCTAAAAATGGCAGGTATGCTTGCTGGTGTTGAATGTGCTAGAAGAAGAAAGTTTCATAAAAATAGTGGCTTTCTAGATTCATCATATGATCCTTCTTCATCCACAAGAAGATCTTTTCTTTGTCTATATACAAGTAGCCATGAACATAACCTTACCTCAAGATTATCCAAGGTAGGTACCTAATCTACCCCTCAACCCAAACCCCAACCCCAATCCCAACCCCAACCCTTAAGTTACTATGTTTAGTCAGTTGGATATTCTTCGTTGAAAATGATATTGTACCTTTTTTGGGGGGTCTAATTGGATGAGAAGTTTTTTTACAAATAAATTAGGTAGTTGAATTCATTACTTTCAGCTCGACTATATGTAGATTAGCTAAAGAAATTACTTTAAAATATATACCTATAACACGATTGAAGTCGCCTCTATGGATCCATCCAAGATTTGTTTTTTTGTGTTTAATAGCATGATATGAATTTAGATCTTGTGGGATACAATCTTTTCTCGATTTATGCATTGTGGTTGTTGCAATAAAAGTGTGGTTAGTTGAATATTCTTTGTTGAAAAATTGTATAGTACCTTTTAAGGCTAATTGAATTGGATGTACTTGTACAAATGAATTATGTAGTTGAATTCATTTTTTTCAGCTCAACTATGTATAAATTACTTATACTAATATATATACATACAAGTCGCCTCTATGGATCTATCCAAAATTTGATTTTTTGTGTTTTTAATAGCATGAATGAATTCAGATCTAGTGGGGTATAGTCTTTTCTCAATCTGTACATTGAAAATTAGGAATACTTCATGCATCGAACTATTGAATTTGTATTTGTAATTAATGGAATGATGTTGAATTTTATTTTTTTAATTTTTTTGCTTTTTGGAATGAATAGGAAAGAAGTGTAACAAGCCAAGAATATGAAGATGAGAAATTAGGTGAAGTTGCAAGAGAAGCCAAGCAAAGACTGGATGAGAAGTTTAGTTCCCAATGCAAATCACAAAATAAGAGGTAAAAAACCTTTGATCCAAACTTTTTAGGCGCCCCTCAATCCCTATGAAAAGTAGAATCGTATGATTGAGATATCAAATTAAATAAACAAATAAAAAATCGAAATGATTATCTTGTAGTCAAATGATTTAGGCTTGAGACTTGTATGTTAGAGATTTTGAGTTCAAAATTTCTTGACAACAAAAATAAGGAATTTATTTTCTGAATTGAACTCGTCGTATCAGATTTCCTCCCCCTTTCTCTTCTTTATTTGACCCTTTATCCTCATGATGCTGATTATGTTTTTCAATTGAATTCAGGGGTGCCAAGGGATTCAAAGGTCTAGGGCAATGGAGGTGTTGACAAATGGTTGGATGAATATTGAAGTTGAGAAGAGGATGTGACAAATCAAGATAATTTTGTAGAATTGATTTTGATTAAACATCTAATGTAAATATATTGGTGAGAAATAAATTTTGAGTCTGATTTAATTTTAAAAAAATTAATCATGAGATAAAAATTACTCAATACAATATATTGAGGCATAAAATCTCCACATAAGATATGACACAACATGCAATACAATTAAAAAAAATAAATTAGGATTGAATCCGATTGTGATATGATAAAAAAATCAATTTGAATTTAATTTTAAAAATTAGTCTGTGAGATGATGATTGCTAGAAGACACATAATCATCATGCATATCATCCTATGGATTTGAGATTCACTTTATGTGCATAGTTTGACATCTGAAATATGAACAATATAAAACGAAGATGTGGCGGGATTGGGGGGGGGGGGGGGGGGAAAGAGTTCAACATCGTATTATAATGAATTAAAATGAGTCTTTACTTTAATGTTATAATAAAAAATAAATTTTGAATCTAACTCAATCAGAAAAGGCACATAATTTCATGTCAATTATATAAGACTCAACATGACATTGCACATTATGCTAAGATATCTTTTTTTGGACTAGCTCGAATTTATATTATAATTGTATACGTTAAAGAAAATCTACGTATTATTTTATGATGAGAAGGGTAGAATAATTAATACATACGTAACTAAAACTTATATATATATATAAATATGTTTTGAAATATCTTTTAGCTTTTTCATTGTTTTGAGTGTATAAATCAATGTTAGTGGGATTACTCATGAACCCCACATAACATTTGGAAGAATATACAGCACACAATTATACATAAACAAAAATCATTGAGGATTATTCCTCTTGTCTCAATTCATGTAGCATTGATAAATTTTTGAAATTTTTTTTTTATGTTTTTTATTTTTAAATTTGATTAATTATTATGATGTATATTATATTTACGCTATTTTTACATAATATATGTCATTCATTTATCCTTATTTATGTGACACCGATTCAAGTGTTAATTGAATTTTTTGTATGCTTTTTAAATATTTTAAGTTGTTAATTCTTGTGATTTATAGTATTTTTTTAATTTAATTTTCATATATAGATATATTTTAATTGTTAATTATCTAGATTTATGGTAATTTTTAGGTAGTTTCCTAATTAAATAATATATGTTATTTCCTTTGTCCTATTTTATGTGACGCCGATAGATTAATTTCAATTTGTTAATTATGCAGATTTATGGTTGTTTTTATGTAGTTTTCTAATTAAATAATACATGTTATTTCTTTTGTCCCCTTTTATGTGACACCGATAGATTAATTTCAATAATCAATTAAATTTTGTATTTGATTATTTATAGTATTTTTTTATACTTATATAGATTCATGGTAAATTTTACATAGTTTTGTAATTCAATAATGCAAGTTATTTCTTCGTCCCCTTTTATATAACATCGATAGATTAATTTCAATAATCGATTAAATTTTTTATTTATTTTTAAAAAATCAAATAGCTGAAGCTGACACGTTAATAGATAATTACCTGCTTAAGCAAATAGCTGAAGCAAATATGTCGTTCAACAGCTACCTGCTTAGCTTCGTAGCCTCTTATTTTATAGTAGAAATTCCACAAATCACAACCTAAATGATCTAATACCTATTGTTTGCTTTATTAAATTAAAAAGGTTTCATTTCATTTAAATCTTTCTAAAAGCTTATAGAATATCATTTTATCTTCATTTTCTACTTTATTGTTTGGCAGCCTTTATTTTTTATAAGATTTTGACAGGCCATCTCTTTTATTTAAAATATGGATTCTTTCATTATGAAATCCCAACTTTGATTATAACACTAATAAAATAATATAATCAAAAAGTACCTTTCATTTTATTTTATTTAAGCTGGATTCATGATTTAAAATTTATAATTTAATGAGTCACTAAATTCACATATCATTTTAGTTATCAATTCAAAATTTAATAATATGTAATTTAAAAAAAAATATATATAAAAAATTTAAATCAAAAGCTATTGAATTCGAATAAATTCATAATTTATATTATAAATATTTTAATTAATCTGTGGGCCTAATTTGAAAACTTTTGCAATATAAAGAAAAATATTTTAAATGAAGAATTCTTTTTTGTTTCAGATATTTAATTTCATTAAATAATATAAACCAAACGACAGAACACAAGTCGAATCATGTGTACAGTTTGCTAATGATAATGTTTGGTATATGGTATGATATTGTATTAAAAATTTTGATTTTTTAAAATATTATATTATTATTATTATATTAAATTAGTTTGGTACGATTTGATATTTTAATATTCAATTTGATATTTGTAGTATGATTATTCAGTAATTATAGGCTGCTCAATTGCAATTTATATATATTTCTATAATAGAGAATTATAATTTTTAAATTTTCGAGGAACGTTTTATTCATTATATCATATTAGTATTTTACACATATAAAAATATTTTTTTTAAAAAGTAAAAACAATTTTCTTCATTAATCAATTGCACAAAATAGGAGAAATGAAGCTGAAAATGATAGCTTATCAAAAAATAAATGAAAATGGTAGGGACCTCTTTTATTATTATTATTATTTCAATATTTCATTTTATTTTATTTCTTTTTGAAAAAAAAAGAAAAAGTTCACTTTCCAAGAAACTTTTGCATTCATGAGAGGTCTTTTCTATCATTATAAAAGATAAAAAAACCAATAAAATCGACATAGGGTTTCTAAATTTTTTTTAAAATTATTAATATTTTTTTTAATTTTTAAAAAAATTAATTATTGACCCTGGTAACCGATAAAATTGACATAGGGTTTTTAATTAAAAGAAAAGGAAACAATTTATATGCTTGTCGTCTTATTTTATGTGAAGATATTAATATTTAGTCAAATAATTTTTTTTATTATATTTATAAAAAATATTTTAAATTATTAATAATTTTTTTATAATTTAAAAAAAATTAAATATTAACTCTCATACCATATCGTCATATAAATTGAAACAGAATAAGTACTAATATAATGGACAATGTATGGGAAGAGAAAGATTTCCTTTTGTCTCCTCCATTTTTCTACTTACAAAAAGTTGCAAGTGAGTTAGGCCTATTTAGTGTATAAACTCTTTTTTTTTCTTTTTTAATTCTTTCACTATTTTTTTCTTCTTTCTCTCTAATTTTCTCTTTTGACTTTTGTGTAAAAATGGCTGGTATGCTTCCTGGTGTTGAATGTGCTAGAAGAAGGAGATTTCATCAAAGTAGTGGATGTATAGATTCATCTAATACCTCTAGTTTTTCATCCACAAGAAGGTCTTCTTTTTGTCTATACACTAGTAATCATGAACACCCTCTCAATTCAAGTTCATCCAAGGTACTAGTCAATTAATTAATCCACCCTCACCCCCACCCCCACCCCACCCCCCAATGTTTGTTGTGTATATTAAATAGAGATGAGCTTAAATGGAGCGATATGAATGATCAGGATTTATGTTGTCGACTCCAATTACTTATTTGGAATTAAGATATAGTTATTGTTATTATTGTTATTGTAATGATAACATACTATTTCTTGGATGTAATGACATGACATTAGGATTGAACTAAGATGAGCTTAGGTGAAGTGATATGAACGATCAGAATTCATATAGTCGATTCTGAATTGCTTGGATTTAAGGCTTAATTGTTTGTGTTATTGTACTAATTCTTGTGTGTTTTCTTGCATAATTGATTAATAGCACCCTCTCAATTCAAGTTCATCCAAGGTACTAGTCAATTAATTAATCCACCCCCACCCCCACGCCCACCCCACCCCCCAATGTTTGTTGTGTATATTAAATTGAGATGAGCTTAAATGGAGCGATATGAATGATCAGGATTTATGTTGTCGACTCCAATTACTTATTTGGAATTAAGATATAGTTATTGTTATTATTGTTATTGTAATGATAACATACTATTTCTTGGATGTAATGACATGACATTAGGATTGAACTAAGATGAGCTTAGGTGAAGTGATATGAACGATCAGAATTCATATAGTCGATTCTGAATTGCTTGGATTTAAGGCTTAATTGTTTGTGTTATTGTACCAATTCTTGTGTGTTTTCTTGCATAATTGATTAATAGCACCCTCTCAATTCAAGTTCATCCAAGGTACTAGTCAATTAATTAATCCACCCCCACCCCCACGCCCACCCCACCCCCCAATGTTTGTTGTGTATATTAAATTGAGATGAGCTTAAATGGAGCGATATGAATGATCAGGATTTATGTTGTCGACTCCAATTACTTATTTGGAATTAAGATATAGTTATTGTTATTATTGTTATTGTAATGATAACATACTATTTCTTGGATGTAATGACATGACATTAGGATTGAACTAAGATGAGCTTAGGTGAAGTGATATGAACGATCAGAATTCATATAGTCGATTCTGAATTGCTTGGATTTAAGGCTTAATTGTTTGTGTTATTGTACTAATTCTTGTGTGTTTTCTTGCATAATTGATTAATAGCAAAGGGGTGCAATAAGCCAAGCATATCAAGATGAGAAACTAGGTGAAGCTGCTAGAGAAGCCAAACAAAGGTTGGATGAGAGGCTTAGTGCTAGATGGAAATCACAAAATAAAAGGTGAAAAAATCACTCCTCCTTTCTTGATTTAGGTTCATGTTAGCAAAGAATTTAAGTTTTATGTATCGCCAATTATTTTATACACGTATCAAGTAGAGTAATACTTTCTTATGTCTTGATATAGGCTCATATTAATGATGAGTTTAAGTTTTATGCACTCATTGATATGTAAAAAGATATTAATTACATAATCAGATCACTTATAGAGTAACTATTGACAAATTATTGTAGTATACTAATTAGTTACCTAAAAAAGGTTAGGTACTAGCCTGCCATCACATGTTACAATTAATTAAACTAATTTTGAAGGTTGTTTGATTTGCAAACTAAATTGTTTCAAAATAATATATTGTCCTGAAATTATAATTTTTAGACTGATTTATCTCATTTAGGAGGAGGGATAAAATAATCTCAAGTTTGATGGGATAAGGTGGGATATCCAAGATTAAGTCTGGAATAAAATTTATACCATAACAAATTTTATCCCGAATTTAATCCTGTAATATCTCACCTTATTTCCCGTACCAAACGATACAAAAAAAACCTTTGCACCTATAGTGCATAGGAGTAGTAGTTTGTTACTTGCAACATCTTCAACCATAAATATATTGTTTGACCCTTTACTCTCATGTCACTAAATTGTATTCTTCTTCTTGTGATATTAAATTTTAGGAGTCTCAATAATAGACAACCACAAAACCAAAGCCAAGAGATGATGGTGGATAATAGGCCAAATTTGCAAGGAGAAGTATTTTTTGGACTAAAGAAAAGTGGATCAAAGAAGTTCAATTGGGCAAAAATGATTTGGAAATCTCAAGAACAAGATGAATGTGCAATTTGCTTGGACCAATTCAAGATTAGTGATAACTTAATGCAATTGTCATGTGCCCACAAGTTCCATTCCAAGTGTTTGGTACCATGGCTAGAATCCAATGCACATTGTCCATGTTGTAGAATGACAACAATTTTGACTAGTACTAGTACATGATTAGGAAATTGGAAGGAAGTTGCATATGTCTCTTTCTCCAACTTGTAGGGTGTCCAACATTTCTAAAATGTACACAAAATATATATACATATAATAGGTGTCTTGTAATTGAACCTATTGACTATATGACCTTTTAATAAGAGAACTTTATGTAGTGTGAGCTATGGTGAATTGAGAGAATATCTAGGTGAGTTTTAATTATTTTGGCTTTAAATATTATGTGTTACATCATTAAATTGTTAATGCTAAGAGTATATTTGGTATGAGATAACAATTGTGAAGTGACTTTTCTTATTATTACAAAATAAAGAAACATGAATTTGTTAACACCATTTTCATCAAATGAGGAAACTTTTTATATATATATATATTTAAAAAAACTTAATACACTATTTCCAATGGTTGGGTGACCATAGCAATCAACTGATGTTAAATTAGGTTTGAAACCCAAGTTACCTTTAAAAATCTAGTTCGAAAGAAGGAAGATCTCTGGCTCGCCTCCTCCTCTTCATAAATAGATCTGAATATTCATTACCTGAAGTTCTACTTCGTCTAGTGCGTACATAATCATAAACAGAGAGAATATTCACAACTTCCGACATGGTTCAAGAGCCCCACATGAAATTTATGTGATCGACTTTGATACTATATTAAAATAGATTTTGAATGTACACCCTTTACTTTTAAGGCTATGCCATCCTAAGGTACTGCTAAATGGATGAATCTTATCAACGAAAGAATTATTGCAATTTTTATCCTAATCCAATGTGATATCATTCTCATCAACTCCTTTATTAGAGGAATTGGTTTTTGTGTAAATTCCATTATAGATTATCATATGTTTATTGAGTATCAATTGGAACAAGTGATTTAAATGGAATCAAAGATCATTTTCTCACTTTGTTTTTTTCTTTATCCCAACATGAAAGAGAATTCTCAATAATTCAATAAGTTTCCACTATCTTATCTGGTCCCATATAACAATAATAATGTATCTTAGTATTATTTTGTTGGTAATGAAATATGAATCAAGGATGGACATAAATATCGAATAATTAAAAAATTGAAACAAATTGAATATATTCATTATTCGATTTCAATTTTTCAATTTTTTAATTCTATCCACATACTATTTTTTTTTAAAAAAAACTTTGATATTTGAGAGCCCTGATTGCTGAAGATAAATTCAAGTTGAAGATCACTTTTGACCAATATTCCTGATATAGAAGAAAGAAGTCTTTAGCAACTACTAAGAAAGTAATATGAGGTGAAAATCTCATGTGCCGGTTCTATAGAGTGATAGTAAAGGTGACTTATCTATCAAATTTTCCATTATCACTCTAAAAAAATCAAACTCTGTCTCACATAAAGTTGCCAGAGTACGATTAACCTCTAAATTTGAATATTCTTTGGTTAATAGAGAATTATAGGTTAAAAAATCGATTTTCTTTTTCATTTTTACAGAATATTTATTGATTCATATGATTTGTTAATTGAAGTGACTTCCACCAAATCAAATCAAAAGGACACCTAGACATAACACACACAAAAAAAAGACAATGTAATTTGCTATTATTAGCTTGTGATGTTTGGTACTAATCACTAGTTTGTTATTTTCTCCGTCTCATTTTATATAAGTTAATATTTTTTTTTAACACACATCTTAGATATTTTAAGTAATCATCACATGACTATTATGACCATATTAGGCTCTATGTTTATTATAAGAAAATATTTATGTCATGTAGTTTAATATAAAATATTATATACTTTCTTTATTTAAAAAAAACGATCTATTTTTTTTTTTACTTTGTCTAAGAAAAATGATTCGTTTTTTTAACACTTTAGTTTCAATTTTTCACACAATACGTTTAAGGTCACAAGATTAAAAAATATTTTAATACATTTGACATAACTTTAATTTAGGATCACAAAATTGAAAATTTTATTTTGTTGGATATAGTAAGAATAAATGAAAATAGAGGAAATATGAAAAGAGGGAATATGAAGTGTTCCCCTGTTCTTTAGTAAAAAAACATTTCTCCCTCGTTATTGGTGAAAAGAAAATTTCAAGTGTTTGAATAAGGAAATGGTTTTACTTATTATTAAAGGGTTGGATCAAGGGACTCCATCACATCTTCGTCATCGTTGCTCGACTACGCTTTTGATTTTGGTTTTGAAAAATGATCGATTGAGAGATTTTTTGGATCAATCACACGGTACCCAACAAGTGAACTTCTAAATGCAAAATTAAGTAATATAGAATACGGGTACTCCTAACTCTCTAACCAAACGTCCACTACCACAACCTGCATAAAATCAGTCCAACCTAACTGTTCACAATTTACATGTCGTGTAGCTTAATAATATCATACCAACAATTATAGATCAACAACACAAGGGACCAAGTGCATCCATCATAAGTTTCACAAAATGACACTCACAAGTTCATAAATAATAAAGATGTACAATGCAATACAATAATATCAGGAATAATGGTGTATGTATAACCTAGTGATTCACACTCGCTGTCTCTCAGTGCAGGACCCATGGGGGACTTTTAGTCCATACATCTGTCGTGGCGTACGGTACGACTCTCGAATCATAATATCTGTCGCAGCGTGCAACACGACCCTCAAATAATAGTATCTGTCGTGACATGCGACACGACCCTCGAATTATAGTATCTGTCGCAGCGTGCGACATGTCCTTCAAAATGGTACATCCCCTTTAATTCTTATTCTTTCTTGGTTCACATAACACTTGTCACAAAATCAATGCAGATAGACATGTTTACACAAGATGACCAATTTTTAATACAATGCAGAATTCACAATAATATAGTCTTGACACCACATCAACATTAACTCATATAAACCTTTCAAAACCATTCTCAACACCTCACACGAGATTCGATATACTTAACCAGGGTTGAGAAATTCAGTTGTCTTAATAGTTTAACACTCATTGTGAGACTTGAGCCTTCCCCTTTTCGAATAGAATCCGAAGTACCACAATCTAGTCAAACAAATAACCACAATAAGAATTCGAAACTAACAACATCCATAATACTCTATGTCTAGCCTAAACCCAAAACTCGTCTAAATCTATTATCAAGTTCTTAATTTTGAGCCTAAGGTTAATTCTTAACCATTGTAACAATAGTAATTAACACTCTTATATATATATATATATATATATATATATATATATATATATATATATCATAGCCAATAAGTTCCCCACTAACACTTCAATACATACCAATTAACAATTCATATGTACTACTAATTACCACTATAATTTCATACATTAGGTATGGATAAAAACTATGGTATTTTACGTATGGATAAAAACTATGGTATGCTAAATTTTATTAATTTATTTTAGTAAATATGGTATAGGAATTTAACTATGGTATACATATACCAACAGGGTATCACAGAGGATTAAGCTTAGTCCTATATAATATCGATATGGTATCAATATACCGATAGAGTATCACAAAGAATATATTTTTTACTAATTTAGAATTTAACAAATAAGTTTGTAACTTTAATAATTTTCTCTTAATTATTTTATTTATTAAAAAAAGAGCTCAAAATTATATGACACCAATAGGATATCAATATATCGACGGAGTATCACATAATATATTTTCTACTAATTTAGATTTTAATAAATAACTTTGTAACTTTGATAATTTTCTAGTCTTATACGATAACGATATGATATAAATATACCAATAGAGTATCATAACAAATATATTTTCTACTAATTTAGAGTTTAATAATTTTTTTATTTGTTTCTTAAAAAAAACATAATCCTATATATGATACCAATTGGGTATCAATATAGAGTATCACAGAGGATTGAGCTCATTTTATATGATACTGGTATGGTATATATGCACGGCCGGAGTATATTTCATAGTATTTATGCTAACGTCAGGCGTGGAATAAAAAGGGGTAAGTGGATAAAAAGGTAAATAATTTGGGCCATGGGTCAATTTAGGATAAATAATTTGGATTGAGTCTATTAAGGATAAATAATTTTAAATTAGATTTTTTTTTAATGTATCTTCCCCTATTATATACACTTTCATATGCTGACACATATAGTATTATTATATAATTTTATATATTGAAATAGGAGACATAATATTTTATATTATCCAGTATGTTCTTGAAAAGTTCCCCATCCCTGCATCTTAAGGGAGGCCATTGGGCGGGTTGGATCAAATTTGAAGGGGTTATAATAGGGTCAAGGTAACAAACGAGTTAAGACACAACCCGATCCAAATTTGTTTGGGTCAAAATGGGTTGAATAATGGGTTACAGAGCGCGTCAAGACCCAGCCCGACCCAACTTTTACTAAGTTTTACTTTATTTGTTCTTTTTCAGTATTTTAGTACTTAGTTAAATTATATTTATATTGATTTTGACTATATAAAACATATCAAATTAAAAAAGAAGTGTTTTTAAAAATATTTTGACAAGATCGATCTCAAGTCAATTCGAGTTGAATATCAACCAAATTTTAAATGGGTTGAATTTAAATGGATTGAGCTAATAAATGGACGGGTTATTAAAACCCGCCCAAACTTCAACAGGTTGAATTTAATTTTGCGACCCCTACTCCCCCACCCCCCACCCATAAAAATATAATGCAGATGTGACTCATTTAAGCATTTGTGCTCATTAGTTTTCCATTATCTTAATCTAACCAATAACTTGTGTACAAGTCTCCAAGTGAAGCAATTATTACTATTAATTATTATTTTTAGACACCTTAGCTTTTTTAGCTGCAAATCACTATTCTTGTATTCTTTCTTAAAGTTTCATCTTTGCTTCAATACTTCTCTTAAAATTCCTTTCTCCAACTAACATCCAAAAGACAATTCTTGGACACAAATATCAAAATACCATGTTCATAATTTTGTCTCAATTTCTCAAAAAAAATTTAAAATCACAAATGTAAATTAAAATGTCTGGCTTGTTTGTGGGAATTCTGTGTATTACAAAAAGGGGTTATCAGTTCAGATCATTTGATTCATTTGCCCCTTCTGCTTCTTCCTTGGTATGGTACTCAAGAATTTATCTGAACCTCTTTCATCGAAAAAATTACATTTTATATTAGTCAAAAGTTTGTCTTTTATGTGTGTATATATAGTAGGCGTTGAATTTCATGCTTCTTTGTATGTGTACTTTTTTATTTTTGGAATCTCCTGAGTGAAATTAGGTACTAGTTCACGTGAACTAATAGCTTTTGCTTAGATCCTGTATGTTAAAGAAATTGGATCCCCTTAGTAAAAGTTCTGACCTATAGTGGCGGATGCTTGAGTACGTGTTATGGATTCACGTGAACTGGTAGCTTTTTATTAGATTATGTATACTTAACTGTAAGCTCAATTATTATGGTATATTGGTAATGTTTAGTCCTTGCGGGAATCCGTAAACTTCAAATGTTGGATCTGCCTCTATGTACTCGCCCCGCCCCAAAACCCTCCACCTCTACACCTTTTTTTGGAGAATTTTGATGTAAATTGAGTTAAAAGAATGAATTTTAAAGTATAATATTCTTGTGTTTTGCATTTGAATGAGCAGATAGAGCAAAGAATTATAGGAAGCAATGGATATAATGATGAGGATCTTGGTGAAAAAGCTAGAGAAGCCAAACAAAGATTGGATCACAGGCTAAGAAGGTAGTAAATTTGTTTTTTCGTTTTCGTGTTTCTTTTTATAGCCAAAAAATAAAAAATTGCGAAGAAAAAGAGAAGAAATTTAATTAGGAGAGCATATTTTGCTTGTATTATAGAGATTCTTGTGTATTACCCCCTTTTTCGTTGGACGAACTAATTCGAATTTGCACTATGTGGGGCGTATTAAAGGGAAAGCACTCTTTATTTAATCAATGCTCACAAGTCTTAGTTCGTGTTTAGCCATAGATTTTTAAGTTGAAACTTGAAAATTTGAGTTTTTGTAGTTGTGATTTTTGGAACTTGATGTGGTGTTTAGAATTGAAATTTTATGAGTGAAAGTGAAATTTCTTCCATAAACTGGCTCAAATCTGATCAAATTTTCATCGACATACAAATATTTGAAGCTAAATTTCAAAATTTGAGTTAAAATCTATGGCCAAATGGTAGCTTATTTTGCTGTACTCTAATATATTGAAAGACGCTTCGCACTTCTTCGAGATATAACAAAACGGAGTTTTTCGCTAAACATATCCCTTGTGTTTGGGGTACGTAAAAGATTGCCCTCCATGTATAACCTTGAACACCTTTTACCGAGGAGGTTGACATGTCTATACGTAACTGAGTTTGACATGTCTAGATGCTAACTAAGTTTCGTTCATTCTAACCGAGGAGGTTGTTTTTTAAAACTCTGTAGTGAGCAGAGCTGGTGTGTATTTTTTTGATGTGTATAGTTACTTCAGTTTTACTTTTCAACTTTCTGGTAACATGGGATGAGTATTCGGAACTTCTGTGGAGTTGTCATTCTCCATGTGAAATCACTGGTTTAGTCTTCTTGATATAAAGCCCGAAATGATGTTCTCTTAGGGAAAGTTAGCCTCTTGATGCCTTAGAATTGTAACTTGAGGAGTTGTCCTTCCTATAAGTTTACTCATGGCAATCATTTAAGCAGATGGAAGAAAAAAATGCATACCAATGGAACCAATCAATAAAGATTTTTCGATTGCAGATAACAAACCAACCTAATGACAGAAGGTGGGATTAATGCGAAACAATGAGGAATTTTGTGGAGTTTCATTTGTATTGATTATCTGGCTGCTGTCGTTAAACATATATACAGATGTCTATGAACGAATGAAATCCTTTAAAGGATAAAAGAAAAACAAAATATATAAATATATTTTGTTTGATTATTTTCGCGCAAGTACAAATTCTGTGTTTTGCATTCTGGTAATCTGTTTCTCCTAGTCACGAGCCCACAGCAAATATGATGTGAACTTTAATGATGAATGAGGATTCATCTAACTGACTTCAACTTATTTGGGACTGAGATGTAGTCGTTGTTGTTGTCACGAGCCCATAAATTTGATTTTACTACTCTCTTTTGGTGTCACTGTTTGCAGTAAGCTGCTGTTACTCTGACTTGTCTATTAGTTTTCTTCCCTTAATCGGACGAAATCTGCTCAAATTTTTGCTAACTTGACTTGTCTGCTAGTTTTCTTCCCTTAAAACTTGCATGTCATGCTAATCATTGGAACATTCTTGACTCAAGGTTTAATCCTTTTATCCTTGTTATTATATATAAAACGAAATCGTGGATATTCAAGCATGCATTTATGATAGTTTGTTGATTATATGGCTTTCATCGCTTATTGGATACTCACACAGGATGTTTACATCGAACTAATATGTGAGATTAACCATGCTCAAGTGATTAGTTGTATGTAAAAAGTATATCTCATGCATTTATTGTTTTGATACAGATACCGGTATGTGTAAGTTTTTCCATACCAACAACCAAGTGATTGCTCGAACTCTTCAAACTGTCAGGTGCTTATTGGATCCTCCAAAAGTAGTGCATTTTTTGGAGGATCGAGCATAGGTAGGGCAGCATTTTGGAGAGTCCGAGCAACATAAAATCTCAGTGAGCTTATACTTATTCATTGTGGTTATTGAAAACAGGACTAAAAGTAAAGAAGAAAGATTGAAGGATGTCGAGAAGGGGCAAGTACCATCGAATACTTTGCAGAAGAAAGAGATGGTTCGACTGAAGCAAAACGGGATAAAGACATTTAGCAGGGTAGTAAAGCAACGAGAGGATATCGAAAATGATGAATGCATCATTTGTTTGGACCATTTCAAGGTTGGTGATAACCTAATGCATTTGCAGTGTGACCACAAGTTCCATTCATGTTGTTTGGTTCCATGGTTACAGAATTATGCCTATTGCCCTTGCTGCAAAATGGAGATTGTCACTTGAAAAGAACGTATCTGGCGTAGTTTGTATATAGGGGATATGAAATGACCTTAAATGAAGAAGTCGAGATTCATATAGTCGACTCTAACTTGTTTGGAACTGACACGTAGTTCTGGTTATTTTTTGCGGTGTTCGTATAGATGAAGTTTGAAATAAGAGGACTGCATCATTGGTAAGATATTTAGGACTTCCATTAACATATTCTTAGATTTAGAAATTATGTGATTTGAATTCCTTGTGTTATAGTATTTTTTTTTTATCGATTACCACGATCGTTACTTACTATTTTTACTCTCTGCATTAGATTCAAACATCTAAATTTTCATGCTAATCTTAATATTAATATGTACATTCAACTTTAGACATCTTAATCTTACTAGCAATAACCGAGATCATAAACAATTTTTTTAAAGTATACTATCCTCAATGAAGTAACATACAAATAATTAAAAGGTATATGCTTAATCTAATAATACAAAGATTAAAATCAAAATTTACCTATATAACAATTAATTAATGGAGAAACTAAGGGCTCGTTTGGTTGGGGACAAGTATTTCAGAAATTCTGTCCCGCCCTCAATGTAGGATAAAACTAACACTCTCATTATCCTGTGATTTAATCTCGATCAAATATGAAATAAACTCATTCTAAAATCATATAAGCCCTAAACATTTTGTTAATCCTAATTAATATAAATAATATTTGGAACTAGAAAAAGTAACACGACGCCGTTTTCATGTTATAGTCCAACGTTTTGAATCTCCCAACGGCTAGTTTTTCCACTGACCGTTTGGAAAAAAAAAACTCTTCAAACTTCAACAAAAGCCTTTCACCATCATCATCAAATCAAACATACAAGAAAAATTTCACATTTAAATACAAAAAAAACTCTGAAGAAATTCATAATTTCAAAAATTATCTCAGTGAAAAGAAGAAAAAAAGCTTCTTTTTTGAATTTTCAAGAATGGTTTATTCATACACACCAACATACTATAGCTCACTCCATGATTCAATCACTTCTCTTTGCAAAACCATTCTTCCATTTCCTTTCAAAAAAAGGCGTGTACCCGCGATTGCAGCTGCTGAGCAGAGGTTATCTAAGCAGCAATCGGATAACATTAAATGGCAACAAGAATCTTTTCATCAAATTCTTAACTTGATGGGGCTTTGTAAAGAAGGGATATTGGCTGAATCTGAAGTTTCAGCATTCAGATCACATCTTCTCGAGACGCTCATCGCTTCTCCTGCTGATTATGAACATTCTTCCATCTTAAGGGATAAGTTGATCTTCTTGCAGGTGAATTTCCCTTTTTTTTTCTCCATTTTGTCTCAATTCTCGAAGTTTGTGTCATTTGATAGAGTGCTAATTATAGAAAGGTAGCTCAATTTATTTGTAGTTTCAAGTACATTTTCCAAATTGAACTGAATTTTCATCATTTGGGAAGTTGGGGTCTCTTTTCTATCGGTTATTTGTATTTGTATTAAAAAAATTGGAGTAAAGTTTCAACCTTTAAGGTTGTTATTCTTGAAGGAGCTGTATTCTAGTACATTTTCAAAATTAAACTAAAATTTTCAGCTTATTTTAGGAGTTGGGGTTTTTCTTTTGTTGTTTTACTCCTAAGAGTCGAGGGTCTGGTGGAAACAACCTACCTCTAAGTTAGAGTTCTAGGTATGCTTTATCTTTCTCATGCCCCATTTTGTGAGACTACACTAGGTATGTAATTGTTGTCGTCGTATTTATAATATGGTTGTTCTTCTAGAAGTAGTTGTTTTCAAGTACATTTGCCAAATTGAACTGAAATGACAGCTTTGGGGAGTTGGGGTTTCCTCTGTTCTTTTGATTGTATTTGTTTCTACAAGTTCTTGATTTTTCCTGTAAAGCTTAAACTTTTATGTGGTGTTTCTTCTTGAAGGAATTGTTGTTTGCAAAATGTATATCAGAGGAAGAGTATCATTCATCAAAAAGGCCATTATTGCAAAGGCTAGCAGTTCAAGGAGCTGAGATTGAGGCAAAGCATGTTATTGTCGGATCAAAGAAAGAAACCACAGATGATGAGTGGTCTGTTATAGATTTGAAGGATGAAAAATCCTATCTTGGCAAAGAGAATTCGTCGACTTCGAGCTCGAAAGATAAGCAAAAGCAAACTTCCTCAGCTCTAAAGCAAATCAAAGGGGCTGCTTCAGTTTTCGGCTTTGCATCATCCAAAAAAGAAAGAGGCATACTTAATCCAGTTAGTGAAAATTGTTCTGAGAGAAATGAATTGGGAGTGTCAACAGAGAACCCATTTTGGAACACTCATTTGAGGGAAAAAGATAGTGAAACTAAGTCAATTCTAATGGTGGAGAGCTTGCCTAATGAACCTATGAAAGTGAAGAAGCAAAAGAAACCTTTTAAGGGACTGTTTGGCATTGATGATCAACATCGCGGTGAGCCAGAATCTGAAGGAAAGTTGAAATCAGGAGGGAAGAAACAGTGGGGATTTGATGGATTCAAGAGGTGGAAGAAGAATGATTCGGAGGATGAAACAGCTCCACTGTCACTAGATGAGAAATCGGATGGTGGAACTTACTTAGGCCAGCTTATTGCTGAACCTGTTGGAGAAGGTCCAGATATCAAACAGATCAAAAGAAAGCTGCATCCTAATGGTTCCCCCTCGGATTTCTTTGTCGATAAGGTCTCTCATTCATACACATACCCATCCATTTATTCTTAAAACGTCTCTATGATCTTAATATGATATTGTTTTTGAGGTTGCACATTCTCAGGTACTAGGAGACCGTATCAAGAAAGAGCTGTCAAGAATTCAAACAGAACTAGGTGCCAAAAATGCAAGCGTTGAGTTAACGTAAGCTAAGAACATTTTCTAGTCCTTCGATTTCTATTGCTATTTGTTGTTTTTTTTCGATTCAACTATCTTATTATTCTGTTTTAGTACTGATCTGTTACTATCCAGACCCCACTTTGTTGTTGTTGGACTCTTTCTTGTTAAATAGATTTACTAACTTTTGGTATCATCATACATCAGAGATGATCAAATTGAAGCAATTTCAACTAGGCTTCCAGTTGACAAGGCTGATCTTAAAAAGTTCTTCCCTAAGTAAGCACACTCTTACTTTTAACCCTTGCCATTTCAAAAGTCGCGAATAGTATGAAGGATCCAACAGATAGTCATCGAAATGTTTGATCATCGAAATGTTTGAAGAATTCGAGCAACATAGACAAAAATCAGTTGCATCACTTCAGATTAACTGTTCTGATCTTTTTTGCCTTGATGATTTTTCAGAACATGGTGTGATCGATACGGAGACGTAGTTTTGGATGTTGTAAGGAAGGAATTCAAGAACCATGTTGGAGAAATGGGAGGAGGAAACTCAAAAGGTGTAATTGCCAAGGAAGAAAAGCAAAACTCCAAAAGATGGACAACGTTTGATGATTATTATGATGATGATGATGAAAATTGCCATCCTAATCTTTTTGCTCCTCAACAAGATCATCATCATACATTTCATTCTAAACAAGCCAAAAGCTTCACTCCTTTGAAGAGTGGTGGTCAAGTTTATGTTAATAGTAGCATTGATAAGGGACTAAAATATAATCCTTTCTTTGATGTTTAAGAGAACTCACTTGGTTGACAGTGAAAGAAAGAAGCTGAGAGCTAATCAGCTTCTCTTTAGTTTGTTCACTATAATTATTTGTTGTTGTTAGCCATCTATTATTCCATTTATCAACCTTTTAAAAATATGTGTAGCAAAAATCATCTTTGGATGGTTTCACTTTATGTTTATGAGTAAAGCATGTTTGTCAATTATTGAGTCTTTTACTCAAAAATCTCATCATGCTTTTTAAAAAAAGATCTGTATATTTCGCACTAAAGCTCTCGATATACACAGGGTCCGACCACAAAGTTCTATTGTACGCAGCCTTACCATTTCTGCTAGAGGCGATTTCCAAGATGATCAAATTAAAAAAAAAAAACAATGAATTTTAATTGCAGGCAAGACAAGCCAGATCTTGGCTATGGAAGTCTGCTATATAATATTATAGATATAGATTTGGAACTTTCCCTATTACATATATATCTCTATCTATTAATGAGAATCCAAATGAAAATTCACCTATTTCCCAAGGCCACCACCAAGTACAGTGGCATCTGCATTTTTCTCTCAATGAACGTTAAAATGTGCCTTCTTAACAACAACAACAGGAGGGGTACATTGCGGAGCGAAAACTGCCATATACATCTGTACAAGCTCTACACAAGATTGCATGGGGGCAACGTCGGAAATGAAAAAAAAGGAAGAGGGCCTTATTCTCACACATTGTGTTGAGAATAAGGGAAAAGGCAAAGGAAAAAAACTTGGGAACTGATCCTTCTGTGTTCAACATACTCTGATAGGTGATATGACCCTTCCTAGCTCAAGATGCTTCAGGATATAAACACCGTTAAGAGGAGCCTTCAGTATCCCTTCAGAAGTCGTCTGATACTGTATAAATATGGAGCCAGGTTTTAGCGTGGAATTCCTCTTCCCTCTTCCCCTCCCTTTCTCCCCACTATATACTAGGTACCTCAAAGAGGAAGTGCTGCTGAGTTAGAAACTGAAGCGTCCACGAAACCATTTCGAACATCTCCTCTGCAAAGTGGACATACACTGTGAAAAACACCATGTTAGTAAAGGGCAAAGGTATCTACTCCTTTAGTACCATTCTCTCTGCGGTGATGAGAGAACATAACTAATGTACAGGAATGTAAATTGAGAGATAGGTGCAGTTTTATGTTACCCGTGTATCTCTTTGAGCCACTTATCAACACATAATAAATGAAACTCATGGTGACAAGGTAGAACTCGTATTTTATCTCCTTCTTCGTACTCAGACAAGCATATGTGACACCTACGAATTGTAGAACACGATCATAAATTACAAAACTTGAACCATCAAAAAGCAGTGAATAGGTATATAAATACATACTAAGCTATTACTGATGTGATATCTCTCTACCAATTTTTCCATTTTTTTCCACATTGAGAAACACTTTCTACTAAACTCAATGCACAACAAATCCAAACATTCATCTCTAAAAAGCCAAAGGGGTCGATGAAAATGAGATAAGGGAATAATATGGGGTTGTTTTTACAGGTAAGCAGAACGGAAAATGAACATATACTCCACCATTAACAAAATCTTTTCTGTACAATTAATTCTCCTTCATATACAAGAACAATTCTTCATATTACTTTACTCAAACGCATCAAGGTGACACTGAAAAAAACCATGATAAAGAAAGTGTCCATGATCAGAGAAGCACTTCTTTCTAATGGGCAAAGGACTATCTAAGACAAAGCCAAAACATTCCGTAGGATGTACTAGAGAATTTTATAAATGTATTAGACATGGTATTATTTTATCCTTTGTTGGGTAGGATTTTTAGCTTTTGTTTAACTAATGCACACCCTGTTCAGTATTACAGGGTGGTATAACTAATATACAGCAAGCAATGGTATTAATAATACAAGGGCTATTAACATATGGATAAGCATAGTTAAAGACAGAACTGCCCTTAATACACCAAATGAATCAGTGGATACGAAATAATCCCGGCATAACTAATTCCAGCATTATTTATACACCCTATTCAGTATTATTCTTGTACACTCTACCAAACTACCCCTTAGGATACAAATAGAAATACTAACACCATCTTAACACTCGATCATCTTGCATAAATAGGGAGAAAAAACAATTCCATTGAGCCTGTCTCTTTATTTGACAAAGGGAAAAATGTCCTAGGATAGAGTAGGAGACAGCTTTCATCATATCACTTCATTTCTCCAACCAAAAGGCACAGTGATAGAGAAACTTACTGTAAAACATTGTTGCTAGTATCTTCTTCCTCTGATTTTGAGTAACTCTTCACCGGGAATGAGTCCACAACCGACTCTGGAGCTGGAAGTGATAACACAGATAAGGACAATGACATAGGTTGCCGATGTATTTCGTCCAGTACCTGCAATTTGTCATTTAGTGTCAAACAGTGACGACTTCCAATAATGAATGGAAAACCACAGATAAAATATGAGGTTCTTTCAAAGAAAGAAAACTTAAATATATCTCTAAAGCATGCAAATTAAAGGTATTTAACAGGTCTACATAACAAGCACTGAGTATTATGTATAGCAGTGTTGTCAAAGGTGTGCTTAATCCCTAAAGCAAGGCCCAAAACGTGTTGAATGCTCCCCCTCGCTTAGTGTGCGCTTCAGTGTCGTCATCAAGGTTCTATGCATACTTTTCCTTACCAATGACCCTCTTATGAAGAGGCAACACTAAACAATTGATATTTCAATTTATCATATTTCTTTTTCAATTTCTTTGATCATATATTTGTCATTCATGATTATAATTATTAGTCTTGCACTAAACATATATCTTTGTATTTTTTTCCTCCCTTTGTGCCTTATTAAATTAAAGCATCAATGGACGTTAGAGCTTTTTCGCGCTTTTGGCTTTTGATAACTCTGATGTATAGCAACAACTTAAGCAGACGAAAGGCAGATATTTAGCTAACATACAATAGCTTTCTCTATCCCACTTCAGTCTCCTTTACAGAGGAAGATTTGAAGACGCATAACATGGTACCAGGAGCCAAAATTTTATAGAGATACAAATTAGACTTTTGGAGAGACCAATGGATCAAGAGCTGAATGCCATGAAATGCTATATATTTATCACTAAAGAAATGATTATTAGATCATTCAAATGATGTTCTTTAGTTCTTGCTCAAAATTTGAAAATGTCCACCTCCTAGGCCCAAATAAGAATCCTGACAGCCACTAGCATTCTTTCTTTTAATGTAAGCAGTAGTGACTAACAATAACAACAACAACATTTTTATGTTAATTGCTCTATATAAAGTTCATAGAGCAATTTAGTACTTTCATCAAACAATTATTTGACACGGTCCAATCAAGATATAAGTTCAAGCTCTAAAACACTCAATACTCATCAACAAAGAAAGAAACAACAAAAAACTTGGAGCACAAGCTATGGGCAACAATGGACTGCTAGAGCATTTAACGACCAAAACTGCTCCACATATCAAACATCACAGGCGGATCTAGGATTTGAAGTTTATAGGTTCCTACTGCAACCTCAAGTTAATATACAATAGTAATTGGGTTCACAATGCAAAAGCTAATGAGTCGCCGTGAAACCATAAACTATGTTCTATATCTGTCACTGTTAAACATTGTGGAGAAACCATAAAGAAACTAAAAAAGTTGCATCATCAAAAGTTACCTCAAACAAAGCCTCAGCAAGCATAACTATTCGGGATATACTTGCACGACTGCCAGATTCTCGACTCATTAAAATTGTCTCACATGAACATGGGCCATCTGTGTGAATCCCAGTAGGACAAGTGGCACTTCGATGATCACTTGCAATAAGACCACCAGGAAGTCTTTCCCACATCTGTGAAGAGATGTAACCAGAAATTAGTGGAGCAGCAACCAAATTCCCACTGTAAAAAAAATAAAATAAACCACATCATCACCTCAGATCTGGAATGCCATCGCCGTTCATTCCGACTTCCATTTGATGGAAAATTTCCTCCAGACCCCTCATGAAAGGTATTATCACTAAAGTCCAGTAACCTGTCATGAGATGCTACATCGTCTAAATTATCATTTGGAAAACGGAAGTTACGGGGATCAGCACGCCTCCTTGGACTTCTCCTTGAAAAAGAATCCCAAAAAAGTCTTCTACTATTCCGTCTTGCTTCGCGACTACTAATTTCAGCAGGAATATTAGAGAAAATATTGGGAGAGGCATTTTCCATGTCAACATGAAGTGCGGTTCCATCTCTTACACCCTCTTCTCTGTCTGACACCAGAAATTCGAGACCTGAAGATGGTGTATCCTGACGCATATCATCTCCCACCAAATGTGGCGTAACTGAAGAGTCCGAAAGAACTGATACAGAATCAGAATTATTGAAGATAAGAATTTCATTTGTGTGGTTTACAACAAAATCTTCACTTGATGAAGACTCTCCATTTCCCTGAGACAATGGACTGCTAGAATGAGAGTACCCAGCAAAAACTTGCGAGACATCTACATTCACTGTAGTAGCGACATTATTTACAACATCATCATCTGCCCTTTTGTTTAAAGAAAGTGGATAGGGAAATGATCGGTCGTCCCAAGATGTACTAGCCGTTTCACTACGTGTACTTCCAGGATTATATTGACTGACTAATTCCATGTCTTTGGTTGCGTTTTCTCTTCGATTTCTTCCCTGGACATTGTTTGAAGCCTCTACAGATGTAGATTTTTCACTATTTACCAGATTGCTCGCAGATGAAGCTCCACATTCAGCTTGGGAGGGAATAAAATCAGGTGAAGCGTCCTTCTCAGAATTTTGGAGCTTTCCAGTGTCAGCATGTTCTGCAGAATCCACTAGCATTTCAGCTGGATCATCTTCCATCTACAGAGTAACATACAAAATATGAACTGAATTTAAACACTATAGTACCTATTCTATGTCAACATCATGTTGAAAAAATAAGCACGTAGCTGAGAGACTGTACATAAACAAATTGAGAAATACAAGATCACAATTATCAGTCCATTGCTTTGATTGAGAAATACAAGACCACAATTATCAGTCTGTTGCTTCACAGAGCACTCCTTTCAAAATATAAAAGAGCATGAAGTAAATACTAGAATTAAAAAATTAGTAAATAACAAACATCAACCTGAATTTGTAGGATATCTAGCATAGTATAGATAATTCATGTCGAAAGAACACCAAGAAACACCACGAACACCAAGAAACACCACTATTTTACATAGAATCAAGAATTTTCCTGATGGCCTTAGAGTAAGATATTGAAATTTAAGTGAATTCACCCAAACATACCTATAAGAAACAGAGCCTCCCACTCACATACGATAATTCAGCGCTGAAGTCTCTACTCTCCCACAATCTAGATAACTGCAGCAGGAGATTCCTCGAATGCTGTTAGATTGATTCTCATATTTGCTGACTACTAGTTGATATCCATACTATCGGTAGCAATTAAAGACACCTTAATTCAAGTGGTCACATCAGTTTCAGTTTCTTTACTGAACTCATATCTTATTTGCTTTTAAGATGAGGTTAGGCATGGATGACAATAGAAATACCAAGCACCGACAGAAGTGCAATATAGCATGGACTATAGCTAGGAATTCTGCTTTAGCAACCTAAGATCTAAAGAGTGAAGAAGATGAATTTGTGAAACCAATCTGATCGACTTAACAAAATCTCTCTATGGCATTACTCATGAACTAATCCAATCGCTGACGTAATAGAATCATGAAAACATAAAAGTGGCAATGTTTTGACAGAGAAAAGTGGCAATGTTAACAGCACAATGCTATCAACGTCAAACTAAGGTAAGCATACTTAGGTTGTTCAGATAAATAGAACCCTTTAATACCCTTATCTCTGATGACTGCATCTAAACTTCATCAAGGGAAACCAAATACACAATATAAGTTCCAGTTTTCCCAACCTTCTCGACTATCCTCCTTACTAGCAAGCCAAAGCAGACTATCGAGTGAACTTAACAACACCGATTCTCTCTGAATATTATCTCGTTAACCAAAATATCTAGCAAGAACCCAACGGTGTAACCTAGTGGTCAATAAAATGGATTGAGAACTATGAAGTTTTAGGTTAAAGTCCAGAGCTTGAGATCAAAGCACCAGGTGTTTTCTTACCATTTGTCTCAACCTTGGTTGACGAGCAACCCCATATCTGTATTGGTGAGAGGTAAGCAGGTATTCCATGGACTTAGCCGAGATATGTGCAAGCTGACCTCAGACACCACGGTTATCAAAAACCAAATTCTAGCAATTTCATTACCCATTTTCCATATTGTGCATTTTAACCTTGGGAAAAACTAATCTTCCCTGATTAATTAGATACAAATGCTAGAAATTAAGCCCTATATAAATCAATTGAACCTTCATAATACGAAATCAACCATCAAAAGGCAATCAAAAAACAAAACCAAATTCAGGATATATCACCAAAACTCATAAGAATCCCATTACACCAAAACCACACCATCAAAAACAAATCTTGAAATTACAATTGAAAATGAAAAAAACAAACACTCCATCATTACATTTCTAAACAAAACAACCATAAGGGGTTATTTCTTTTTACCTCAACAACTGAACGACGCGAAGAGGAAGAAGCACCACATATAAATATGGATAAAAATGTTCTTTTTGTTCGATTTGTGCGACTTGGGCTTGACCTCAAATGGCTATTCCCAGAACCCATTTTGATATTGAACCCAACAACTCCTTTTTCCTCTCTTCTTCCTCTTGCTAGGGAGAGAAATGGAGGGAGGGAAAGAGTAATGGAGGTCTTTCTTCTCTTCTGTGGGTTGGAAAGTCACTCTCCCATTTCAAGTTCTTGAAAATCAAGAACCCATTTTTTTACATGTCGTTTTCCCCTCTTTTTGGTTTTTGCTCTTTTTTTTTAACTTTTTTTCTCAGAGGGAAAATAATGTTTTTGTTTGTATGATGATGACTTGTTACTATCCAATTTGATTTTGTGGTTAGGACCTAATATTGGATGTGATGGTTGTAATTAATTCTTTTGTAGGAAAATGTCTTTTAAAGTATATAATTCTTGTGTCCATAGACTTGTTTGTATAGATATGAGAATCTAGAATATTTATGCTAGGACCAAGTACAATGTTGACTTTGATTGAATGTTGTAATTATTGTATTTTTTTAGTGTGAATTAACCATTAATTTTTTAAATGAAATTATCAATAGGTTAGTAGGGATAGGATATGTTTAACCTTGTTGTGTTATAGTAGCTTAGTAGAATTAGTCATGTCTTTATATTTTGTCTTGCCATTGTTACTTTTGTTTTATTGATAATACCATTTGTTTTCCACTTTAGTCGTTCTTCTCTTCCTTTCTTTTCTCTTCTTTCCATATCGAGTATCTCTGTTTAAGGGGCGTGATATTTTTGAGATGAGAGTCTTCTGAAAATAACATTTTTATCTTTATGAGGTAGCGGTAAGGGTTGTGTATATTATACCCTCCTCAGACCTCACTTGTGGGATTTCATTGAGTATGTTGTTGTTGTAATAAGTTTAGAAGATATTACCTCTTACCTTGTTCTTTTTAAATCAAACTTTATTAACTTAGTTAACGTTTGACTACAGAGTTTTGAAGTAGATTTTAAAAACTTATCTTCAAATGTCTATTCAGCTATGAAATTTAATCTTCAACTATTTTCAAGTTTTCAAAACTTCAACAAAGTTTCAAACAAAACGCATATCCAAGCATAATTTCAGATTTCAAAAACTCAAATTTTTATGTTTCAAGTTTAAAACTTATGGTCAAATGAGAGCATATATAGTTATATGTGTATCAAGGAACAATAAGTCAATGATCTAGGAATGCTTATCAAGTGATTCAATTTAAATTTTGCATGAAAAAATGACTTATTGATTATGCTAAATTGTTGTTGAACTAATAAGATAACGATTGATTCAATTTGGCTTGATAGTTATCAACTGATAAATCGATCTATCCAATGCAAAAAATTGAAATCATAGGAGGAGTAATGTCTTTGTACTCCACCAACGACTTTTCGTCCAACCACTTGAATCATCAACAACCATTGTTGCTGCAGTAGAGAACGTAAGTGACAGGCAATAACAACAATAATTGAAGTGAATGACGAATGGAGACAAATGTTTTTGGACAAAGAGATTTAGAGTGAACTATATTTCTGTTTGTTGCGTTTGGGTTGTGGGGGAGGGAAGGGAAGGGGTTAGTAAAACGTGTTAAACGGTTTATCGATTTATTTGATATCGAAGTTAAACAATCATTTTTCAAATTACTAATTTGTCTAAACCATTTTCCAATCATTAAAATGATAATCCGCTACAAACAATCCAATAACACTATTTTCAGAACAGTTACTTGACCTAGAACCTAATCCACCCTTGCCAAAAAAAATAAATTACATTGTTGTTTTTAATTGTATATCCAAATATACTAAATCTACTTCATAAATGACTTGATATAACATATTAAATTATATTAACAGTGCATAGTAACAACTTCAAGATTTTAATATCATGGATATTCGTCCAACAAAATCTAAAAGATGGCGACTTTGTTTTATTTACAGGTGCTCACTCGATGCTTATCTAGTGAGACGAGAATGAAGATTCAGAGTTATTTCATTTCATCATGACATCAACTCTAAGAATTACCTGAACTACAAAATGAATATCAAAATACTGAATGAAAAAACTTTTTTTTACCATAATATTTCATCTCAAAAATAAAATAAAATATGTGAAATTAAACTATGTATAGTTCTTCCATTTTATTTGTTATACAAAAAAAAGAGATTTTTCTTCAAAGCCTTGATTTCTGAAAAAATCATCAAACTGATACTGTTACTTTGAATGGATAGTTTATCCACCAAATAATTGATATTTAGCCAAATACTAGAGTTTATAGTCAACAACTCATTATTTATCTAATATCAAACACCTCAAAATTATAGTAATTTATACAATTCAAATAATTCATTTTTGAATTTTTGAAACTTTCACTCACAAAAAATTCAAGTCAAATGCATATTCAAACATAATTTCAAAAATTAAAACTTTAAAATTCAAAATTTCAAGTTCCAACGTCAAGATTTATGATCAAATGGGGACTTATATTGTTATAGGTCCATCGGGAATAATAAGTCACTATCTAGAGATGTTTATCGAGTGATCATGCCCTAAATGCCACCCTAGACGTGACATGGTATTTGGAGTTCCATTATGTTTGAGAGCACTAACCAACCTGCTTAACCCAGATAATTCAATACTAATACCAATTTAAAATCAATATAGAAAATAAGACCCATTTTAACTAATATTCAAGAATTTCAAAAGAGAAAAACCAATTCAACTCTTAATACGAAATTCAAATCCAACTAAGCATAGGTGAAATCTCTACTAATAGAATAACAATGTATACCATAAAAATAAAAAGAAATACTAATAAAAGAAAAAAATTGCTTTTCGAAAGTGCAGTCCTAAAAGAACTTATGTCGCATGAATTTAGAAATAAGAGAATTTGATGAATCAAACTCTCCCAAAGAAAAGATTATAGAGACTACTTTGATTAGCACAGTTCATCCATATTTTAGGACAAGAACCTCCCACGTCGGTAAATACAATTTCTCACAAAGACCTTACACTTTCTCGATGAAACTATCTAACTCTCTTTAAGCTCTATTAAAACATTTACAAATTTTAATTTGTTTAGAGCTATTTGAACAAAGCATATTTCCATAGATATCATCATACTAAGATTTGCAAGCCATTGCAATCATGTCAAATTGTATAATTAACCGTTTAAAATTCTAACCTGTCTTTTGAAAATCAAAGATTCGTTATGAAATAGCTTTCTATTTTATACCATCATTCAAGTCTTTTCAAAATATAAAACAACATATAAAATACAATATCAATAACGTTTAACTCAAATGAGAAATTACCCTTCATTTATCATTTTAAATCCAAACTTTTGAAATACTCATAGATTTCTAAATCTGTAATTTGTACTATTTTTGTTAAAAAAAAATCATATGAATCAATTCATCCATTCAAAACCAGTAATTCATATTTCAAAATCATAATAAGCATTTTCACTAATATGGAGAATAAACATTGCGATAATACAGAGGATGCAACCGTTATCCGGAGCTGAAAGATGAAAATTTATTCAGGTGGACAACAAGACCCATTTTCACTCCATGTCGTAAAGCCATCGTGGAGCATTAAGTTTCTTTAATAAAATAAGCATAACTTTACTTCGAACTCAGATTGAGGCAGACTTGGTGGTGTTGGAAAGAAGACTCATATACCTTTAATTTGATAGGTTACGAATTACCTAACTCTTTATATTTCAAGAGATATGATCATTTGAAATTGACCCTAGTAAAATTTTATACGAAAATTCAGACGGTACTTGGAGTGTTACATATTCGGTTCTATTTTTGCATATTAGGGAAAATAAAATGGAATGACAAAATTACCCTTGGCCTGTGCTTCTTCACACTTGTATTTTGAGCTCTTTGGGCGTTTAGGGTTTTAGCGTTCCTTCTGTTCATCAACCCTAAAACCGCCATGGATGATAGCTTATACGATGAATTTGGTAACTATGTTGGTCCTGAAATAGAGTCTGATGAGGAAAGTGACAGGGAAGAGGAAGAAGAAGATGAGCTTCCCGACAGGAGTGATGACGAGAGGGCTGCATCTGATAACGAGCAACCTAATGGATGGCTCACCACTCAAGACGACGATATCGACATGGATAACCAGGTTGTTCTTGCTGAAGACAAGAAATACTACCCAACAGCTGAAGAGGTTTATGGTGAAGAAGTTGAAACATTGGTAATGGATGAAGATGAGCAGCCACTTGAGATGCCAATAATTAAGCCTGTGAAGAATCTCAAGTTTGAGCTTGGGGTGAAGGATTCGTCTACTTACGTTTCGACTCAGTTTCTGTTGGGGCTGATGTCGAATCCGGGGTTGGTGAGAAATGTTGCTTTAGTGGGACACATACATCATGGGAAGACTTTGTTTATGGATATGTTGGTGGAGCAGACACATCATATATCTACGTTTGATCAGAATAGTGAGAAGCATATGAGGTATACGGATACTAGAATTGATGAGCAAGAGAGGAGGATATCGATTAAGTCTGTTCCTATGTCGTTGGTACTGGAAGACAGCAATTCCAAGTCTTATCTGTGCAACATTATGGATGCTCCAGGTCATGTCAACTTCTCCGATGAGATGTCTGCTGCTTTAAGACTTTCTGATGGGGCAGTTTTGATTGTTGATGCAGTTGAAGGAGTGATGGTGAGTTTCCTATTTCTATGGTTAATTCACTTGCAAATGACGATAGCCTTGTAGCTTAGAGCATGTTTGGAGTGATGCAGTTTAAGCACTTTTGTAGTGTTTGGGTAAAGATTGAAAAAAGGATACTTTCACGCACTTATTTTAAAGCCGAAATAGCAAAAATAAACCAAAAGCCATAAGTTAGGATTCTTGACTTATGACTTATAAGCCCATCCAAACAAGCTCTATCTTGTTTTGGAGCATGAGGCAGAGTTTGTATAGGATGCTAGAAGATATAGCCAACAAAGCATATGCTTCTAATAACTGGTTTTGTTTTATACCGATGGTGGCCTGGTTGTCAGCCTCCTGTTTATGTGGTGGAGTTTGTAAGTTGTAACCAAATATACGGTTTTCAACTCATACTTGAACTGTGCGGAGTGCAGACAGAATATATAAGCAGAACTATCCTGGAAAGTGGCGTTATATTCCTTGGGATGACTCTACTGTGATAGTAGCTAGTCTTTATACGTTATAAGTTAGTAATTTTATTTCTGCCCTGCAGCATCCAGTACAGTGCTTCTGAATTGCCAATCTTGCCATCTGGAATTCAGACATAGTTGTGGGAATCATGTAGCTGCTAGATAAGATCTAACAGGTTTCTTCACACCTAATTAATCAAGTAAAAGAGTACCAAGTCTCCACAAAAGAGAGTAACAGTATACATGTCTACACCTTAATTTTAAACATACAGGAAGCATGATTTCCATTTGGAAAAAATATCCGATGTATTGTCAAATAGAAATTGGTACTATATAGACAATGTTTTTTCTTAATGCCAGGGAGTTCGGAGTTTAGAAGTTTAAAGCTATGTATAGAGGTTTAAATAGCCTGATAAAACATTCAACAAACGGAGTGCCTTATTCATTCATTATATCGTCTACTGCTGAATGGAGAGTGGGGCCCTTTAAATGAGCTGGTATGTGAGGCCAACGTATAGAACAATAGAATTCGTCTGAAATAGACAAGACTATGTGAGTATGCAGGACATGGTGATTATCACTTGGTCTTTATGTATGCTGCTTGCTATGTGTTTTCTGGGAGGCTTTGCAGTTTAAGGAAATGTATTGTCAAAATTTTGGCCTCATATGGGGTATGGTGGCTTTTAGTTTGGATTAAGTTTAATCAATTAGACGATCTTGGGTGGCAAAGTTGCATCTTCTTTTTTGTTTTTATATATGGAATAATGGAAACCATATTTGCTACAATTGAGTTCTATCTAGACTTTATCTGGTATATGTACGCTGGATAGATAGATCATTTATATTTGTTGCTTGTGTCATTGGTGACAGGTAAATACAGAAAGGGCTATTAGGCATGCTATTCTAGAACGCATTCCTATTGTTCTTGTGATCAACAAGGTATATGGTCTATCACATAAAACTGGTGATGATTCAAGTAATGTAGAAACACAATTTGTTACCTCTAATATTTTTTATTGTCCATTTAGGTTGACAGATTGATAACTGAGCTTAAATTGCCTCCGAAGGACGCCTACTTCAAATTAAAGCACATAATTGAAACTGTGAACAATCAAATTACAGCTGCCTCGTCCACAGCTGGAAATGCACAAGTAATTGATCCTGCACTAGGAAATGTCTGCTTTGCAAGTGCAACAGCAGGATGGTCATTCACTCTGCAGTCATTTGCCAAACTGTATGTTAAGCTTCACGGAATTGCATTTGATGCCAACAAGTTTGCATCGCGGCTTTGGGGTGACTTCTACTTTGATCCTGATACAAGAGGTTTCAAGAAGAAACCGCCTGCAAGTGGGGTTGAAAGATCTTTTGTTCAGTTTGTTCTTGAACCTCTTTACAAAATCTATAGCCAAGTGATTGGAGAGCACAAGAAGAGTGTTGAAGCAACCCTAGCAGAACTTGGTGTGACACTAAGCAATGCAGCGTACCGTCTAAATGTGAGGCCTCTGCTGAGGCTGGCTTGCAGTGCTGTTTTTGGAACTGCCACTGGGTTTACTGACATGTTGGTTCATCACATCCCTTCTGCTAAAGCTGCTGCAGCTAGGAAAGTGGAACACATATACACAGGTCCAAAAGATTCAGCAATTTACAAAGCAATGGAAAATTGTGATTCTGCTGGCCCGTTGATGGTTAATGTGACAAAGCTGTATCCGAAACCAGACTGTAGTGTTTTTGATGCTTTTGGTAGGGTTTACAGCGGGGAAATAATGACAGGGCAGACAGTACGTGTTCTGGGTGAGGGTTATTCACCTGATGATGAAGAGGATATGACTGTAAAAGAAGTTACAAAGCTGTGGGTCTATCAAGCTAGATACAGGATACCCATAAGTAAGGCTCCTCCAGGTGCATGGGTTCTGATTGAAGGAGTGGATGCTTCAATCATGAAAACTGCTACTCTTTGTAACTTGGAATTTGACGAGGATGTGTACATATTTCGTCCCCTACAGTTTAATACTCTTCCAGTGGTGAAAACAGCAACTGAGCCTTTGAATCCTAGTGAATTGCCCAAAATGGTGGAGGGGCTTAGGAAAATCAGCAAGAGTTATCCTCTTGCAATCACAAAGGTTGAAGAGTCCGGTGAACACACAATTTTAGGTACTGGTGAATTGTACCTAGATTCCATAATGAAGGACCTTAGGGAGCTTTACTCCGAGGTGGAAGTTAAGGTGCTTTCTTAACTTTCTCTTCTCTACTTAAATTTGTCATTTCTTTACTTGTTACAGGACAAAATACAAACTTTATTGATATTAAGGACTCTTTGTCAAACTTAACTGATCCTGAGGTTCTTTTTTGTTGTGTGGCAACATTCAGGTGGCTGATCCAGTTGTCTCATTCTGTGAAACTGTGGTGGAGTCGTCTTCAATGAAATGTTTTGCTGAAACACCTAACAAGAAAAATAAAATCACCATGGTTAGTCGGTTAATTTTTTAAACTGTACTAGCTGAGAAAATCGCTTTCCTCCTTGCTTACTTCTATTGCTTGTAGATTGCTGAACCACTGGAGAGAGGACTTGCTGAGGACATCGAGAACGGTGTTGTAAGCATAGATTGGCCTAGAAAGAAACTAGGTGAATTTTTCCAAACCAAATATGATTGGGATCTACTTGCTGCACGGTCTATTTGGGCATTTGGACCTGATAAGCAGGTCAGTGGTTACATAGTCTAGATTACTACGTAGCTGTTTTAAACTTTCGCTAATGGATTGCTTCTATCCTTTAGTTGAACATATGCTGTTTTGATACTTCAAATATATTTGCAGGGGCCTAACATCTTATTGGATGATACACTCTCAAGTGAAGTGGACAAAAGCTTGTTGAATGCAGTTAAAGATTCTATTGTTCAGGGGTAGGTTGAATTTCTTGGTTCTGTGGTTTTCCATGCCTCAAATGTTGAATTGACAAAATCAATAAAATCTCAACAGGTTTCAATGGGGAGCTCGGGAAGGACCCCTCTGCGATGAGCCCATTAGAAATGTTAAATTCAAGATAGTTGATGCAAAGATTGCACCGGAACCATTACATCGTGGAACGGGTCAGATTATTCCAACTGCACGACGTGTAGCCTACTCTGCATTCCTTATGGCAACACCTAGGCTTATGGAACCTGTGTATTATGTGGAGGTATACTGTTTGTCTAAATTATTGTGTTTTGGTAATGCTTTTTCCATTAATTGTTTTGTATAGTTTGGATCACCAAGGTAATAAAAGAAGGGGAGAGGGGCTTTACAACTGGACCTATGATCTGTGTAGAACACAATATTTTACTTGTTAGAGCTGCTGGTCCATGCCCATATATATTACGGAAAAAAGTTAACAGTGGAACCGCCTGAACAGGATAATAGTGACACTCCTGCTGGGGTTATACTATGTTTAAATTGGCAAGAAAAGTACAATTGTTGAGCCTTGGTTAGGTTCTCAATTATTTACAGACATAGGGATATAAGATTTCAACCAAATTTTGTTTAAAGATGTTTTTAATTTGAAATAGGTCTAATTTTCTGATGTGTTGCTTCAGATCCAAACACCCATGGATTGCCTTTCTGCTATATACACCGTGTTGTCTCGCAGGCGTGGACATGTTACTGCTGATGTTCCTCAACCTGGGACCCCTGCCTACATTGTCAAGGTTTGATTTCAAATATTAACATCCATCTTCAATTATTGATAAAATGTTTTCATGTTATAGCATCAGGTTTCTCATGTGCACGCCTCTTCTTTGTCCAGGCATTTTTACCCGTTATCGAGTCCTTTGGTTTTGAAACGGACTTGAGGTATCACACCCAAGGGCAGGCGTTCTGCCTTTCAGTGTTTGATCATTGGGCTATTGTCCCTGGGGATCCTCTTGACAAGAGCATTGTTCTACGACCACTGGAGCCTGCCCCAATTCAGCATCTGGCTCGTGAGTTCATGGTGAAGACAAGGCGTAGAAAGGTATGCATTCTTGAAGAGTTAAACTGAGTTTTAGAAGAAGTTATTTTCTCCTTCAGGTTTCTGGAACAACACCTGATCTGATAATATATCCCTTTTCTTTCCAGGGAATGAGTGAAGATGTGAGCATCAACAAGTTCTTCGATGAGGCTATGATGGTAGAGCTTGCACAGCAGGATGCTGATCTTCACCTGCAGATGATGTAGATACTTAGTTGAGATCGTTCTGTATTTGTGCTCAAGGCTCATTCCTTTGTATGTCATGTTGCAATCAGCCTTTTGAAAGGTATTAGATCATTGAGCTCCTTGAACCACAACATGTAATATCCAATGCAAATTGGCAGTCCAGATTATGAATGGTTCTAACCTTCCTCACCTCCTTGAGCTAGCCGATTGGTTGGGTGATCCCTTGCTCTCACGTTCCAAGTGTTTGAGTCGGTTTCCTCTGTCAAAGAAGTAGCTTCTGGCATGACTGGCATTGAGAATGAGGTTTCTGTATGCTCAAGTGTAGTGAATGACTGGGCACCAGCTCAAATTCTTACTTTACCCTCTTTTGGCATCTTCTTTGGATTCTATGTAAACTAAAGATTGAGCTCTTGTCCACTGTACCAGAACTTCCTTTTTCTTATATATCTATTTAAGTAGAATTGAAGGCGAGCATTGGAGCATCGATGAAGTCATCTTCCTTTGACCTATAGGTCACGGTTTGAGCTGTAGAATCAACCATTGATACTTGTATTAGCATAAACAACCTTTTATTTAAGGTGAATTTTGTAACATTTGATCCTGATTGTAGAGGAAGAGATTTTCGTACCCTGATTAGTTTTTGGTTTAAATCAAACATCGAATTCTGGTTTCTATTGTAGGAATTCAACTCCCTACAGATTTGAGGTAGCAACAGAAAATTGAATGAAAAAAAGAGTGAAATTATTTTATTTAACATCTTTATAAATCGTTGTTAGTACTTTTGCACCATTATTTGAAATAGTAAATTGGCCATTTTAAGCAACCATTACTTCATCAAAGATGGATATATGTTTCATCTTGCTTATATAGCAGCTAACATAAGACGTTACGCCTTAGTGCATCTGTTTTCTTGCTCGTTAGCTATGCTTTTCGAAAGAACAACCAACTTGACTAAGCAACCCAAGCTTGAGTTAGCTAATATCAGAGGCAGATCTAGGATTTAAGCTCAATCTATATTCCAAGTAGTCATGTTCTGCATCGATTGAAAGTACTGGATTCGGATGAACCAGCAGCTAAATAACTGCATCCACCACCGGCCAACACTCATACGAAGGCACGTGGATAGAGATTTGGAACTCTTTTATTAGACCATTCATTCACAGCAACCAAGGCATATGACAATTACATCAACTTTGTTATGACATCAGAAAGGTTGGAACAAACCAACAATTCAATTTTTGTTTCACCATATGGTGAGGTTCAGTTTGAGTTTCCCTTGATTCAGGGAACCATACAATGGAAGAATGTTTGCATAATTTATGTACATAGTTTGGCTCAATGGGTTGCTTCTATCTCCCTCAAGCTTTATTTCATCTTGGACTTAGGTCTAAATGGAGAACTACAAAAAAAGAAGATAAATTTACCTCTGATGTATTTACAATGTTGTCCAGAAGTAACCAAATGATCGTCATTATCGCTGTAGTTGAGGTGGATATGTCTGTAAGCTGCCAAAATTGATGTCGAATGTTGCAGCTCTAGCCTTCAAGCAAAGATCTTAGATTCGCAAGTCCTTCAGCAGATATACTTTTCCTTATTCTTGATCTTTGAAAAACAACTGGAGGTGGAGGCTCGGAGTGAAAACAAACCATGACTACTGTTAAGTTGTCTATGGCTCCACGCTTTTTGGCCTCGTCTACTATTTCCTTGCAGCATCTCTTTACATTGTTATGCTCCTGCAGTCGCCTCCGAGCAAAATCAACTGCATTTTGGCTTCGGAAAACATCCCATATTCCATCACTACCAATAATCAGGAACTCGTCCTCCTTTGTCAACGTCAGCAACTTCAGTTCAGGTTCAGCACTCAATGGCCCGCCTTTCTCAACTTCCTTCAATCCTTTAATGTGCCAGTCTCCTAATGCCCGGCTCACGCCTAGCTGTCCATTCAGATAGCCATCGTCAACAAATCCGCCAACTGACTCAATGCGAGTTCTTTCAGTAACACAACAAGGTCTGTGATCCTTTGACATTTCTATAGCCAGTCCACGTCGAGATACAACTGCTCGACAATCACCAGCATTTGCCACAAGTAGTGATCTGTTCATAAGACAACCCATCGGTATAAATAATTGATCAAATTGGTTAATCTTAGAATATAGATTTCTGAATGTCGCGTACTGAGATGACTTAGGCAGAGGAATAAATTACCTTCCAAAAATCATTGCAGTGAGTACAGTAGTGCCGGACGACAAGGCTGAGTCAACAGAGCATGACTTAGCAAAGGCAGCATCCGTTTCTGCAAAAGATCTTATAACCACTTTTTCAAGTTCCAGGGGAAAATCAGCATCCTCGACGATGATCCTTGGTAAGTGATCACGAACAAACTGTGATGCTCCTTTCCCTCCATGTCCATCAAAGACCTGTCATTAGAACCGCTTGCATCAGGCATCATCTGAGTTGCAGAATATCAAACATAAGAAATGCCCTAGCGTGCCTAGAGAACATGGCTTATGATTGCTTCGAAAAAGAAGGAACTAAATTTCATTCTAATACACATAAATTTCACGGAAACAAAGAAGGAAACAATGGGACATGGTCATAAGTAGGAACGAAGATATGCATTTAGGACAGTAGTAGTTCAACTTATGGTGCTCTTCCTACTGTTGTTCAATAGGTTCATTCTAAGACTCCCAGAAGAACAATACATTTGTAATTCCATGATATTGTTCGGGTGGATTATACTCCCTAGAGTTTTTAATAGTTATATTATGCTTCAACTTTGTAGAAATGTCGTCTCTTCATTTAGCTTATCAAACTTTTCTTTGATAAGAAATACAAAGAACAGTTTGGTCTACCTGAAAATACTTAAAAAAAATATTTTTAGCATAGTATTTGCAATAACATGATAAGAGAAGCACCCGTATGATGAAGAAGATGTTCAGATACACCCCATCTCACAACTCCGACGAGTAGGGCACTGTGGTTTGCGTCTACTGCATAGTGTTAAGTCTTTTTTATGCATACTTCCTATGTGAAAGCTAAACTTTATTGAGAGCTAACTTCAGCCTAAAATAATATTGCGCAAATAGTCAAATAGTGACTTATATGATGTCCAATGAGGTTAAAGAACTTACTCCATAGAAGGAAATAGCATCCTCACCAAGTATATTATGGCCAAAATTCTTAGCTAGGTCCGCAATACAGATGTGAGTGTCTTCCATATCAAGGCGACCTCCAATGTCGGACCAATCTCCAGACCTAAGGGTCGGGAGGAAGTTACTAAAGAGTATCTGTTTCCGATCTGCAATAGTTGTGTCTTCTGAAATGCTTTCCAGCTGCAGAAAAGGAAAGAAATTAATTAAAGCAAAGAAATAGTTGGTATTCGAACAAAAGTTCACTTAGATGATGTGACAATAACAGTGAACTTCAGTGCAAATTATCTGGTTAGGAAGCTACACAGCATGACTGTAGTCACATAAGTTTGTTAGAAACGCCAAATGAGTGCACTAATGCAAACTATAAATCATTAGCTACAAGTGCTGACAAACGAAAAAATTCCAGTTGGACGATACGATACACATCTTGAAATTGTTTTTTTCAGAAGATAACGATTGAAAAATTTTATCAGGAAATTTCCAATTCCACCAAAAAAAGGCAAAAAACATGTACATGAAATTTAGGCACACTGTAGCTCTGATGCAGAAAGGTTCCACAAGCCAATTTAGTAAATCATCCAACCAGTTCCCTATTTCTACCAAATGAAAGAGACCTAGAATTGCAAATTACAAAACATAAAAACAACCAGTATTCACAAATTGACCATCTAAAGAAGCAGAGTGGTAAAAACACACATATAACACAGGTGGATGGAGCCTAGTTTACAGGGTTCAATGAACCCAATATTTACTTACCATAATTTCACGTAAACCAAGTTTGAAACCGCGACGGATTTAATGGTAAGAACTCAAAAATTGAACTCATCAAGTTTGAATCATGATACACACAGAGACACAAAGAAAAAGAAAGATTGGGGAGCAAACAGTACACAAAAAGAGATTAATAACCATAGCTTTACAATACTGTCCAAAGGCATAATAACACCATAAAGATCAAATCTTTTAATATTCTCAACCAATAGAACTCCAAATTGACCAACACTTACAACACAAAAACCCACTAATACCAATCAACATCCACATACTAACCTAAAAAGTCTTTTCCAATTGACTCAAAAAAGAAAAACAATCAACACTAACTAAAACTAGAAATGTCAAATCCATCAAGTTTAAATGATGAGACAACAACAACCCAGTGAAATACCACAAAGAGTATATGCAAATCTTACCACTACTTCTCCGAGGTAAAGAGGTTGTTTCTGAAAGACCATTAGCTCAGGCAAATCAAAGAGGTAATTAAAAGAAAAACATGACAGCTAATAGCAAAACAGTTGGAGCATATATGCAAGAAACTATAACATCCACAACAAGGTGCAATCGCCTAACAAAGTAAACCACAGATGATATCATATATCAAAAGCCAAAGACTACATGAATATGCTAATACTACAATCGACCCGGAGCTCTATACTTCCACCTAACCAAAAACATGAATAAGCTAGTAATAAAACACAAGAAAAATATCATATAAATGAAAAAAGACCAATAACCATAGCTTTAAGTACTGTCCTAAGGCATAAATACACCATAAAAATCAAATCTTTTAAACAGTATCAACCAAATTCCAAATTAACCAACATTTATTACAGTTAGAAAGAAAAAAAAACTAAAAACCAATCAACATCCATCTACAAACCAACCAATCCTTTCCCAATAACTCAAAAAGAACAAAATTTAGACTCCCAAAAGCAAAAAATACAATTTTTTTTTAACAAAAAGAAAAGGGAATCTTACTGGGAATGAGTCTCTCATCACAGAAGGACTAGAAGAATTATTCTTTCCCCAATTCTCATTTTGGGTATGTTGAAATTCAGCTTCAGAATGTAAAGATTGGTTCTTGAAATTGTCATCAGTATTGGAAATGTCCAAATTCTCCATACCTTCATTCATTTGTTCTGAATCTTGAATGCACATGTTAGTAGTTATTATACAATAAAAAAAGTGGAATATTTAGACCAAGAAGAAGAAGAGAAAAACAAAGAGTTGTTTTTATCACTTTTAGGTTGAGCAAGTTGTGTTGTGGAAGGAGCAAGTAGAGGTAGGGGGAAGTGAGAATATGTGTGGAATTGTTGATGAAAGAGAAGATTCTTGGGAATATGTTATTAATGGGGGGTCATAAAATAAAATAGGGTGTAATTTACCAAGAAAAAAAAATTGGGGGGCATATTAAAAAAAAACTCATATTAATATGAAATGTGGTGAAATACCGCAACAATAACATACCAAGTGTAATTTCAGGGTTTGGAGAAAATAAAATATATACAAATCTTATTACTGTCTCATAGAGATAAAGAATCTGTTTCCGGGTAATCTTCCTCTCAAAAATCAAATCTCATAAACAAAAAATACTAAATAAAAAAAAAGGAAGTATATTAAAATATTGAGCTTTTGGGAATATAAAAAAAATTCGATTGAAACTGGTGCTTTAAGATGAGTCTTTCAGTATTAATTCAAATTTTGTGAATTATGAAAGATTATTACTTGATGATTAATATAAAATTTATCGATTTATGATAAATTCTCATAACTTTTTTAATTATAACAAACTATTTGTTTTGGATTTTCTCAAAAATTTCTTGTGCTATTTAAATATTACAATTGAATTTAGATTCAATTTTAAAAAAACACATTCCATCTATTTAATTGAATTTATTGTTTATTTTTACTATAAATAAATCTATTTTTAACACATACACAAATTTTAAAATAATAATTTAATTGGTATAGCTAAATTTTTTTCTTTTTCCTTTTTGGAGATATTTGGGTTAGATATTTTTTAAATTTATTGTCGGTTCATACCAACTTACCAGAAACTTCAGGGCATTTAGTACCTTATTTTCCACTAAATTTAAAAAAAGAAGACTTTTTGTCAACATCTATAATCTCGAATTTTCTTTTTTTATTTTATTAAAATAAATAAATGGGAGGGAAACTTCCAAAACAATGATCAATATGTCAATTACAAAAGAAAAAAAAAAGCAGCAATTTTTTTGTCATCAATTTTACTGCCTCATAGAGATAGAGAGGTTATTTTTGAAAGACCGTCAATTTAAATATCTCTGCCCAAAAAGCATAAAAGTAATAGATATAGACTAACGATTAGAATGAAAAATAATTGATAATTGTATAAATATAATGAAATGTGGCAAAATAAAGGATGGAAAATAACAACACAATGTGTAAAAAATGCAGTACTAACCTACTACATCACAAGACAAGACAATAATCTACCCCTATCAGCCTATCAACCATATATCCTAATACGCAACTTTCATTCCTTTCAATCTAAGGACATGTCTTCAGTAATATGAAGTTGCGTCATATCGTGTCTAATCACCTCCTCCCGATACTTTTCCCGTCTACCTCTAAAACCCATCCGCATAACCCCTAAATCCAACCTCTTGCATCTCCTAATAAAAGCGCCAATACTCCTCCTCTGTGCATGTCTAAACCATTTCAGCCTCGCTTCTCTCATCTTGTCTGTCATAGAGGCCACCTCGAATCTCTCTCTTCCTAATCTTATCACACCTGGTATGTCCACACATCCATCTCAACATCCCCATCCCCATCTCCGTCACTTTCATCTTCTGAACATGCGAGTTTTCAAATGTTATAATAAATTAAAAATGGACAAAGGAGGAGTTAGAATAGTAGTCTATTTCAATCAAACTTTTTTTTTAAAAAAAAAAAAAAAGAACTATAAAATATTTTAGAAGAGTTAATTTTTTATTTTTTTTTAAAGTGAAGACATAAATGGGGAAGTAAGTAGTCAGATTTATTTCTTTTTAATTAAATTATATAAGCTTATTTGGTGGATCTTTTTCTAAGAAGTTAATTATAAATTAAATAATAATAATAATAAAATAAAGAATGAAAAAAAAAATAGAGTGGAAGAGGAATGAGATACGTGTTCTTCTGTCGAATTAAAAACGTGGCAAAATAAATTGCAATATATAATTGAGAATATAAATTCAAAACCTACCTAATTATCATATTTAAAAAAAAAGTCAATTGTATTAATGTTTGAGTTAAATTAAATTAATTAATTAATTTAATATTTTAAATTCATAATTTAAATATTCAAAATTATATAAAAATATTGCAAGAACAATTTAATATGCTCAGGATATATAATTAGAATAGCAGGCTAATAGGGTAGATAGGAAAGAGTGGTAATTGTCTGCCTTTATATGTTATTTATCTGTCTTTATATGTTTACTATCCTGTATCTACGTATTATCATGTGTTCTTCTCTTTCTTGCCTGTTTATCATATCTAGTTTATTCTGCTGAGTATGTTGTTGTTGTATTTTTATTAATAATATGATGAGAAAAATATAGCTTAATATTAATAAGAATTTATACAATATAATTTTAATAAAATAAAATACAATAAGTATTTTGAGACGGAAATAATATTTACAAAGAAATAATTGCCACCAGAATTTTCTGTACACGCAAAACACGTTTACTGACTTATTAAAAAATTAAAAGAAAAAAAATAAGTGAAGAAAAGTTAGGTGGTAGTATTTTTTTGTTTTCTAGTTCTTTTTTTATATTAAAAAAATATATAAAATATATATTTTTATATATACTAATCTCACTTATGAATTGTTATGTGCAGTTAATTAATATAAAATATAAATCGTGTTTGTAAAGTACTTTTTAATATTGAATAATGATTAAGTGATATGTATTTTTTTTTTTTTGATTTGTTGGTTTTTAAAATATATTATAGAGAATTAATTTAAATTCCTTAATGATATTTCAATATTTACAAGAATGATTTAGGCATCATCTTACAAATATTTAACAGCAATGAAAATTTTGTTGGATAAATATTTTAAGCATTAAATATTTAAAATTACTAAATGCCCCTCAAATAACTATCCTTAAATTTTAAATTATGTTGCACATATAAAATTTTGGAAGTTAATTAAAGTTTTATTTATTTTTTAAATTATTAATTATTGTAATTTATAGTATATTTTATATAAATTTTAAATAATGTATGTTATTTCTTTGTCTCAATTTATATGGCATCGATAAAATTTACTTATAGTGCATTTTATGTAGTTTAAAAATATATAAATTTTATTTTAAAAAATTGAAAGATTTTATATGCAAATTCTCGATTAAATTCAAACTGTTTAACTCTGGAAAAATAATTATCTCCATTTTGTATGGAGAATTATTGGTCCACGAATATTGAAAGTGATATCTTTTAGGACATTTTCTTGGTGTGAACTGAAAGAGACATTACATTTGTTTAATTTTGAAAAGATTATTCGAATAAGCAATTTGGACCCAAATATTAAGATAGTGATATGTACGTTAAAAAAAAAATTGCCAAACATATAAAGTCTGATTTGTGCTCTATATTTATAGTTTTGGGTAATTACATTTCGTAAGTATAGTTATAGCATTGTATAGTTCGCACAACATTTATATACATTTGTATAATTCATTCACAACTTTTGTATAGTGTTTGTACATTTCGCTGTACAATTCATGCGCAACTGTATAATTCGCTATACAATTCATAGTGTTTGTATATTTTGCTACATAATTTGATTGGCGCACAGCTTTTGTATAATCGCGTACAACGTTTTTTATAAATCGCGTGAATTATACAAAACTCAAACTGTAATTACAGCTAGATGTTTGCCGCAAGCCGTGATCAATTCAAACTATAACTATGTAAGCTAATTAACTAGTATATATTTGCTTATCTGCATAATTTTTCAGTATCATGTTATTGCATTTTGACATTAAAATACTAGTACCACATTTTATAATATAGCAAAATGTATGTATGTATATATATATATATATATATATATATATATATTTGCAAAAATAGACCCTTATATATATTTATTTATGAAAATTTTCCTTGTTCTTTTTTCCCCTATGATGATGTAAGGCAATGACATTAGATTTCACCTTTTTGGAAGAAAAAAGGAAGAGAAGATGGTGAAGCATTATTAAGGAAAAAGAAAAAGTAAAGCACTATTAAAGATATTTTACTAAAATTTATTTTTTTATAATTTTCTAAAAAGGAATCAATTTTCATGTTGGATGGTTCATACCTAGTCTAGTTATTGGTTGATATATATAAAAGAGTCACTTTCTAGAGTCTCCATTAGTTGATCTTTTGATAATGTGCTTTCACTTTGCAAACTTTGACTTGGTATTTATATCAATGGGAAAGAGTTACAAATATCATGACCTTTATGTTTTTTATTAATTATTAAACAATTGATTATAGAGGCATTCATTGGTTTTTCCCTTTTTTTTAATCGATCAATAGGTTTTAACAGGTTCGACATCTATTATAGAAGAGAGAATTCACGTTAGATAATCAAATGCCTGTTAGGCAACAGGTGTATGAAAGGCCCAACATGCCCTTACATTAACTTAAACTTGAATTTATATTTGGATCGTTTTAACTATTCACAAACTAAAGACAATTATCTCGCTTGCAAACATATCTGGGCGGGATTAAATATATGACAGGGGTACCCGATATTGTAATCATCGTTGATCAGCACGAAGAATATACGGCCCTGCGAGAGTGTATTACTTTAGGAATTCCAACAATTTGTTTAACCGATACAAATTGTGACCCCTATCTCGCAGATATTTCAATTCCAGCGAATGATGACGCCATATCCTGCGCTGTAGCTTGCTATTAATGGAGAATGACTTAGAGATCAAATATAATATGTTTCTTTCCATTCCTCGTGAGCCACTTATTTCTCCGAAACAAGAGATTAAAGTCATCTTCCCTTCTTTTTTTTGGGGGTGTGAAGCAGTGTCAAACCAAAATACCCAACAACGAGATAGTTGGAGAGGTAACAAAACCCTATACTTTTCATTACAAAACAAATAAACCGGAAAAAGATGGATTATTTTGTGAAAGAATTTTTGGTCCTCTAAAAAGTATACTCAATATCATGGCGTTTAAATGAATGTCCAAGTATGACTCAATTGGATAATTATGATAAAAGGAATTAATGTTGAGATATACCCTTGGATGGTTGTTATTTGTCGTATTGTATTGTTAGTTTAAACACAATATCTGTTTAAATTTCGGCGTATCGTATCGTTTAAATCCATCGTTAGGTAACGAAGAAAAGATCCATTTTGTGTAACAACCGATTTGGTGTGATTGTGTTGTTACTTTATTATCTTCTTCTCATTTTTTACTTTATTTATTATCTAATAATTCTATTTTATTATTTACCCTACATACCCTACAATTTCTTGTAGGTTTATCATTCAAATTATGAATGTATCATATTATTTAACTATGGAAATCAATACAGTATATCCAAACATTATATTCATTGAAACAATACAATACAACCATCCAAAGAGGGAATATAGAGTATACTAATCATGGACATCCTTATTTTTTTAATGAGGAATTTAGAATTTGATCCTTGGTATGGAGCTATAGTGCCTCTTTTCATGACAAAGAATGGACAATTAATTTTGATGATGAAGAATATTCTTGACCAAAATGTTCTTCTATACAATTCAAAGAAAGATTATATGCAAGTTTGATCTCATATATCTAGTTGAGGGAGGAAGGAATATATATCCTGCATTTGTTATGTAAAAAGTTTGATCTCAGAATTTTAACTTTATGAATTTTAAATTTTTTTACGATTGATTTCAAAGTGTTGGTTACTAGATTTTTGCACAAAGATTAGTAAGCTTTTGGTGTAGCTTGAATTGTATGAACATTTTAATATGTGGATTTTTTTTATAATATGTGATTGCTTTTTGGAAATTTTTAATTTCTACGTGAAGGTTGGAGTGATGATTATTGTTATAAGGCACCGTTAAAATTTTATTTATTTAAAGTTAGAACGATGCTACAAAAATTTAAACTTTTCGTTATTTGAGTTTTCGTTAAACTTTAAGAGGTAGTGGTTGGTCTGCTTACATTCTACCCTTCCCAGACTCCACTTGTGAGATTCTACTTAGTATATTGTTGCTGTTATAAAATTAAAGACTCAAATCTATTGAGTTCAAATATTTAGAGATAATAATATTGCTTAAAATATAGGAAAAGAAGAATAAAATATTTACAACAGTCAAGTTTAACATTTATGACATTAACTTCATTCAAACTCAAGATCTCATATTAAAGAAAAAATAGCTCCATCATTGCATATCCTTTGATGATACATTCTCAGTCCCAATTTAGTTGTCAACGTAAGGATTGACACATTCTTTAAGAAAAAATTAATAAGATATGTAATTTGACTAAAAATAAACCTAATAAATATTGTACTTTTTAAAAATTGTACCCTAACAAATCGAGTTTTCACATTTAAGAGTAGTAATTACTAAAAGTAGAACTGGAAAAAATGATTAATTATTTTTTAATTATTTGACTTTGACAACTACATTGAGACAAATAAAGTAATTTTTATATCGTTTTAGAATGAAAAAATGACAAAAATAGTCTCTTGATTTTGACGTAAATTCCAAATAATTTATTACACAGCAACTGCATAGTTTTTACAAATATGGATTGTCTTTTTTTTTTAACTAAAGGTTTTGAATTTGAGTTTGAATTTTAGGTAATTTTTTTGATGAAAGTTTATTACTAAAATGGACCTTATAATGTATAATATAAAAAATAAAAAATAGTGTTTATGCTACAAATTTTAAGACACACTTCTATGAATTCAAAGCTCGAGAAATTTACTTATAGTCAAACTAGTGGAATCGCGCAAGTGAGAGTCTGGAGAGGTTAGTATATATGCATACCTTATCATTACAGATAGGAGGTTATTTCTTGAAAACTCTCGTCTCAAAAATTCAAAAGCAGAATAAATTAGATATAAAAAAAAGAAAGGACAAGAAAAGCAAACACAATACACGAGGTAAGGACAATACGATTCCTACTATCCTACTATCACCAAGTTATATATTAACACTACTCTTACTAATCTATTAGTCGTCTACTCTAATACGCTCTACTTTAACCCTCCTCAAAAAATAATTTTGAAACCTTCCCATCCCTCTACCCCTATCCCCATATCCTTTTTGGCCTTATCGAAAGTACACTCACTCTTCTTGTTCATCCTTTTGCTCTTGCTTCTTCCCAAAAACCCTAAAATGGAACATCCATTCTTCATCAATGGACCACCCACAAACCGATCTGAAGCTTTAAGATGGCTATCAATCGCCGAGAAGCTTCTAACAAACCGTGATCTTGTTGGTAGCAAATCATTTGCGACCCGTGCCCGTGAATCCGACCCGTCTTTAGCTCACCCAATCGACCAAATCCTCAGCATAGTCGACACCTTAACTGCCGGCGACAAACGTATCAACAACCATCACTTCGATTACTACTCCATCCTCCAGATCCCTCCGAACCAAACCCAGAACTTCGAGTTCATCGCCGATCAGTATCGGCGATTTGCTCTTCTCTTGAATCCTCAGAACAACAGCTTCCCGTTTTCGGATCAAGCTTTTGGGCTTGTCGTGGATGCGTTTTCAGTTCTGTCTGATCCTTTGAGGAAAAGTATGTATGATAAAGAATTGGGTTTTTTTCTTAATCTTTATCCAGTTGCTTCAGCACCTACTCCGGTGAGTTTTGTGCAGCATGGTGGGTTTAATCAAATGCCGGGCACGACTTCAGACCAGCTGTTTGTGAACATGCCTAGTCAAGATCAAGGTTCACATGCTACTGGAGTGAGCTTTAGTAGAGACCCACAAGCTGGAATTTCAATGCCGGTGACGTTTCTAAATCGTGAGCAAGAAACTATGACTATGGGAAGCTCGGGTTCGGAGCAAGAGCACCAACAGCCGCAGCAGCAGCAACAGCAACAACAACCACCTGTAACTTCTCTGAGGCAACAGACACAACCACCACCAGTGAGTTCTCTTTCGTTTTCAAATATAGATGAACAGCCTGCTACATTCTTAAATTTAAACCAACCACAGCCAGTAACTTCTGAGAGAAGCTTCAATAGGGAAAACCCACCATTTGGTATTGGGTTGAGCTCGACAAGAGGGCGAGAACCGGAGGTTACTGTTGAGCAGCAGGGGAATCAACAGCCCCAAGAAAGAAATGAGAATGTGGTGGTGGGGAACAAGGAAAATAGACCTGCTAGTACTAGTAATAATGTGAGTAATGTGAAGGAGAAAGAAAGTAGAGTAGAAGCATCAGCTAAGAAGATACCAAGTTTCTGGACAGCATGTCCTTATTGTTATGTTATGCATGAGTACCCGTTGGATTATGTTGACTGTACACTAAAGTGTCAAAATTGTAAGAGGGCTTTTCAAGCTGTAAAGGTTGCTGCTCCACCGATTGTTGATGGAAAAGAAGCTTATTTCTGTTGCTGGGGATTTATGCCTTTAGGATTTTCCGTGGAGCATTACGAGAGAAGTAGAAATAATGTTTCAAGCTGGTCTCCATTTTCTCCCATGTTTACTTGTCCGAGCTCCGGGGCGAATGGAGGGAGGAATGCAAAGAATAATGCTGTTGGGGGACAGGGTAATGTGAGTACTTTTGGCAATTTGCATACTGCTGGTGGGTCAAAAAGTCGGGCTGGACGAAAGCATTCTGCTCCAAGGATTTACAGTGATGACGATGATGACGATGACGACGACGACGATGATGATGACGTACTAGTTGACATATCGGAGGTACTCTCTGGAGATACTTGACATATGGAGGTCCTTTCTTAGAAATGCTACTCCAAGGTAGAGAAAGTTAAGTTCTTGAAGAAGTTCAGATAGTTAAAGAAGGAAAGATAATCAAGGCTTTCTTTTCACTCCAAAACTTATCTTTCCGTTATTTTCTTTGATTATCGTGTTCATATCTAGTGTAGTTTGTTAAGATATTCTCCTTCAAGTCCCGACAATGGGATACCTTTTCCCTGTTCTGATAAGCGTCTTTCTTGAGCTGACGGCCTTTCAAAAACAGCCTCTCCACCGCACAAAGGTAGGGTAAAGTCTGGATATACCCCACCCTCCCCTGACCCCATTGTGGGACAATATGGGTATGTTGTTGTATTGTGATTATATGTTATTATCTTCTCGTCTTTAGGAATTCTCTTATGAAGTAAACTTTGTGATTGAGGAGTAGATGAGTCTAATCTGTAACTTATTTTGTTAGCTCAATACAATTTGCTTAAGAGATGATTGATCCTTTACTTTTCCTGTTTTCTTTCATTGAATTGTCACTGAATATTGGCTTGATCAAACATTGTCATTGTAATTTAGCTAGAACTTTTAGTTGTTTTGAGAAAAATGGATTGTGTTACCTTCAAATTAGCACCAGATAAGGATAGGAATTTAACTGAAACCGGAGCACTCTTATTAGTTGGTTTGGTAGTTTATGTCTGAATTTTGTTTGATATGGATGCCTAATATAAAACTGGGGCTTGCAGAAGTGAATATGTATTTCAAATTAACAAGAGGGAAAGAAGTAACATGAAAATGAAGAATTTGTAAGTAGTAACTCTGGGGTGTTTTACTTGCGTTGGGGTTAAGTCGACATTACCATATGGTGGTTTTGATGCCCTTAGTGGGGTCTTCTATGGGGAATTATGACAGGCCAGAGAGTGTGTGTCTTGGAGAGGACTAGTCACATGTTGTATGATGCCATTAGTAAGGCTCCTCCAGGTTCTGATAGAAGCAGATGCTACAATCATAAAGTTGCTATTCTTTGCAATTTGGAATTTGATGAATATGTGTACATAGTTTGACCTCTTCAGTTCAATACTCTTCCCATAATGGAAACAACAACTGTCTTTAAACCCTAGGGAGTTGCCTCAAAAGGTGGCGGGCCTTAGGGAAATCAAGAGTTACCTTTTTGCTATCAAAAAGGTTGAAGAGTCTGGTGAACACAGGATATTAGCTACTGTCAAATTGTACCTAGAATACATAATGAAGGGCCTTTAAGAGTTTTACTCAGGGGTGGTGGAACTGGAGGTACTTTTATCTCTCTCTTCACTTCATGAATTTACCTTTATCAGTTCTCTGCTTGTTTCAGGACGAATGGGACTTCATTGACACAAAGGGCTCATTTATGAAAATTTACTGATGTTGAGATACCTTTTTCTTGTGTGTGCAATATGTAGGTAGTTCCAGGTGTTTCCTTCTGTGAAACTGAACTGGATATATAATGTATTGCTGAAACACCAAAGGAGAGAAGTAAAATCACCATGGTGAGGCAATCAGTTAAAATTTTTTGACCTGTGGAAGCTGAGAAAATTATATAGGGTGGGTGGCATACTAACTTCAATAATATTTAATTATTCTGATTTGTGTTAAATATATCCACTTTAATAGATAATACTCGTCAACAAGATATCATAAATATCTTTCAGAGTTTATTCCGCACTGAAGTTAGAGAATTTTTCAAGCTTTTGACATAAAGAACCCGCCATTGAACTTGCTTATGCTCCTCTTTGATCGAGTGCTATTTCTATAAATAAGATTGAGTAGGAAAATGTTGAATTGACTTCAATCGAGATTGCCCTGACTTCTTAGGCTCATGAGAAACTGGCCTAACATCTTTTCAATCGAAATCCCAATCATATAGAGTAGGCGTGTAAGTACTTCTTAGCCACCTCTCTTAATATTAAAATAACCAAGTATCTTGCAAAATTAAATAATAAGGCAAATCTTGAAAAATCACAAATAAATAAATGAAAATATATATTAAAAGAGATATAAATATTTAATGTGATTCGGTTTATCATTTTACATGTATAAATTAAGGAGATGAGATAATCAATTCAGTATGTAAAATCGAGAGAAATAACTTCAGATAATCCACTCGAAATAAAAAAAAGTTCACACAAGTGCTAACGTAACACTTATGTCTAATTGTTTCGCCTTATACATAAAACTCTCATGCTCTTATGACTATATTGTGAATATTATGAAGTTAGAAGGAATGATTATTTATTTACAAAGTCATAAATCTTTTTCCAAAAAAATGGAGTCGCCAAATATGAAAGACGTTTTTTTTTCTTTTAGTCAAAGAAAAATATAATTATGATTAAAAAATAATTACAACAAGCTGACTGTTATTGCCATTGCTAATTTTTATATTATACTTTATCAAATAAATAATTTATGAAGTACAATGTTATTGGTTATAACATTTAATTACCATTTTATTTAAATTATATATCAATAGTCACCCCATAATTATCCATTATGCAACTTGAGAGATAATATTTATTTTTTAATAATAAAATATTTATAGTCAAATTCAAATATCTTAATTTTCAACCAAAATTAATGAATAACTTGTGTATTTAAAAGACATTTTTGATTGTCAAAGATGGCCAAACTTTGCCAAGTCTCTCTTGAAAAAATCTTATAAATACTACTCTTAATGTAGGATTAAAATGCCATCTACATTATTTGTAGTTTTCAATCTCTCAATTTTAAAAGTATAAATTAATTTTTTTGTATTATTATCATGGCACATAAATTTGCTATCCTTTTCACCACTCTCCTTGTTGTTATTGCTGGTAAGTCATTTTTATTCATTTCTTTATGCGAAAGAAGATTAATTTTATCCTTCGTTATATTTTTCTTGATGATTAGTCAAACGGCATATCAAATATATATGTAGAATTGAAAAATAACTATTTTTTGCCCTCGTAATTGAACAAGATTATGGAGCTTCAAATTCTATAGGTAGAACTTCATTGTACTGAAATTTCACCCATGGATAATTCAAAATTCCATGTAGTGATTTTTTTTTTAAAACAAAAATACCTCTCTTCTTTAGAGTTATTCAAGATACGCATTCAATTTTACGTTATTGATGTATTGATAAGATGAACATCATATAACACGTCACCTGATCACCACCTGACCTCAATCCATTTTTCCCCTCCTCTTGAACTCCACTTCTTCCATGCCTAGCACTTTCTCCCCCTTCACCCTTAAACAACACTATTATTACAACGTTTCGAGAGTGAATTTGAAGTTTATGATATAAAACAAGTCATACATATTTGTTGAAAAGCTTAAAATTAAATGTCTCGAACATGTTATTCTTATAATGATATTATAATTTGGAATTTTGCAGCTCATAATTCATTCCTTTCCCCCAAAATTCATGTGATGGCCCAAGAAAATGTTCTACAAACAGCAAGAAAATTATTTCAAGAAGATCAAGATCCAACTTGTGGGAAACCATGTAGTTCCCATGATGATTGTGATGGTTGGTTTTGTCAAGCTTGTTGGAATTCTAGAATGACTTGTGGGCCATTTGTTGGCTAAGACATGGTCATTAGCCTTTAATCACTTATAAGATAAATAAAGGGGAGTTTTCAAAAATACCAAGTTTTTGGATAAAAATTACATGCCCCTACCGAATCATTGAAAAATACCATATAAAATACCAACTTTATTTACAAATTTAGGAGAGAGAGTGTTTTGAGTGTGATTATTGTGGTGTGTGGTATGATATAATAGTGTTGGAAAATGAAAAAGAGTGTGTTTTTTTTGGTATTTTGATAAATAAATTTTAAAGTGTAATTTTGGGGGTGAAAGTTGTTATTTGTGTAAAAATTTCATAAAAATAAATAAGTGACCAAAGTGTACTTGTTTAAAGAAAACTTTGGGTGTAATGTGTTCATCAAGTAAATAAAAGATCATACATAGTGTGGTTATATGTATGTTTTCCTTTGCTTTTGTCTCCCTTTTAAATTTATCGTATTTGCATACTATCATGTGTTTTTCCTATTCTTCCCCTTTTCTGTATCTAGTTTATTCTACTTTTGGGTTTTTGAGACGAGAGTTCTCAAGAAACAACCTCTCTATCTCTATGAGGTAGTGGTAAAGTATGCGTACATTCTACCCTCCCTAGACCTCACTTGTGGGATTCCAGTGGGTATGTTGTTATTGTTGTTTAGTACTTTGATCGATAAATTTTCATTAAATGAGTAGCACGACAAAAATTAAAAATCACTTCGAAATAGAATGTGCAATCCGTGCAAAGTTTTAATATGGTTCGTCCAAGTTTGAGTATATTATTAATCTGCTCATTTATTAATTCAATCTATTTTGATCTGTCTAAGTGAGGTCATCTAAAAGATGTGCCAATTTTGACTTAATATGTACCCTAAATTACTTAATGAAAAAATTGTTAAATGTTTTCGGATTTATATAATATTTAATATGTCATATATAATCATAATAAAGATAAAAAATATTTTATTAGTTTTTGTTGTAATTATATAAATTTTAAAAAATGAAAATTTGTAAGAATTGAGGCTATGTGGTATAATGACCCACTATTTAGGGGGAGTTTGGATTAGGTTAGTTTTAGATGTTTTTTGTTTTAGTTTTAAAAGTTAAAAAATGTTTTTTAAGTTAATAAAAAATTTTAAAAAAAGAAGCTAGATGTTTATAAAATAGAATATTTTTTACTTAATGATTTCTAATTTTTGACTTATAAATTACCTTTTATAAGTTTGATCAAATGGATAATTGGTTTATTTTAATTTAGTCCAACTTATGTCATCATAAATAACTTTTCAAAAGATTGGTGATTAGTCTAAACTAATATATATATATATATATATAGTAAATGCTGAATTTCTTTCGATTTTTTCGTATATTTACTTCTTTATATTTGAAATCTTATTAATAATAATTTTGACTATGTCACTATGATCAGCCCTGATTTAAGGATGCATATTATACATTGTACTATCCATGGGTAAATTATACTAGGCCCATTATTTATACCATATGCTTATTATACAGTATACTATTCATGGATACATAAATTATACTAGGCCCATTATTTATATTATACATTATACTATCTATGAATACATAAATAATTGGGAAAACTAAGTTTGTGCCCTTTTAAAGCAAATTATTTATATCCATATACCCCTTTATATTTTATATTACCATACTATTGAAATTCGCCTCCCTAATATTAAAATTCGCGCGCTGATGTCAGCACCAACCTTGTATGATATACCAATAGGGTATCACAGAAGATTAAACTCAGTCTTATATGATACCAATTGAATATCAATATACCGATAGAGTATCACAGATGATTGAACTCATTCTATATAATATCTGTATGATATATATATATATATATATACTGTCAAAGTATATTTTATAGTATTTATGCTGACATCGACATCACGTTAAGGCGAAATAAAGGATATATGTGTAAGAACAATTTATATTGCTTGAAGGCCCAGAGTCAGTAGCAAATAGTGTACAAACTTTCTTTTAAGTTGGGTGTGCTTTTTCATACACCATATAATTTTTTTGACAAAAAAATATGCAATTATATTGTTAAATTTGACAAAAAAATATGCAATTTTATATACCATATAATGGTAAATTTGAGCCCTTTATCTGATCTATATCTAAAAAAGGTAAGTTAAAAAACATGAGTTAGAAAGTTTTCCCTTTTAACATTAATGAATAAGAATATATTTGGACTAATTTATATTGGTAAGGGCATATCTTACCCCAACTTATATATCATCATTATAAAGAAAGAACGAATAAGCAGGTATCTCTTCGTCAAAAGAAGAGCGAATAAGTAGGTATTTTTTCGTCAACATGTATGTTTGAGCGGCTTGCTTTTATTCCTATATTATATGGAACTCATAAAAAAGTTTAATGGACTTTTAAATATAATCTTTTTAAGCCATTTCAAGTGTCAATTATGATTTTACAATATTAACCCTAATAAATCATTTTCTCATCTGCTTCAAATGTGGTTTTACTATATCATCCTAATCAATTATTTTAAGTCATGTAAATGTTAGAATTAGAATAACATGAACATAAAATTATAAATTAAATCTTTCTTTTTAAATTGAATAGATAAAATTAAATAATTTATTTTAATAATATTCAACGATTATATTTGTGTAAAAAAAAGATAGTTTTAAAAAACATATAGTATAAATAAACCAAAAACTTTATGTATGCGCTTGAAATGATGTAAAAAATACTATAATTCATAATAATTGTCAATTTAAGATTCTTGAAATTTCATCAGTGCCGCATAAAACTGTGACAGAGAGAGTAACGTAAAATATAGAGATTATAGGTCTAATAATTAACAACATAAAAGTTAAAATTTACATATATTAAAAAATTTATCGATATCACATAAATTGAGACAAAAAAATAATATCTATTGGACCCGTACAAGCATGGATGCTTATAACTAGTATATTGATAAATGGTTATGTTGGACATTCAATGGCAATATTGTTTAGTAAGTTATATGGGGTTTGGTTGGTAGCACATTACTTTGGCCTCTAGTAGTTATTTATATGGGGTCTAGGGTAGGTGGCATATTGTTCCAATAATTAACTCCTTGTATACCAATGAATATTTATTGTGTGAATAAATTTATGAGTAAAAATTTAAATATATTATTGAATTTTGGAAAAAAAAATCTTATTTATATTATTTATTTGTTTAGATTCAATCATGTTATTGTCTTTATAGAAAAGGATCTTTTCTCTAAATTTATTAAAGAGATAAAATAATAATAATTATTGGCCACCTTCACCAACCGTGATTACCATTGGCCTTGGCATCACAATCACCATTATCGCCAATTGCTATTGATCTAACTTCTAAAGTGTGCTTCATCAAATAAATAATGTTGTAAGCAAAATTAACGGGATAAGAATAATGGGTCGTACCTTTTTTGTGGATCGTTGTTTACAAATCAAGTGCCTGTGTGTATTTTGATGAATTAAAAATTCCTAATCCTTCACTGATTTTGCAATCCAATCTTACGGTCTTGAAGTCAGATTGTTTTCAAAAACAATTTACTAATTTTTTTTCTGCAGTTTCTTTCTCTTCTTTCTTCCTACCTTATCCATTAGGAGTCAATTATTACTAAAATGATATTTAATTTTTACGTTGTTAGAATTTCAATTATTACTTGATAAAAATTAATTACACACATTTAGATGCTCAGGAAACAAAGATTAATTTTCTCATAATTATCAAATTTAGAGATAACATCGCAATAACCAGATAACTATATTCAAATTCAAATATCTTAATCATTAAAAATATGTATAATAATATTTTATAAAATAATGAAAAAATGAAAAAACTTGTGTGGTTGTGAGTAGGGGTATTCACGGGTCGATTTGGGTTGATTATTGGTCAAAATCAAAACCAAACCAACTTAATTCGGTTTTTAAATTCTCGAAAACAAACCAACTCAATTATAATATACATTTATTGGTTCGGTTGTTATCAGTTTTGGTTTTGTTAATTGGTTATTAACCATACACAAAAATAAAAGTAATGATACATGTAAAATGGAGAAAAAGTGACAACAATCCATTCAATATAAAAAATAGTTAGAACGACTGATATGACAGAACTTTCAATCACTAAATTTACTATGAAAAAAAATTCAAAATTCACCATTTTGGCCTAGAAGAAAGAGTTAGTGACATTTCTAGTCCCACCAAGAATTGCCATAGACATTCACATACATAAAATTAATAGGATAAATGTTCTCATTTTGAGCATTTATGCTTTCATAAGTAGATTAAAAAATAATTTTTTTTATAAATAATGTATTATGTATGTATAATTATAAAATATATGAATATAATTTGTCGGTTCGGTTCGGTTCGGTTGGGATATTTCTTCCGATTTTTCGAACAAATCCAAACCCAAACCAAATACTATCTGCTTTTAAAAAAACTAAAACCAAATCAAAACTAAAATAAAATCGATTTATTTAATCAGCTTGGTCTGGTTTCTCGGTTTGAATTGATTTTTATCCAAATCATGAACACCCCTAGTTGTGAGACATTTTTATTTGCCAAATCTCTTGAAATAAGGCTTATAAATACCACCATTGGTAGAGGAATAATATTCCATCTACATTATTTTCTCAACCTTAGAAGATACAATTGTATTAGTTATCATGGCACATAAATTTGCTATCCTTTTCACCATTCTCCTTGTGGTTATTGCTGGTAAGTCATTTCATCTTACTCCTATGTTTTAGAAGGAAAAATGGTTTAAATTTGTTTATTTATTATGGAAAAAAATTGTTTATTCAGTGAAAATTTCATAACGTTTGGTTTGGAGATGGTACGATATATGCTGACTTTATCCCTATCTTATGAAAATAAAGAAATTATTTTTGAAGGACCATCGATTCAAATTAAGCATAACAAAGAAGTACTGAAATGAAAAAACAACAGTGAGCAAAAACATGACAACTAATAGTTGTAGAGCATATAGACAAGAAACAATAACATCACTACATCAAATACTGCAATTACCTAGACATAATACACAATATATGCAGGGATGGCAATGGGTCGGGGCAGGTACAAGGCAGGTTTAGAGCTACGCGAAGCGGGGTGAATTTAGAGTTATGTGGGAAGGAATGGATGTGGAGCGGATTGAAGTAATTATTATTAAAATAAATGCGGGGCGAGTTGTGGGTTTTATGCGGGTTTAAAGTATCAAACAAGAATCCGAAAAACATATCTTCACTCGTACTCACTATATCTCATACCTATCTCTATCTTCATTCGTACTCACTATATCTCATACCTCCTTGCTGCAGCTGCGTCTGCATATCTCCTTTTCAATTTTCAAATCATCTCAGTCTCTCTTAATTCCCTCACCTTGTTCATCATGGAGCCTGTTCCCACCTTGTCCTGGATATTCTCCTTCCTAATCTTATTGCTCCTACTATGCAAATTTGAAATATATATATATATATATATATATATATGAGTTTAACATAAGTCATATATATTTGTGTGTATTTATAAATTATCTCATTAAAAACAAAATTAAAATTTTAAAGTCAAATTATTCCGAATACTTTATTTTTACAAAATTTAATTTTGTATTTTGCAGCTCATGACAATTCATTCTACTCCACAAAAATTCATGTGATGGCCCAAGAAGATGCACTAACCAATATGGCAACTAAACTTCTTCAGAATGATCCAACTTGTGGCAAACCTTGTAATACAATGGCTGATTGCTCTGAAGGTTGGTTTTGTCAAGCCTGTTGGAACACCCCAAAAACCTGTGGGCCATTTGTTCGCGACGCCATGGCCATGACCATGGGCGCGTAATTTCCTTCATTGCTCAGACTTTTAAAAAATATCAATGGGTGCCTGTCGAATTCTCCAAAAATAGTGTATTTTGGGAGAATCCAACATGGGTGCGGTATTATATATGATTTGTGGTGAAGAAATCATATATGCTTGTTGATTTAATAAAACTATGTTATCATGGTGTAATGTGTTGATCAAATTAAATAAAAGATCATCGTATTATGTGTATGATATATGTTTCTTTTCGTTTTATATAAATGCGGTAAAAAGGATGTTGTGGACGGAGTAGATGAAACCGTTTCTCCTTAATCATAGGTCTCACGTTTAGTTCTGATATAAAAATTTTTTTGGTAAAGAGTGTTTTCCCCCAAATGGGTCCCAACACAGCATGAATTCGTAATAATTGGACTCCAATGCGGGTACCGAACACCAGATGAATTTTTTTTTTAAAAAAAAATACAATCTTGAGTTGTAACCATATTCTGCTTATTCAGAAGCATTGTTAGGTTAATCTTGATAGTTGACAACACTTTGTTTTTCAAGTTAGTGTGACTTGAGGAGTGTTAACTCTTAGTTTAAAAGTGTTGTACTTTAATTTTGGCTCATTTTGTTTGGTGGAGTTTGAAGTTAAATCCTACTAAAATAGTTGTGATTTTTATATCTTTCGAATGGGGTATTTTTTCATGTTAAGACAATGTGCTCATTACTATTCGACACCATACCATTTTAGCTGTTTTAAACTGGGGTGGGAATAGTTTGTTTGGACTATGATGGATTTGGTAAAGCTAGGTTGAATCATTAAATGGATCATTGTCAAACTCCATGAACATGATCTATTCATCTCGATCGAAAAAGAATCAACAAAAAAAGAAAGAATTAGAATTGATCGATAGATTTCTCTAAACAAACGAAAGATGAAACATAAATTATGGATCTACTAAGCCCTCTCAGAAACTTTCTTAAAGAGGAACCTAATGTAAATACCTTCCAAAGTCTACTTGGATGAATATGAGTTAGGTCAATATGGATCATAGCCCAACTACTTTAACTTGGCCCAACTTTTGTTCTTTCTTTTTAAGAATATCAATAAACGTTCACAACCAAATAAGAACAAACAACATATATGTTTTTTAAGTAACTAATCAATTATGTATATTAACTACACGTAAGTAACCCACGAGGTTGGTGATGGTTAGGTAAGTGTTCTTTCATTCTTAATAGAGGTTTTGAGTTCAGGTTCTCCTAGATATAAAGTTATTTTTTAAGAAGAACTTTAACCCCCAACGTTGAACTTCCTAATGCAAATGTGGGAGATACTCATTGCATGAAAGGACTTTTACAATTGATATCAAGAGCTTAGATTGTTTCAAGAGAATATGAAAATCAAAGAGCCATTACAAGAAAAGATCAATATTATGTTTTAGGATCCTTTTGATCTTAGTATGATTTCATATAATAATCAAGACATTTATGGATGTTCTTTCCTTAAATAACCCAAGTATAGTATAATTAAATAGAATAACATGAAGATTATTTGGAAGACAAGGGTTTTTAGGTTTTGTTACAAATTTATATTTGTTACTCTCTAATTCAATTGTGGAATTGTTCTTTCTTTCTTCTCTGTCTCCCCTCAATTTCTTAAATATTATCTCTTGAATTTCTCTATCTTAAATTTCGTTTTATATCACTTTTCGATTCGAATTTGAATTTAGTCAAATTCAAATGTCGATAGCACCAGGAAGCAACTTTTCTACTTCTACGAGGTAGTGGTAAGGTCTGCGTACATTCTACCTTCTTTAGACTCCACTTATGAAATTTTACTGAATATGTTATTATTGTTACTGTCAAATGTCGATAGCAGACACTGAGTACAAAACTTAAATTAAAAAAACATCACCAGTAAGAAATCAAGTGCTTCACTTATTCTTTGCACCATAAACATAGGGAAGACACAAAGGCATATGCAAATTTTGCATAATTATTACTTTACTAATATAATAAAGAAAAACTAACTTTTGTCACTAAGCATATTCAACAAATATGGGGCCAAAAATTATATATAAATTTTTCAAAAAAGATATTTAATAATCACCAATATACAAAGAAATTACAAAAAAAAAATTGAAAAAGTAAAATATCTTTTAATATAGGGTCCAAGATATTGCTATATATAATTGTTTAATTTTAACTTGATACGTCTAGTTTAGATGTTGACTCAACAAATTCAATAAATGTGGGGATAAAAATTTAATATAGTAATTGCAAGAAAGATATTTATCATATCCCAAAATGCAAATATATATATGAATTCAGTACGTGACAAAGAAAGGATAATAAAAGCATTTATTTCATAGGCATCTTTGGATGAAAATGAAATAACATATGTTACAATTGGTACAATTAAAATGACAGCAAATAAAAAGAAATGACTTATATGCTGCTCTTTCTTTACTTATGTGCATATTAGCTATGATATAAAATAACAAGAGTATATACATAATATGTCTTTATGACACGTATATTTCATTCACGTTAAAAAATTATTGTATCGGGAGTTGAATTCAAGAATTACTCATTCGGTAGAATTGTTCGAGCGCGATTTTGGCATTGATATAGGTTTGACTATTCTTCTTCGAGATTGGGATTGAGTTATTGAATATTCTTATGTTATAATCTATGGGATGAGACTGTATCATGTGTTGGTTTGAGAATTCCTATTGTGAAGCTAGTGTGAGGGCTTTAATTGTCTATATGTTTGCTTCGATACAGACATGAGTTAATTGACATAACACTCATTCATATTACATTGCGTGTAAAAGGTGGCGTGTGTTACAGTAAATATATATCTTTTCTGTATCATTAGACCAAAAATAAAGAAAGAAAATATCACTAAATAAAATATTAATGCTATGCTATTATAGCTATTTAAAGTGACAAGTTTGTGTTACCGATCTGATATTTAAGTTGTTTCTATTGAATTGAAGTTGCTCACCCACTCCCTTCCACGAAAATGCCTTTTAAAATAAAATGAATTGTTTGACTAGAATTATTTATATTTACTTAGATATTTGGACTCATTATTTCAACATAATGAAATGATACATAAATATGCGGATTATAATTTTATGGGTGGCTTATCATGTAATGACTATTTACCTATTGGGTTTTCTCCTTTAAGTGTACTTTATCCTTGAGTTCGAAATTAAGTGATGTTTTAGTCATAACCTTGTTTTGAATCGTGACATCACATTATCTAGTAAATTAAATATATTCTCAAGAGTTTGGCTTAGAACAAGATCAAGTAAATGAATCCCATCTAGACCAACAAATATACACATGAATAAAATACATACTAACCTTAAAATGGTAAACACATGGATTAAATTTCTCATAAGATTTTCAAGGTTGATTTTTTTTTTTTTTTTGCATAAATGACTTTGATCAACAAAAAGCTAATAAGGAATATATTGAATGCTATAAAGACAACTAAAATAACTACACAATATCATATTATTATGTACAACTTGGAGTCGTGTGAGTTGCTTAGAAAATTGGAGAGAAAAATTAGGGGGAAGTGGAATTTAAATTATGTGATTTTAAAATAATTATAAAATTTGTATTTAGTATTAGTATAAAACTATGTGAATTTACCCATGTGATATTAAATGATAGTATAAATTATGCCGACATTTTTTGGAAAAATTATGCCGATAAGCAAATATATACTAGTTAATTGGCTAACATAGCCATAATTTGAATTAATTATGGCTCGCGGCAAGCATCTAGCTGTAATTACAGTTTGAATTTTGTATAATTTGCTTCATTTATATAAACGTTATGAGCGATTATACAAAAACTGTGTGCGAATCAAATTGTATAGCAAAATATACAAACACTGTGAATTATATAGAGAATTATACAAACCTTGTGCATGAATGTATAGCGAAATACACAAACTCTATACAAAAACTGCGAAATGTATAGCGAATTATACAAACGTATACAACTGCTGCGTGAATTATACGAACGTTGCTATAACTATAGTTACGAAATGTAATTACCTAAACTATAGCTATGAAGTATAATTAAAATTTTTTTGAGTGGTTATATGCAAAATTTCTTTTTTTTATGTTTTTGTGACTAGTAAAAAATCATAATCACCTTAGATGTACACTTTCAGTTTTGTGGTCCAAATTGCAAATATATCTTCCAATCTTTTGGGCCCAAAACTATTTTGACCTAACAAAAAGAACATATTGGCCCACATTGTCAGGCATACCACTCTATTCACGTTATTGCATTTAATGGGAAATCATAGTCCAAACTAATTTGTTGGGCCCAATAAACATCATCACATAATGCAAAGATCCATAAACCTACTTCATTCATATCATATCCCCCAAGTTTTTAATGTGTACCTAAATGCTTGTTATACTTTGTGCCATCATTAGTTTCCAATTTTTTCTATTAATATTAAAAGAAAAAGAATACGAAATTGGTGCGATGATAAGCATTTTTCACTTTCAACTCTAAAGTTGTGCGTAAGGTGAATTTAAGTCACTAACAACAACAACAACAGACATCATCCTACCTCTACTAGCTGTCTAACCTTCTACCCTAATACGACCTCCACTCATTTCTATCTAAGGTCATGCCCTCGGTGATATGAAGTTGCGCCATATCATGTCTAATCACCTCCCCCAAGTACTTTTTTGGTCTATCTCCACCCCTTTGCGTAACCCCTATATCCAACCTCTCGCACCTCCTAATAGGAGCTCAACACTTCTTCTCTGTATATGCCCAAACCATCGCAATCTCACTTTTCTCATTTTGTCTTCCACAGAGGCCACCCCTAACTTCCCCTGAATGATCTCATTCCTAATCTTATCACACTGGTATGTCCGCACATCCATCTCAACATCCCCATCTTTGCAACCTGCGTCTTCTGAACATATGATTTTTTGATTGGCCAGCACTCAACCCCATAGCAAAGATGATCTAACTATTATTCTGTAAAATTTACTTTAAGTTTAAGTGGTATCTTCTTATCATATAATACTCCAGAGGCAAGCCTCTATTTCGTCCATGTTGCCTCAATACGATGTGTGACATCATTGTCGATATTGCCATTACTCTGGATGATGGACCCAAGTTATTTAAAGTTATCTCTCTTGGGAATAGATTGAGTGGCAAGCCACTTCAATGTCTGATTTATCCCTCGTAACACTGAATTTGCACTCTAAGCATTCTGTTGTGGTCCTACTCAGTTTGAACCCTTTGGATTCCAAAGTATGTCTTCAAACCTCCAACCTATCATTAATTTTATTCCGAGTCTCATCAATCAGTACTATCTCAGCTCTAAGACACCTACAGTAACCAAAATCTCAATGACTATCGAAGCGCGTCAAATCACCCAACTCAATATCTCTATCCCCTTTTCCGTTTAAGAGTTTATGAAAATAAGCTTGCCACCTTTGCTTATAAATAGAAGTCTCATCCACCAACACCTCACCCTCCTTATTCTTGATGCACTTCACTTGGTCTAAGTCGCGAGCTTTTCTCCCTCTCTCTTCCACGAGTCTATACAATCTCTTGTCCTCGTCTTTTTCACCTAACTCAACATACAAACATTCAAATGTTGCTGTCTTAGCACTCGTGATTGTCATCTTCACCGTCTTATAAATATCCTTAAACCTTTATTTTCATCCACATCTATGCATTACTGAATTTGAGTTACTAAAAAAGCAAAAAAAGTATGAAAGTTGTTAGGGAGGAGTTCTTTTTTAAAATATTAGAGTATCAATATACGCATCTTCACGTATCAAGAACAATGAGATTGCATTGCTTGACTCCTTTCTGTTTAATTAGATGCCTAATGCTCAACGGTGGAGCTAGCTTGGGGCTAGAGAATACATTTGAATTTCCTTCATTGAAAATTTACATCATTAAATTTTTTTTATGTATATATAATAGATATTGCACTCCATTTGATTAGTTCGTGTATTTATTTTCTCATATTTTAAACTTCTTAATGAAAATTCTGACTTTGCAACTGTCCATGCGTATTATTTAATTCTAATAAACTCACCAATTAGATCTCACTTCAAGCATAGGAGGACAAAGCGTTATGTAAAGTTTCTTGATTCTAAATGTGTTCTACACATTAAAAGAAGAGTTAAATTTTAAAGCACCCATTTTCCTTTTTGATTCCTAGTACTTTGATTTAGACATAGAATTACTTTCATTTAATTGTAAAAGACATATATCTCCTCTTGTTGATAGAGTCGGGAGCTTTGTCATCTCAAAAAATAACTAAATTTTTCCTCGTCTATGAATGTTAAAGTCGTGAATCTTTTGATGCCTTTCTGATATATGAATTCAGTTTCATAATATCATAATAATATAGCATAAAGTTAGCTCAAGATAATTAATAATTTGTTAAACATATATAGTAACTACGTTTGTTAATGTAATAATTGGCACTTTGCAGGCTAATTAGCATATTTTATATAAGGCTAATTACAAAGGCTACTTAATTAACTAGCCATACATGAAATAAAAGTAATTATGACTCAATCATCAACTAATAATATTTATAACTAAGTAATTAATAATTTACTATGACAATATTTTATGTACAAAATTTTCCTAATCCTAAAAGAAGGGCATCATTTCTGAATGCTGTCTCCACTACTCTTATATATTAAATTTTTTTTTTGTCCTAATTAAAGGGCTATTTTCTAATTTAAATGCTAAAGTTTTTTTAATTTTCCTTTTTTTTGCAACTACAAATATTGTTTTTTCAACTACAAATATTTTTCAATAACTTCTTAGTTGTGAATCGGAGGTTTTCTCTTGGCCGGAGAATAATCCATTCCGGCTAAGTCTAGCACGTCGGGATGTTGATCGGAGGGAGTTTTCCGGTGACCAGTTTCCGGCGAAGAATTGACGGAGAAATTTTCACTACTTGATTGGCCTTTCAATATGGTGGTGTCATGAACTTTATTTCCTTCATTCTTGATATTCTGTAAATATATGTAAAATTAAATATATAAGTAATTTGAAAAATAAAATATAATTTTTAAAAACTTTTTTGTAAGAATTATTTATTATTATTATTATTATTATTATTTTGAGTTATGAAAATTAACCAACCTTTGTTGTAGTAATTGGAGTACTAGAAGTAGAAGTTGTTTTTGTCATAAGTTTCCTATTTCTTCCTGCAAAAATTACAAGAATAGCCACTTGAATAAACAAACCAAAATGAGACATTAAAACCTATGTTGCTTAGACTCTTCAAAAATATTGACGAGAGCAGGTTGGATTTTTCAAAAATAGTATATTTTTGAAGGATCCGACACGAATGTGGCAATATTTTTGAAGAGTCAGAGCAACTTAGATTAAAACTAGGCTAGTGATTAAGTTTAATGATGTCTAGGCCTATGTCCTCTAGGTCCATAATAGTCTTCATGGATACTTGGTAACCAATGGTGACTTTTTTTGGCTACTTTAGAAAGTCTTCTCTTCATTGTAGTACCTGATGATGAACAATGGTCATCTTTGCAAATAATATTGACTTCTCCAACACCTCCATCATCACTTCTTTCTTGTAAAGCATTTTCCTGCCAAAAATAGCCATTATTTAGTTTATAGCACTTTCAAAATACAAGTTAAACCATACTTAGAAGTTAGATCATAATGAGTATAATATAATTCTCACCTTTAACATGGGAATATTCCTTGCTTGTACTTCATGGATCAAAGTGGATAAAAACAAAAGAGAAAGAAGAATAACTTGCTTCATTATCTCAAAAGAAAATAGGCTAAAATCTAAAGAGATTTTTAGACTTGTTATATATGTATGAGAGAATGAACAAAAAGAACTTTGACAAAATTGGAATTCTCTAAAAGTTGAAGAATAGAAGAACTAAGGTAACTTCTTTTTGTTTCTTCTTCCACTTTCAAGATATATATGAATGGCAAGTGATATACAAAAATGGATTCTTGGTTCATTATATATATATACACATACATATGTAAAGAGAAAAAGTCTAGCAAATGGTCTAGGGACCACAAATGTTTTTTGGGGACATGGAATTAAATTGATATACTTTGAATTTTACTATGTTTTGTTTCTTTAGTGAAATGTGGGCACTAAGAATGAATAAGAGGGTCTTGATAAAGCTTAACATACTTTTGAGGTCATTGTAATGAGGGGACAAGATTGTCTTCATGTAAAAGATAAAATAAAATAAAATTAGAGTACATTTTTCTTGAAAAAATTGCATAAGAGTGAACTCCCAAGACCCAAAATTAAGAAACAATACTCTAAATAGTTGACCACTTTGGAAATGGAAGAAAGTGCAAAAAAGTGATTATTATCTTCTTTTTGAAAAAAGAAGAAGAATGTGTCCATAACTATACACACATTTTTAAGGGTAGGTTGTCTCTAGCTTGTTGGCTTGGTTAGCCAAAATCCAAGAAAAAATAAGAGTTTAATAAGTTACTCTTTACTTCTAAGAAAAACATCTATATTATTATGTTATTTTTATTTGTTATAGCCGATAACTTGTCTTATTTTTCAAATTATAGATTTAATGTTTTTAAAAAGTTTACCTATAAATATTGTTTAGATAAAACTTAAAATCTTGAGGTTTTGAAATTGTGATTTATGGGATTTCAAGTTGTGTTTGGATATGTATATATTTTACTTTTAAAAAAAGTTTTATAAGTGGGAGACCCAAAAGTTGGTCTGAGTAAGTTTTTGAAAACTTGAAAATATTTAAAAATCATATTTTTTAATCAAATTTCATGATTAAACAGATATTTGATTAAAATCGGTGGTCCTACTTAATCCTCTGACAATTAAATATGCAACTGTAACAAGCCTTTCTTAAGATAAGAAGTCTCATATCGGCACAACACAAGAGAGATGATGGGTATATACTTAAGCAGGTCATACCTACTAGTGACGCGTTTTAAAGCCGTGTGGGGCTAGACCCAAAATGGATAATATTACTAGCGGGTTGGGTCGTTACAAATGGTAGTACTTATGTGTCAACCTTATCGAAGTAGGTTAGGCCTCAGTTGAATTTAGGCAAATCCCAGTAAGGCGGGGCAAAAACCTCAGTGCTGAGACTAGGAAAATTTCATACGGTGGGATAAACCTCAGTGAGGACATTGAGTACGGTTGATAGTACTCTTTTTGTTTCTTGTTAATTGTCATGCTAAGGTAAGTATAATAAGAAAAAATTAATCAAGAGTGTTATTTGACTTTTTTCTTCGATAACTAACTTGTTTTATTAATCAACGGTGAAATACTACAAAATAGTTATCCAATTAAGTTACCTTAGCTTTATCAGAAGAAAACCTCAACCCACCTCTAACTCAAAGCCGAACAACTTGACTTTATATCAACCATTTACAATATATAATCATGCTTGTATTGGAGGCCTAACTAATAGAATAGCTCTAACATTGCAAATATAAGTTACTCCTCTTACAATTCGGGTCGGCTCCATAACTTTCTGGTCAAATACCCGTTGATTTCCTTACTGGTCAATTTGGACCGGCTCCATAATTTGATCGCACAGAAAATGATACGAAAGGTTACATAATTCTTGGTCAAGAGGAAGAAACTTAGAAAATCAAAGTGGCTCATGCTTATTCGGCTTATTGATGTTCCAATATGCTAATTTCAACAACTCTCGTTCGTACATATCTTCTCTTTATTTCCCGTGCCTCTAGTGGGTTAGAGACAGAATTCAAAAAGGTTAAATTTCTGATAATTCCATCATTTATGATTAAATTGTAAAAATGTATCCATCTACTTAATATGACCTTCCTAATTAGCATGCTGAAAATTTTATCTATGCATTTATTGTAACACCTTTGCCCAAACCTGCATAGCATTAAACTCACACAGCACAAACATATGATCACATGGGATTGATCTTCATTCCCTGTTTTTGGAGCCTAAGTATTTCTGTCTTTTGTTTGATTTATATATTCCTTATTTATTCTTTATTCTCTATCTATTCACGTGTCTCTTAATTTGAAAATAATAAATACTAAAAATAAAGTTGAAAAAAATAATTTTTTCTTAATTATTTAAATTGATAATTATTTTAAAACAAATATATAATATATATGACAATTAAAAAAGATGAGGGAGAATAATATTTATCATTCAATTGCCTAACATGATGTGTCAAGACTAAGAGGAAGCCTATTTATTGATGCCTAGACATGCATAAATTTAGATAACTTGTATTAATTGTTAATCATTCTTGCTTTATTTGCCCTCTTTTTGCCATTTTCCATGACTAATCCCTAATTAGATCATGCATATATAGTTAGGTTCATGAAGTGAACATCCTAAGAAATTAAATAAATTGCATCTTTTTGCAAATATTCTTCACTTTCTTTTTTCTTCAATGGACTCTCGACTCAAGTAAAATATAATAGAAAAAAGTATAATAGTGAAACAAATACTGAATATAATAAAAAAAGGACAATAGTAATAATATATAATACAATAACTAAAGCAAAAGAAACAAATAATAATAAAATTAAAAAAGAAAATAGTATGTGAGAATAATAGCAATATTGACAAGAACTAAACAATATAATGCTAGATTGCCTGTTGGAAGAATTACGGAGAAATTTAAAATTTTAAGGCGTGAAAAATTACTATTTTTCAAGAGTAATCGCTTGTACATATAATTTTAGGGATTAAAAAATAATGTTCTATCAGGATATAACAAAACCTAAAAAATATATGTAATCGAATATGCTACACTCATCGTATTTATAGAGTTTGTTGAGGACACTTTTCAGAAAAGTCGCTCCTTTTCTAAACAAACACAACCTCTTAATTGAATTAAAATTTAAATATTAATTTAAATTATAAATAAATAAATTGATTAAAATAAAAATCTTAATTTAATTCAATATCCAACCAAACCAGACCCAAGTCTGGGTCATTTAGATATATAATTAAATATATCTAAATGCTTTAACTCAATTTTTTAGACTAAATGTGCTTGGCCTTATATAGGCACAAAAGTGACCTCCATCCATCGATGTGCGAGTCCCCATATATACAAACTATTTACCACTATCTACTAACATTTTACTATAATATAGACCTTTGCATCCTTTAGTATAGAGTCATATATATATTCTCGGTAAATTGCATGTGTACCATGTCTTGCCTTGTCTAATCAAATTCTTCTTAATGCTTCTTCGACTTACCCCTCCTTATACTTGCCAAACTTCATACCTTCACACGCTCGAACCATCTCAACCTCGTCTCTTCATTTTATCCACCACGAGGGTCACTCCCACCTTAGTAAAAATCTCATATAATTTATTTTTTATTTTTTTAAAAAAGGAAAAGGACAAAAGAGGAAGTATGCAATTGGACTAGGTGGTAGTTGGAAACAATTAATAAAAATCGTATATATACTATAATTTATACGTATAATGTATTACCACATCATCATCTTGTCGCGTAGGCAGCCTGACACAGTCCACGTGGCTGTCATTATCTGGGACCCACAATGGTGACGTGGAAGATATATGGCCACGTGGACACCGACGCCTCATGAGCACTGTTGCTTCTTTTGGGAGCACAAAAACATTAGACCATTCATCTTTGTCTTCTCTTGACTCTTCACAAATCTCCACCTTATTATTTTTTTATTTTTCAAAAAATAATTTATATTTTATTTTTTAAACATACTTTTACCGTTCTACGATAATACTATAATAACATATTCAATATAATTTTATAAACATAATCTAGAAAAATAACATATACACGAAGCTTACTCCTACCAGCTTGTGAAAGTATATAGAGAAGCAACGAGCAAGATGGGCAACTCGATGTATTACGTATTTTATATTAACATAGAGTTTACGAAAATATCGCACTAAAAAAAATATTTGTATAAATTTATTTTTCTCCCCTTCTATATAAGAACTTTTTCTCGCTTTTTTTTTTTTCCTGATGACTCAAATTCACAATCTCAAAATTAAAAATATATAATGTTTACTATATGAAGCAACCTTTTCTTGGAAATGCTACTAAGGAATTTGCCTCGATATTGATGTGTCGGTGTTGTGTTGTTTGAACTTTAAATTGAAAGGTTTTAGGGTAACTATGATATCATATTATGTTGGTCCGCGGATGATATTTTTTGATTTGGTATAGTATTTAATAAAAAAAAATTTAAAATTTATGATTGGAAATAATTTTTATATATTTGCGGAGATTCGTTTCATTAGAGATAATATGTGAATTTTAAAGTTAAATTATTTTTATTTTGATATAGTTTATAAATTTTTTTTAAAAAATGAATTAAAAATAAAATATATCACACGTAATTTATTTTTACCTAATTCTGGGATTTGCGGGAATTAATGGAGAAATGAGAGAATTCCGTTAAGTTACGTAGCCGCCCCGGCGTCGTTTTGCATGGAGGCAATTATATTGACTTGTTAACGTGAAACCACTTTTTTAATTAATATATCGTGTAGCGGATTTAAGATTTGAAATTTATTAATTTTTAGTGATTTTACTTTTTTTAATGATTTAAAATAAATTTTAAATATTTATATGGATGAGAATTATTTTATTAAGAATAAAAAAGAAATTTTTAAAGTTAGATTGTTTTCGATTTGAGTAAAGTGATTTTTTTTTTAAACAGACTAAAAAAAAGGTCACATAAAATGAGACATGTACATAAAATTTTTCGTAAACGGTCTTAACATTTAATAATCATTTCAAAGATTTTATGTTTGCTTGAACAGTTAAATTTTATACATTTTTCAGTTCAAATATTGAATAGTTTTTTTTCTAAATTTTTTCTAATAAGCTAGATTTAATAAGATAAGACTTGAGATGATTTTGAGAATTTGTCTATGATTAATTATTTAATTATTTCAGACATGTTTTAGGAGTATGTTTGGACACAAAAATTAAATAAAACTTTAAATAAATTGTACTCCTAATAAGTACGAATTAATTAATAATTGTGATTTGATTGGAATAATGAGTTAAAGCAATTATGAATTCAACAAAAGTAATACACCTTTGGGAAAAAAAAATCAGTTTTAACTTTAAACTATGAATTCTTATTTAAGAAAATAAATACTGAAAATACTGAAAAATGGCCATTGTACGTCATTTCTACCATTTCTTATTAAAGTATTGTTGAAGAATGACAAAAAAGTCCCACAATGGTGGTTAATGAGATGATGGACTCCTTATAAGATTTGAACAATCTTCCTCCATTTGAGCTAATGGGTGTGAGTTAGGCCCAAAACCTAATTTTACATGATATTAAAGCAGGATCCATCTCACCCAATGTTCGGCTCTCGAAAATTAAAAATTGCCCATGCACTGGGTGTAAGGTGGGGTGTTGAAGAATGACAAAAGTCGCAGGACTTCTTATAAGGCTTAGACAGTCCATATTCGAGGTATTGAAGTCTCATATCGATTGTGGAAGATAAAAAATGACCTCGTTATCTGTCATGACAAATTCCTACCTTTTACATTTGATTTAATCTTAAATTAGACCCAAAATTCATTTTTTTATAATTTCTTTTTTTTTAAAAAAAAAGTTACTCGTGCACCTACCTTACTCATCAACATTGATATATATATATTCAAAAACTAAAAATCCTTTGAGATGTTCAAACTTCTTAATCAAAATGGAACCCACATAAATTTTATTATTAAAAGGTTAACTCTTATATATTTGATAATATTTCATGTCGATCAATGATACGTTAAGTCAGAATTTTAACTTTGTCAATTTTGAATTTTAGAATAATAACTTTAAATGATAGTGAATGAATTTTAATGTAATATTTATATATATTTAATAATTTTTTAAACATAAATATATTATTTAAATAAAAATTGTCAAGTTCAGTCAAATACATACTCAAAATTCTGACTCCGCCCCTATGTCGAGTTATGTCAATTAACTTCCAAAACTATCAAAATTAGAGATAGATTTTGTTGTATTGGTCTCCAACCAAATGTGTATTTTATGTGGCTATATATATGTAGCACAGCTGTTTAGATTTAATTTAATAGATTTGAAAATGTGTATATATTAATGTCCATTAATTTCTGTCATTCATGTGTCAAATAAAATGTTGGGATTATATTTTAAATTTAATTTTTATATACACAAAGATAATGTGAAGATTATAAGTCAAAATTTGTATTTTATGTGATTTTATATATATATTCTTGTTCATTATTATAGAAATAGATTTTTATATTTACCTATTACTTTTAATATTTTTAGAAAAGATAATTATTTTTTCATATTTTACTTTTAGTATTAATAATTTATTTTTCAAATCATTTTTCATGTTTTAACCTTAACATTAATAGACAGCTACATGTTATAGGAGGGCACATTCATGTGATAGTGGAACGTTTTTATGATTCGATAAATGTGTTAATGAGAGATAAATTATACGATTAATCAAGGTTTAAGCAAGGTTTTTTTATGATATGGTTAACTAGGGGCGTCAAAAGAATATGAAAAATGATTAAACATATCGAATCGAACCATATCGAATCGATTTTTATCAATTTTTCAATAAAATTGTGGACTTTTATTTAAGTCTATAACCATCCCGAACGATTGTGATGACGTAACAGCCTGACCCAACACTGTGAAGTATTATCCGCTCTTAGCCCTAACCCATCACATTTGTCCCTTTGTGCTCACCCTAAAAGGCACCTCACAGTATGTAGACCAGTTCTTTACTTATATATCCAACATTTATCTTGTGTTTTGTCAATGTGAGACTTCTCATCTCAAGATGAGTTGTTACAGATGATCTTTTTAGTTTATAAAAAAAATCAAAAAAATCTCGAACAAAGTTGAAAAATAATAATTAAATCTCTATTGAATTGACAACTATTTTATTTACTAAAAAAAAAAGTAAATAAATAAATGAAGGGATGGGTAGTGCAAGTTGAAGAATTATTAATTACACATGAACAGAAAAAAACATCTCATGCATGATTAAATGCAGAATTATATAGGTCCACAAAATAATTACTCTGGCAGGTATTTCAAATAGATTTGTATTTAATTCATATGAAACTATATATTATAATATCAAAAGTGGAATAATTTGGGTATGGCTATAAAACATAACTTTTATTCTTGTCATTAATTATTGATTCATGGGATGTCATACTTACAACTTACAAATTTATAGCTTGTGAATTGTGATAAAATTTGTGAAATTTTGGTCTATTTTTTTTTAAGGATGTATAATTATTTGGTCAATACTATTTTACTATTTATTTTATAATTTATAATTTTTTGGGGTTACGATTTAGAAAATCTCGTATAAACATACTAAAAATCTTATGAGAAATATTTTTAGACCAAAATTTAAATTAAATTTTGTAATTTATCATGGTATAACATTTTGTCTCGTTAAGCAACATATGAGAAGATATCAGACTCGAGTTCTGTATTTTCTGAAATGGTAATTTTCTAAGAATTTTTTTTGCAGAATAATAATAAAACAAGGACAAAATCTAAAAATTAGTCAAATTGACTCTTGAAAAACGCATAGGATAGCTCATAACGAAGGGAGGGAGTAATTAGTAAGGTTTTTATACCAAAAAGTGTTGGAAAATATTTAATTTTTATTTTCCATCTAATATCCCCTACTCGCTTTAAATCTGAATTCTTACTAGAAAATCTAATATTTGGGATAAAACACTCGACAACTTCATGTTGAGAATTTGAAGCTAAAATTTTCTATTAAGAACCAATAAATTATGAAATATTTATCAATTAGCACTCTAATATAACCCTTATTGGTGCTAGAAGAAATTAAACTTGATAATATACTTGACAAGAAGTTAGTTAGATGTATGTTTCATTATAGTTGAAATTAAAACTTTAGATCAAAAAGTCTTCTAATAAGAGTTGAACCCCTTTAAGCAGCCAGACATGGGCCAAACCCTTTGCCAAAATTTAACAAAAATAGATAAATTAAACTCAAACCATGACAAGGAGATCTCTATATATCTTCATCATATGTGGGCACTCAATTAATGTTCTTTGGTTTTATCTATCATTCTATTCTTTTGTAAGTCGGTGCAGAATCAGATAGGTTAAGGGTTCGATGAAAAATTACATCATAAAAATTGGATCTACTTTGACTATTTTCGTCTGTTCACATTTCATATTAATATTTTTTTTTAGAAATTCTGACTCTATCGCTGATTTGTAAAACTCTTTTCAGATAAGATTACAAGTAAATTTGGGAATGGACAGATGATTATTATTCATAAAACATGATGATTATTCATATTTTATCTTCAATATTTATAATTATGCAAAAAAAAAAAATCATAATTCCTCACTAAAAGTTGTCCGTTCACATTTCATATTAATATTTTTTGTAGAAATTCTAACTCTATCACTGATTTGTAAGACATTTTTTAGAAGATTACAAGTAAATTTGGGAATGGATAGATGATTATTATTCATGTTTTATCTTCAATATTTATATTTATGTAAAAAAAAAAAAAAGATCATAATTCATCACTAAATAAAAGGATGTATTCTTATTAATTCCTATATTTTTACCTACTTAGACATTGTAACATGTCCCTTTATATATGTCCCCTTTGGTGACCTTACATTATTTTCTCTAACAATAATTTAAATTTTGATTAATGAGTGGAAGAGAATATTTAGAACCCATTTTGATATGAAAGATTTAAGAGATTTTGTCCATTTTTTGGTACACCATAAAGACAAATTCAAAATAAATTAAACATCTTTTTGATTGATATAAGATGATATGTATATTTATGGCTTTTTTAAATAATTGAAATGTTCTCATCAACAAAATATTTATGCCTAATAGACGAAAATAAATTATTTATGTTGTTTATTTTGTTTGGATAATTATACTATACTAGCATTAGTTAATTATGTAATTTTTTTCATTGAGACCTTACTAGAGCTTTTCTTTTAAAAAAAAAATCAAACCAAATCGAAAATAAAAAAAGATTGAGACAAGAAAACAAGTTTTGTTGGTTTGACTTGGTTTTAAGATTTAAGAATAGTTGGTTTGATTTCGTAAATGGAAAAAAACTATTTGTTGTTAAGGATTTTTAACGGAATATCCATTAGAAATATTATCTGACCTTGCTCTAGCTTCTTTAGGAGTTATTACTTGTTTGGTAGCTTAACACACGTACTCTTTACCTGCTCATGCATTCATAGCACAAGATTTTACTATTCAAGCTGCATTATATATCCACCACCAATATATCGCAGGATTCATCATGACAAGAGCTTTTGCTCATGGAGCTATATTTTTCATTAGAGATTACAATCTGGACCAAAATGAAGATAATGTATTGGCAAGAATGTTAGATCATAAAGAAGCTATCATATCTCATTTAAGTTGGGCCAGCCTCTTTCTGAGATTCAATATTGGGAAGAGCATAGTATTGTCCGATTCATAAGGATAGGAAAAAATCGCTTTATGCTCAAAAGGAGCAATAGTCATAAAAGGTAGTGTCATCTTTCTTTCATTTTATCAATTGGATATTTATTTTTTTTGAAAAAAAAATACTTTTATTATTATTTATTGATAATAAACAAAAGTTTTTCTTCATTCTGTTTTCACCTCATAGAGATAATGAATAGAAAGGGGTTATGAGTCAATTTCTGACTGAATCTATCTGTAAATATTTGATTTTCTCATGATGAATATATTTTCTCTTGTCTAAAAATCCAAACCAAATCAACAAAATCGAGATTAAAAAAAAGGTTTCTAGATTTAAACACCTAGCATAGTTAATTCATCAAAAATATAATCGACGAGTCATTTTTTATCGAATCTATTCAAAAAATAAGATTTTTTTAATAGTGCATACAAGTTATATTTTGTTTGAACAATCATGCCATACTAGTACTAGAAAATAACAATAATGTCATACTCAAAAAATGGAAAAAGTTGTATGATAGATTTGATTTTTTTAAAATTAAATTCTTGTAACATTTTTTTCTTATCTAAAAACACGTCTTTCCCATACACTCAACACGTTTATTGAACCAATTTTCACATGGCAATGCCCCATTTGCCCCACTCTTGTAAAACATTTTTGCATGGCTCCTTTGATTTGGTTAATGTCAAGAATTGGATCTTATTTTGTTCCCAAAAAAAACAAAAACAAAAAGTTTTCCAAAGAAATGATATAGATCTTAATTGTTGGTTGTGAATTGTGATATCGTATATGCAGTGGCAGAGTCAGAATTTCAAGTTAAGAGAGTTCAGAATTTGAAAAAATTAAGCACACGAACTATTCGAAGGGAATTCACCATATGTATATAGATAAAAAAAGAATTTAAATTATGTATAAATAGTATAATTTTCTGATGAATGGGGTTCAGATAACCCTCCTATGGCTCCGCCACTGAGTACATGATGTGAAATGTTACTTTTAAAGACTACTACGACAAAAAAATGGGTTGTCAAAGAACGTACAAAAAGGAGAGAGAATTGAAACTTCTCCAAACATATCGTTTGTCGTGTCAAGAGCGTCTTAATAAAATTAATGATCTTAGAGCTAAATTTTATTCCGCTCGTCTTAATTTATTTGCATTATTTTTTTTTGTCTGTTTAATAAAAGAACAATCTTTTTTATTTTTTGGATTTCAAAACTCTTCAATAGTCGTATATACTACTACATTTGTTCTAACTATATATATACTAGCTATAACAGCATTGGGCAGTGCACTATTTTGGGCCACATAAAGCCCATTTGAATGGGCCTATCAAATGTCCAAATGGTTGCCTTCTTATGTTGAAATATTTATCGTTAATTCTATTATTTTTCTACTCTTTTTCAAATCACAAAAATTTCTTAAAATTTATGAATTTCAGGATACATCACTAGACTTCCAGATACATCAGCAGACATCCAAATACACTGAAGAGGGATGTGTCAGAAAGGGGATAGGACATGCATATACATAAGGGAGAGATGTATCCGACCAAGAAGGAAAGTATCAGAGAGGGGAGGGATGTATCCAACCGAGAAGGGATATATCTGAAAGGGGATAGAGATGTATCAATAAAGAAGAGTGATGCATTCGAAAGGGAGATTTTTTTTAATTTTAATTAATACTACTAATATACTAGACAAAAGAAACATTTTATATTCAAGAATTTCAAAATATTTTGTGACAAATTAATTCATGTTTTTATGAAGGATCAATGTGATTTTTATCAATCAAGTCAAAAAGTTGATCACCAATCCCAAAACCAAGCATTCTTGCCATGTCTTTTGTCTTGAGCCTTGGCATTGGAATCTCATTTTGCTTCAACCAAGAATACACTACAAAAACCTTATTCATCACAAACAATTCCAATGCCTCTGGATTGAATACTACTCCCATTTTCATACTCATCTGTCAAAACAAAAAAAAATAAAATTGACAAATTAAAAAATAAACATGTAAAAAAAAAGTTTGAATTAAAAGAAAAGGTGCATTTAGCTTAATTGGTCAAATAGTCCTTGGCGTAATGGTAAGAATTATTGTCATGTGATCATATGTAAGTCAGAATTTTTACTAAAAAAATTTAAAATATAAAAAAAGTTCAAGAAGATTCAACATATAGCATGTATACAGAAGGAACAAAAGATGATCTATTTACATAAGAGAGAAGTATTGAAAATATCCTTAAATTTGATGAGAATTATTAATTTCATGCTCGAACTATTGACAGTATTAAAAACACCCTTTACTTGACTAACTGAATTAAAATACATCTCTGATCTTACAACATGAGTGAAATACACCCCTAAATTTTTGTCAAATTAAGAGATATTTTTAACACTTGTGGCAGAAGATCGGGGATGTATTTAAGATTAGTTGGTTAAGTAAAGGAGAAGTTTCTAAGACTATCAATAGTTCGAGGATGAAACTAATAACTTACACCAAATTCAAAGGTGTTTTCAATATTTCTCTATTTACATAATATTGTTTTTCTAGCTAAGAGGTGTTCATTGACTTCTCTTTTTAAAACAGTAGCTCTTCTCCGAGCAAAAACTACAAATAAATTACAAATAAGATTGTGTATAACAGACCTAATATAGTTCATCTCATTTCAGGGATCCAACAACAAAGGGGCATAGGAAGATTCATCTAAAAATATCATTATATATATATAAAATCAAAATTATTTTTATGATCTCGATCGATAAAAAAAACTCGATTCCTCCATTGTCTATCGCCAATGTGAACTTAGTGCACCAATTTCCCTACTTTGTTTGGTTTAATCAAGAATTCAATACCAACTATACAACAAGTTTAATTATTGTAATCACGTAAATATTCTTTACACTATCAACATCGGCGAATATATATACATATAAATTTAATTAAATAATAAAATACCTGATGGGGTACCAACATTGCTGCATAACGTGCAAGTTCTCCAGCTCTCCAATCCAATAAAATTGGCAACCATGGATAATTAGCATCTAATTGAACAAACCATAATCTTATGTCTGGAAATTCTGATAATTCCCTTAAATCATATTTGTCTTCCCTTTTGTAATTTATTGTAAATCCAATTGTCTTTTCCATAAACTCTTTTGGCTTGGCTGTTACAATTTTTTGCAAAATTATTAAAATCATATATAGTGCTAATTAAAAAAAACAAAAAGAATTAATTTAAATAGCTGTCTATCCAACTGATTAAATTAAAAATAACTAGCATATGTATAATCTATATATATTGATTAAAAAATAAAAAATTTCGCATATAACCACTCAGAAATATCTGAATTATGCTCCATAGCTATAGTTTGGGTAATTACATTTCATAACTATAGTTATAGCAGCGTTTATATAATTCGCGCGACATTTGTATATGGGTTGTATAATTCGCTATACAATTCGCAATTTTTGTATAACATTTGTATATTTCGTTATACGATTCGTACACAACATTTATATAATTCTCTATACAATTCACGGTATTTGTACATTTCGCTGTACAATTTGATTCACGAACAACTTTTGTATAATCGTGCATAACGTTTGTCTAAATCGCGCGAATTATAGAAAACTCAAACCGTAATTACCCTTAGTATTATTTATCGCAAGCCGTAATTAATTCAAAACTATAGCTATATTAGCTAATCAACTAGTATATATTTGCTTATCCGCATAATTTTTTCACTAGCAGATGTATTATACATGTATGTTCATGTATAATCTATATATATTGATTAAAAAAATACTAATCAATAAATCTGTCTAATTATTTACATGAAGATTTGGCAAGTTTTAATTGGGATTACACTAAATATATATTTATTTATTATATTAAAAAGGGAAAAAAGAAGTTGTGATTTTTTTTTTCTTTTTTATTTTTATTACTTATATAAAATTTTGCCACCACATCAATTGTTTATATATTACGTGTCATCATAATATAATAGTTTCTTATATTGTGCATCAATTGTTTCAATGTATATATATAAATATAATTCTTCAAAATTGATAAAAACAATCTCTTTGATTCACAATCTGCTTCTAATTTATTTTTTATCTTTGTTTATTACTGTTATTTTCTGGAAATTTCCCAAAAATCTCCTTATTAATTGTGGCAAAATTGTAATGATTGATTTTTTTTTGCTTTGTGAAAATATTATTCCAACTGTTCGATCTTTTCTTGTTCATTATATTATTTTGAGAGGTTCAATAATACTCAGTAAATAATTTATCATTTTGTGTATCTATTTTATCTTTATTATTAAATAATATTTATTTTTTAACATTCGAATAATTTAGGTTTAATAAGGGTTATTTGATAAAGTTACTCATATTATTTACTGTTTCGTAATTCCTGTATCAAGTCAATAGATAACTATTGTTGGATAGAAAAAATATTTGAAAAACTACATAACAAATATTACTCTTTCTGTTACATTTTTATGTGACACTGTTTGACACACGGTGTTTCAGAAAAAAAAATCTTTTAAACTTGTGGTCTAAAATCATTCTTAGATATTTGGGTGAATGAGAATTATTTCATTGGGGTAAAAAAGAGAATTTTTTTATTAAATTGTTTTCAATGTAAGATGATATTCTTTTTAGGACGGGTCAAAAATGAAATGGTGCCAGATAAAATGAGACATAGAAAATATAAATCACAATCATAACAACTTTTTAAAAAAATTAATCAAAAGAAAAAAAAATTATTTGACTCTCGAATTCCAGTTTCGTCATATAAATTGAGACGAAAAAAATAATAAACTTAGTGAAATACTTACCAGATAAGGGTGATGAAATTCCAGTTGCATTTTGAAATGGGGATAAATCAAGTCTTTGAATGATGTCATTATCTATTACAACTTCATATCTACCTTCTGTTGGTGGCATCGGTGGAGGTGCTATTTCTGTATCTATTTAAAAAAGTCGAACTCAAAATTTAAAATTTATAAATTTAATAAAAAAAATTATTAAATATTTAATTGCGAACAATTGATAATAAGTTCAGAACCTATAAACTTCAAATTTCAACGATAACAGATATGTAAAATGAAAGTGTAATATGTGCTTACTTTCTTGTTCATCATAAAGGGAGAGGTCAAAATTTCCAGAAGGATTAAATGATACATAGGCAGCAACTTGTCTCAAACAAGAAGAAGAAAAAGTGAAAGAAATTGAATTGGATTTATGTGAATTAATCAAAGAAGGAATTGTTTGTTTATTAAGTGGAAAAGAAAGTGTGTGTAATGGTCTTGTTAAAGCCATGGATAAACAAGAAATGAAAGAGTTGGCTCTTATTTTTATTTTATCACCTTTTTATTCTGACCTTATGTTTAAAATTGCTTTTATCCATATTTTGGCTATTTTGGAAAGTGTTTTTAAAAAAATTGCAAAATTGGACTAAAACTATTTATTTTATACAATCCCTTCCCATATGGATGAGGACAAAATTGGTAAATATTGTAAGGGATGTCCACTTTAGTGACACTCCCAAAATTTTGAGTAAATAGGAATGAAACAGATTCACTCGCCCTACTTCTAAAGATAGATAGAAAAGTTTAGGGGGTATAAGGATAATTATGTTTGAATTGATGACTTTTCACTATGTTAAGGTTATTGCTGAGTTATATTTTTTTTCTGCCCTCGTTGAGTTTATTTATACTATGTAATTTTCTGATAAAGTTGTATAAATTTACTCTTCTACAAAAAAAAGATGGCTCTACCAATGCTCCACCGCGAAAAAAATCTTAGGTTGGAGCATAGAGAGTACTTCCTCTTTAGTAAGTCTTACTAAAGTGAATTCAAATTTGTCCGAGCTTCAATACAAATATCAAACACATTTAAAGAGAAACAAGAAGAAGATCTATGCTAGTCAACAATAACAATGATAATACTATCTTCGTTTAAAAAAGAATAATCTTTTTTTTTTTAGTGTGTTTAAAAAAGAATGACCCTTTCCTTTGTTGACAATATTTTAGTTTCAACTTTTCATGTGTCATATTTAAATGTACAAGATTAAAGAATATTTTGGTACATTTGACATAATTTTAGTTTACAATTACAAAATCAAAAAGTCTTTTTTTGTATTTAGATTTTGTGTTAAGTCAAACTAGATCATTCTTTTTTAAGCTAAGAAAATAACATATTTTTACATAATTTCATAAGTGAGATTTGAACAGAATAACGCGTACACAAATTTTATTTTCTACCTTGTGAGTGTGAGTGTGTGTATATATACATACAATTTAAACTAAAAAAATGTCCTCCTAAAAGGCCGGCCATTTTAATTGTATTTTGGGAGACAACCTTCATTAATTACCACAAGCTTCACTAATTAAATCTCATTAAACATTGTTCATTGGAGGTTTTCTTCATGTGATTCATTCTTCTCCTTTATTAGGTAAGAAAAACTTTAATTTATTTTGTATTCATATCTTCCTTTTCTATTAATTTCTCTATATTAATCAATGACCATTTGTTAGAAAGAAAATATATAAATTATGGTTCCTCCCTATGAGAAACATTTTTTTAATAAACTTGTGATCATGTGCTATTCATCTTCTTCTAATTATTAATTTGGATATTACTAGTATGGATTATGTTTTACCAACAATATAACATGTTATAAGTTATTTCTTTAGGTAAATCATCTTAAAATATATAATCTTATAAGGAAAAATAAATCTTAAAAGAAAAAGATAGATTACTTGTTATAATAGGTAATCAACGGATGTGGTGCAATAGATGAACCTTCCTTAATCAGAGGTTTTGAGTTCGAACCTTGGGTATGAAAAAGTCCTTGGTAGGGAGTGTTTTCCCCCAAATGAAGTTCTACGTGGCATGAATCCCAAATAGTTGAGTTTCAATGTGAGTACTGAATATCTAGTGGGAAATTAAAAAAATATCTTAAAAGAATAAGATAGATTACTTGTTATAACAAGTAAAAGTCACCATCAAAGGAAGAATAAGATAGATTACTTGTTATAACAAGTAAAAGTCACCATCAAAGGATGTGATGCAATGGATGGACCTCCCTTAATCAGAGGTTTTGAGTTCAAACCTTAGGTATGAAAAGGTCCTTGGCAAGGAGTGCTTCCCCCAAATGGAGCCCTACGTGACACGAATCCCAATAGCCGAGTTTCAATGTGAGTACTGAATACCGAGTGGGAAATTAAAAAAAATATCTTAAAAGCATAAGATAGATTACTTGTTATATCAGGTAAAAGTCACCATTAAAGGATGTGGTACAATGGATGAACCTCTCTTCATAAACGGTTTCGAGTTCGATCCTTGGGTATGACAAAAATCTTTGATAGGGACTGTTTTTCCTCAAATAGGGCTCTATGCAACACGAAGCCAAATAGTCGAGCTTCAATGTGAGTACTGAATACCGAGTGAAAAATATTTTTTTTTTTTACATAATGATTACTTAATATATCGATTTAAACTAAGATAATATATCCCTCCTTAATTTGATTATTTCTTAATTAGCTACTTAAGTACCCTAGGGGCCGGCATGTGGGGTTAATTAAATTGGGGAGAATTTGCCAGTCTGCCACAAGCTAAATTTCACATTATTAAAGATAAAATAAATTGACATTGTTGACTTGTTTAATTAATTTCATATGATTCAATAATCTTCAATATTGGTAGGTGAGATATGTAAAAACCTTATTTTAACTTTCCCTCAAGTAAAAAAATTTTACTAATTAAATTGTTTATTGTGGACATCCAACACTGATATGAATTATGATACATAAAGTTTAAAGGTATCTGATTAATTATTTTGTATATTGGACTATTTAACTGAAACAACTGAAATATTTATTTAATTATCAATTGAGGTCAAGTTTGAAAGTATATTTATGTATTATACCTATAATTTTAAAAAAAAAATCCTAATCATATGCAGATAAACATCTTAATTTGGCAATCAACTGATAATTAGACACTCCAACTTTAAAAAATGTATGCATGTCTAGGCACCTGATCAACTAGTCTTCATTGTGGTGTCGTGCACAACCGATGCTGATGTCAGACATAAATTTTGGAGGTGAATAGATAATTATTTTGTTAATTGGAGTGTTCAACTGACATAATATTTTGAGATTAGTTGAGATGCATAGAGGTGTATCTTTAAAATTGGGTCCGTTTAAATATAGGTTAAGATCAATTAAGATATCTATTTATGTAATATGGCTTCTAAAAATATATTTATATAATTTTCGACTTTTAATTTTTGTCAAAAAGTGAGAAAATATAATCTTTTTGTCAAATATATTATTTTTAAAAGCCCTGGTTGATAAATTTAATGGAAAGATTTGATAGAAACTCATTTCTAAAAATGAAGATTTTGCTCTATTTTTGGGCTATTAATGTTCTCTATTTTAGTTTTCTGACGTGTAATTTTTGCTAATTTTATCTATTATAATGTCTAGTATATTTTTTGTGATTGCTATTTCTTACGTTCATTATTCATATTAGAGTTTTCTCGAGTTTGAAAATAATAGGAGAAAAATGCAAAATTGAGAATTTGGAATTATTTTTCAAAAGATAATATTTTTGGTGAGTCCATTTATGTGTTTTACAAATAATATTCATGTTTAAATGAAGATATTTCTTGATATCCACTTTAAAGTTGTTGTTTTCTGTTTAAAAGAACATGTAAGTATTATATTTATGGACTAACACGAGTTGTGATGGAATGATAAATAAGATATTTTTTTCATTTTGTATTTTAATTTGATAAATTGCGTTTGAATTCACTCCATTTCTATTTTTAATTAGAAATTTAAAATGTAATCCCTTGATATAAAATTATTTTACTTAATTGGGGTTAATTTTTTTTTCAAGTAATGCATAAAATAGTAACATGTTCAATGAAATTTAATCGACTTTAAATCAAAATAACAAATGCAATACTTTTTCCTTCATATGCACATTTCTAACTTAATTATGGCTAATACTTATGTATTTTTAATTTAATTTTTATTACCAAAATTAAATTATTTCATTTGATGTAAATGCCCAATGTGAATCTCACTAACCTTATAATTTTTTGAATTTGAAAAATAATATCCTTTTCATTTTTTTGAAAGAAATAATGGATCCCCTTATTATTAAAGTACTTTTCAAAAATGAATTAATACTATATTTAATATCTACTACATTGTATCATTTTTGGACATTGATTTAATATTAAATAAGATGTAAATATTATTCCAAAAATTAATTGATATTAACCATTTGACCATAGATAATCCCAAAAACATTATTAAACAAAAAATTTGACAAATATTGTTTGACCATATAATTTATCATTATTATTTGATAAATATTTTTGTCAAACAATTCAAATTCTAGAAAAAAAGAATTAGTATTTAGACCAAATTATCTTATTTGAGAACTCTTTAGTAGTTTAAAAATTATCACAAGCTTTTATATTTTATAAAAATACGCATCATTTATAATTTTAGACTTAATTTTACTTTTCTTTGTACAAATTTTATACAATTTTTATTTGAGCTTGACCGTTGAACTTTCGTTCAATCACAAGTAGTACTAATAGTTTTTAATATATAAATCAATGGTACTTTTCTTTTGTTTTCTTTCACCTTTTTTTCAAATTCATATTCATTGCATGACTTTTCAGAAATATATTTATTATAAAATAATAATACAAACTTATGAATATTTTAATAATTTTTTTCCAGAACTTATGGATATAAATCGAGATTCTCTAAAAAGTCACATGTTTCTCCCAAATGAAACTTCATCCAAAAACGACCTGTCAAAAATATTTGAGAAATTACGATAAAACGCTAGCTTAATATCTACTAAACAGTATCCAAGAAATTTCTTATTTAATAATATTTCAATGTTCAAAAATCATTTTTATATAAATATTTCCTTATTTAATATTAAATTATTGTCCAAACATGACTTATTTCATTTAATTTCATGGATTTGATTTTAAAACATTAAATGTGCAAATAAGGCAATATTATTAAATCTTTAAATATTATTAGTAGATATATACTTACTCCAATCAAGTTTGTAGTATATTTAAATTTATTAACTAATTTGACCATATATTCAAATTTTATCTTTTTATTGGTTCTTTGTACCACATTGTTTTTATCTCCTAATATAAAAATTTTATAAACTTATATAAAAGGTCCATTTGTGTTTAATATAAAGTTTTTTAAGCTTCAATTTATTTCTTTTAAGCTTGGTGTGAGAGACTAGAACTTCTTACTCTGGTAATTTTCTATCTCATGTCTTTTTATTTTTATTTTTTAACTTATATATTTATTTTTGTCAAATAGTTTTTCATGTTTATCCTTTCTTCTCTATAGATTTATCATAATTAAACTTAAAACATAACTATTGGTGATGGAAAAAATGGATTGATGCGATCGATTTTAATGGATAACAAATCATAAATTGAATCGAAAAGATTTTTAAAAGATAACTAATAGAAACTCAAATGAAAAGAATGGGTTGATATAAGGTTGGTTGGTAAAAGATTGATTTTTGCGATTGATTTTAGAAGAACAGGTTGACAAATGGTTAATCGGTATAAAAGATTAACTTTTGTGGTTGATTTTTAAAAAGATAATTGATCAAAATCGAATGAAAAGAGTAGCAAAAAGATCATGATAGACAAAAGAAAATTGATGAATATGAATGATTTTAATCGATAAAAATAAAAAGTCAATCGAAAAGGATTTTAAAAGGTAACAAATCAAAAAGATCGATCGTTGCGATCGATTTTAAAAGGACGAGTTGATAAAAGACTAAAAAAGAACAAGTCTGATGTACTAAAAAGCTCTCTCTATGCATAAAGTCCGGGGAATGACTCGACCACCAAAGACTGATCGGTATACAAAATTTAGTTAACTTAATCCTTTTAACTAATTATCTTCCTAGGAAATAATTATTAGTACTTATAGATCTGACTGTATTATATTTTAATTTTAATTTTAATAGTAATATAAATTGACATGTACTTATAGATCCACATTTTCCTTTTGATTATTATATTTAAATGTATTTTGGTGATACAAATGCACATGTACGTCTGACAATATTACTGTATTAATTTTTCATTTTCACATTTTTCTTCATTTGATTGTTATTATAATTAAATATTTTTTATAAAAAATGAAACCTACATTTACGTCTGACAATATTATTTTAGTGATATATTGGTGGACATATATGACCTTAAAAAACGTGCTAATATTTTTTTTAAAAAAAATAATTTGCTTGAATTCAAACAACAATTAAAATTAAATCAAGAACTTAATCCTCCTACTAATAATTAATTATCTTTAACTTTTGAAATTCTTATATATAATAAATTTTTCTACTTTTTTTCTTAGTGATGATGGAGGAGAAAAGAGTAGCAATTATTGGAGCTGGAATTAGTGGTCTTTTAGCATGCAAATATACATTAGAAAAAGGTTTAATTCCTATAGTTTTTGAAGCTTCAAATGCAATTGGTGGAGTTTGGAACCAAACAATTGAATCAACAAGGCTACAAAGTCCAAAAAGAACATTTGAATTCACTGATTTTCCATGGCCTAAAAGTGTTAGAGGAAGGTATCCTCATAACATTGAAGTATTGAAGTATGTTGAGGATTATGCTAAACATTTTGGGTTAATGGAGTTTATCAAATTGAATACTAAGGTTATTGGGATTAATTATGTTGGAGTTTGTGTTGAGGAAATGGATTCTTGGGTGTTTTGGAGTGGTAATGGGAGACCATTTGGCTCTGAGGGAAAGTGGCAAATCTTGGTGCAACATGAGGACTTCACCACTAAGGTATGATCAGATTTACCGTTTATTTTTTCGTAGTTGATATATGTAGTATTGATATATTGTGCATGAATTATACGTGTGTTATATATTCATCGACTGTTTTTTAGTATAACATAAGGACTTCATCATTCAGCTATGATCAGATTCGATATAAATAGTTTACATGTTTATATTATAAATGAATCATATCATACATATATTGTATGATATGTGTATCATCAGATTTATTGTTTATTTTTTCATAGTCGATATATATAGTATTGATATATTGTGCATGAATTATACGTGTGTTATATATTCGTCGGCTGTTTTTAGTGTAACATAAGGACTTCATCATTCAGGTATGATCAGATTCAATATTTATTTTCTTTGAGTTAGTTTACATGTTTATACTATAAATGAATCATATCATACATATATTGTATATGCATTAATTTTCGCATCCCAATCCACAATCACCATAATTAATGGTCACCACCTTTAACATCCATCATTTATAATCTATCACTACAGCCATCATCGACAAAACAGTACCCATCATTAGTCACTATTATATATCGCCAATTACCTATGTTAGTCGTCACAATCATTATGGTGATTAGGTGTTACCATCGCATAGCCTAGCACCAATTATATCGCCAATGTAAGTTTATCACTACCTCTACTTAACATCCACAATAATCATCATCACAATCAACCAACACTATCGATTATATTGGTATATAGAAATTAAACTCCTAATATATTTTATTCTTTTTCAGGAATATGAAGTCGAGTTTTTAGTTCTATGTATCGGAAGGTATAGTGGTTTAGCAAATATGCCGGAGTTCCCAATCGGTGAAGGACCGGACGTTTTTGCCGGAAAAGTGATGCATTCCATGGAGTACTCAGCCATGGACAATGACAGTGCTAGAGAACTTATTAAAGGGAAGAGAATCGCGGTTATTGGTTCTCAAAAATCAGCTATAGATATCGCAGCTGAATGTGCGAGTGTTAATGGTAAGAAACAATTGATGATATTTAAGTTATATATACTGACAGTATGTATTAATATTTTTTTAATGTGATCCTATTTTATGACTTAGGTCCTGAGATTCCTTGTACATTGGTACAAAGGACAGTAGCATGGGCACTTCCAAGTGGATGCTTTTGGTGGGGAATCAATCTTGGATTTTTATATGGTAGTCGATTTTCAGAGCTCTTGGTTCATAAGCCTGGTCAGAATATTATATATAGTGTAGCGGCCTCTCTACTTGCTCCCGTGGTAAGTTTCTTGAAATCCATTATATTGAAGAAGAAAAGAATCAAAATATTACTCATTTGTTTCATTTTATGTGTTTTAATTTGATTAATACGAAATATATGAAAATGAAAAGGTTTTTGAATAATGTGAGTTTAAACTAAGATGTTTATAATGTTTCAAAATATATATATTTTTTGAACTTTGTGGTTTTAAATCTATCATATGTGATATTGGAATAGACAGTTATTGTTTTTCTCAATTTATGTGATATATTTCCTTTTTAATTTGTTTTCGAAAAAATGATATCGTTTATGTTTAGAATTTTTTTAAAATGTAAACTTTGTCTTTATCCTCAATGAAATAATTTAAAATAGCACAAATATTTATGACTTTTATTAAATCACAAGTTTGAAAAAAAATAGATTTCAACTCATGTATCATTCATCTACTGATTTAATTTGGTGCGTAGACCAGACATCAGATGTAAGTACATCTTTACTGAATCAAAATGCATCACATAAATAAGAACAACAAGAATAATTATTCATTTGTATGATATTATATTTGCTTTATTGAAACATTAATTAATAATTTATTTATTTTTTCAGAGATGGGGTTTCTCAAAATTTGTGGAGACTTATCTTACATGGAACTTCCCATTGAAGAAATACAACATGGTACCAAACCATAGCTTTCTCCAAGACATGTCTTCTTGCAAGGCCTTTTTATTGCCTGATAATTTCTATGGGAAAGTTGAAGAAGGAAGCATTGTTCTCAAGAAAATACAACAATTTTCTTTCATCAAACAAGGGTTAATTCTTGATGAACAAGTTGATAAGCCAATAAAAGCTGACCTTGTTATATTTGCTACTGGATATAAAGGTAAAGAAAAGTTGAAGAATATGTTTTCCTCAAAGAAATTTCAGAATTACATCATGGGATCACCAAGCTCAATTGTTCCTCTTTACAGGTACTCATTACTACTTCTTCTCCTCCCTCGTAGACGTTTACTTGCATCACATATGATAATGTCTTCTGAATCGTGTACGATAAGGTCTAGAGTTTAGTCTAGTATGGTATAGTTAATAATACCCTTCTATCATTGGAAAAGTTTTAAAATTGTCCTTTGTTGTTGTACCCTTAGTCATACTTTTGGGGCTATTGATGTTCTTGTTGTTAGTAAATCGACTCGTATTTGCTATTGGGAGCACATGGATTTCAAGATATTAACTTGATTCAAAACATCTTACGCTGATTGAAAAAAACACAAATTTTTGTGTAATATTTCTATCAGAAATCTCATATTTTCAACAAAAATTCAGTTGAAAACATTCGTTGGAAAATTGTGTTTTTCTTGTAGTGAAGTTGGTCCATGCTTGAGTTCTTTTGTTTGTTCATCTTGTTATTTTGTTGTTATTATCTTCTTTTCAAATCTCTCTATCTCTTAAGGGCATATGTAAGGTTTACACATATATATAATCCTCCCCTCCCCAGATCTGCTTATAAAATTATACTGAATATGTTGTCGTATTATTAATAAGATCCATGTTCATGATGATATGATTTCCCTTTTTTCTCTTTCCTTAGGCACATCATACATCCAAGAATACCAAACCTAGCTATAATTGGATACTCAGGGAGCATAACAAATCTCCACACATCTGAGATGAGGTGCCAATGGCTAGCACATTTTCTTGACCAAACATTCAAGTTGCCAAGCATAAAAGAGATGGAAAATGATATTCAAAAGTGGGAAAATTACATGAAAACATATGCTGGAAAAGAGTACAAAAGGGCTTGTATTGCAGCACTACACATATGGTACAATGATCAATTGTGCAAGGACATTGGGTGCAACAATAGAAGAAAGAAGAGTTTCTATGATGAATGGTTTCAACCATACTTGCAATCAGATTATGTTGGTCTAAGTCCTAATTAATTAGTCTTATTAAGTATTTAGTGTATTTTGCTGCAACAGAAAGTTATTTTTCGGAGTATTTATTTGATAGTCAGACGTTTTAATTTCTATTGTTCGATTGTTTGAAATATCTTTTATCAGATGGGGAAACTGACTTTCCTCTGCTGTGGTCGAAGTTACAACTATATATATCTTTGGCTTTCCTTATGTCTATATAGTATTTTGGATATTTTACTGCGACAGAATTAAAGTCAATTTTTGGGATATTTATATGATAGTCGTCAGACATTTTTTCTTGTTCAATTGATTGAAATATCTTTTATCAGATGGGGAAATTGACTTTCCTCTATTGTGGGTCGAAGTTATAACTATATATCTTTAGCTTTCCTTATGTCTACATAGTATTTTTGATATTTTGCTGCGACAGAATTAAAGTCATTTTTTGGGATATTTATTTGATAGTCAGACGTTTTCTATTATTCGATTGTTTGAAATATCTTTTATCAGATGAGGAAACTGACTTTCCTCTGTTGTGGGTCGAAGTTATAACTATATATCTTTGGCTTTCCTTATTTCTATATAGTATTTTGGATATTTTGCTGCGACAGAAGTTATTTTTTCAATTTTCTTTTATAGTAAATCATTTTCTGTTGTTAATTGGTTATCTGAAAATATGTTTCATCAAATGGGAAAACGAACTTTCCTCATTACTTGTGGGTCAAAGTTACAACTATATATCCTTGACTTTCCTTACTCCTATTAAGTTTCAGATGTTTTATTGCGATAAAAGTTATTTTCTAAAATCTTTTATGGTAAGTCATTTTCTATTGTTTGATTATCTGGAAGTATTTTTCATCTGGTAAAAAATGACTTTTCTCACTTGTGGGCGAATGTTACGACTATGTATCTTTGATTTTCCTTAGTCCTATTAAGTATTTTGTATATTTTGGTGCGACAATGTTTTTTTTTTTTTTGATATTTTTGTTATAATAAAATTATTTTCTATTGTTTGAAAAATTAATTTTCTAAGTTGTGGACTGAAGTTACAATTATATATCTTTGTATTTAACCTATTCACTAAACAATATTTCATAGGTATTGCCATTTGAAACGGACTGGTATTACATTACACATAAATCGCATTCAAGAAATACGATCTATAAATAAATTATTAAATGAATAATTTTTTAGTAAGATACTAAGAGTAGTACACATCACACATAAATCGAACTTCATGCATGTGATTTATGAATAAATTATTAAATGAATAACTTTTAAATTAAGAAACTAAGAGTGATATTATATTATACATAAATCACACTCCATGAATGTGATTTTTAAGTAAATTATTAAATGGATATTTTTTTAATTAAGAAATAAGAGTGGTATTACATTACACATAAATCACACTTCATGAATGCGATTTATTAATAAGTTATTAAATAAATAATTTTTTATTAAGAAACTAAGAGTGGTATACATTACATATAAATCACACTCCTTGAATGTGATTTATGAGTAAATGATTAAATGGATAATTTATTTTAATTAAAAAACTAAGAGTGATTATTTTATACATAAATCGCGTTCTATGAATGTGATTTATTAGTAAATTATTAAGTGAATAATATTTTTAATTAAGATACTAAGAGTGGTATACATTACACATAAATCGCACTTGACGAATGCGATTACGAGTAAATGATTAAATGAATGATTTTTTAATTAAGAAACTAGGAGCGACACCAGAGGACGCCTGGTAGGATATTATGGGCCAAGAAACAGGTAACAAGCGATTTAAGCAATTTTTTGTATGTGTTAGCCGACAAAATCAAGCGTTGTCGGGGGTTCTGGTGCAACTTTTTCGAAAAATCACATGAGTAGGTCCGTAACGAGCCTGCCAAGAGTTCCAGGTGGTTCGGCGGCGCCAGAGGTCGCCTAGTAGGATTTTATGGGCAAAGGAACATGAAACAAATGATTTGGGGGCAGTTTTTCATAGGTTTTAGCCCACGGAATCTGGAGCTGCCAAGGGCTCCGACACAAATTTCCCAAAAAATCATATGAGTGGGTCCGTAGCGAGCCTGCCAAGAGTCCCAGGTAGGCCTGTGGCGTCGGAGGACGCCTGGTATGATTTTATGGGCCAAGGAATAGGAAACATGTGATTTGGGCAATTTTTCGTGGGTGTTAGCCCATGAAATTTGGCGCTGTCGGGGTCTACGACACAACTTTTCCGAAAAATCATATGAGTAGGTCCGTAACGAGTCCCCCAAGATATTAGGAGCGCCGGCGTTGCCGGAGGACGCCTGGTAGAATTTTATGGGCCAAGGAATAGGAAACGGGCGATTTGGAGAGTTTTTCGTCGGTGTTAGCCCATGGAATATGGCTACCAGGGGCTCCGATGCAACTAGCTCGATAAATCATACAAATGGGTCTGTAACGAGCCTCGCCAAGAGACGCTGCCGGAGGATACCTGATATGATTTTATGGGCCAAGAAACAAGAAACAGACGATTTGGGCAGTTTTTCGTGGGGGGCTCCGGCACAACTTTCTGAAAATATCATACGAGTGGATCCATAACGAGACCGCCAAGAATCCCAAGTGGGTCGGCTAAGGACGCCAGGTAGGATTTTCTGGGCCAAGGAACAGGAAAGAAGCTATTTGGGCAGTTTTTCGTGGGCGTTAGCCCACGGAATCAGGCGTTGCCGGAGGCTTCGTTGCAACTTAACCAAAAAATCATACAAGTGAGTCCACAACAAGCCCACCAAGATTCCAGGTGGCTCGGCGCCGCCAAAGGACGCTTGGAAGGATTTTATGGGTTAAGGAATTGGAAACAAGTGATTTCGTCAGTTTTTTGTGGGTGTTAGCTCACGAAATCTGAAACTGTCGAGCTCGGGACCAACTTTCTTGAAAAATTATCCAAGTGGGTCTGTAACAAGCCCGCCAAGAGTCCAAGGTGTCTTGGCGGTGCCGAAGGACACCTTTATGGGTCAAGGAACAGTAAATAGGTGATATCAGTAATTTTTCGCGATGTTAGCCTACAGAATCTGGGGCTGCCGGGGTTTCAGGGACAACTTTCCCTAATAATAATTTTAGTGGGTCATAACAAGCCTGCCAAGAGTCTCAGGTGGCCCCGTGGTACCAAAGGACTAGGATTTTATGGGGCAAGGAACAGGAAACAGACGATTTCAATAATCATACGAGTGGATATGTAACGAGTCAGCCAAGAGTCCTAGGTAGCCCGGCAGTGCTAGAGGACGTCAGGTAGGATTTTATGTGCCATGGAACAGGAACCAGACGATTTCAATAATTTTTTGTGGGTGTTATCCAACGGAATCTGGCGCTGCCGTGGGCTTTAGCCAACTTTTTCAAAAAATCATATGAGTGAGTGTGTAACGAGCCACCAAGAGTCTCAGGTGGTATGACAGTGCTAGAGGATGTCAAGTAGGATTTTATGTGCTATGGATGTGATGACATAAATAATAGTCGATAGACAATTATAGTGGTGATTGACGATTCATAAATTTATTCTAAAATTAATATATGCATGTTAATTATTTCTTATCCATCGTCGTGATAGCAAATAAAACTAAACTAATATACGTGATGTGGCCAATATTCATCCTCAAACAAAAGAACTTAACTTCTGGAAACCAAAAAAATGAATCAAAATCACAAAAAATTCCCTCCTCTTCTTCTCTCCTTTGTGAAAACGCCCATTTATATTGGCTTGTTTATCTATCTCTACACTCACAGAGAATCAAATCAAAAGGGGAAAAGACAAGAAACCTCTCATCAGCTTTAGCTGAATTTCATCATCAATGGCTGCTGCTGCTTCAGCTTCTGCTTCTGCTTCACTTTCTTTGAATCAACATCGTTCTGTGGTTCCAAAACATCATGGGGTTTCTTTGAATTCAAGAATTCGTGTTCCTGCAAGGTTTTCCTCAAAAGGGGTCACTTCAAGAATCAGGGCTAGCTCTGTTGTTGCTGCAGAACCGGTAATTCTTAAAATTGGGAAAGTTTGCAACTTTTTTTGTTTCTTTTCACAGTATTGATTGTATTCTGATGTTCTTGTAACCCAAAAATTGGAACTTGAATTTATCAATATGAGGCTCTTTTTGAGCATCAGATGTTTTATTGGTGTTTGCCAGTTTTAGTTTTTGATCACTATAGTGTCCGGGTCAGCTTTTCCGCACTTCCACTAGTTCTATGAATATCTGACACCTCCCACCAGTGATAGGTATGTGATAACTCTATATACCAATATATACCAAGGCTAGAATAATGCATGGAAAGAAATCACCTAGTAATTTTTTTCCCGGTTGGGATTTGATCATAAGATCTCGTGATTCTCGACCACTTCATTGACCACTAGGCTGTACCATTGGTGTTTGTTATTTTTGTGGGGTTCTTGTTTAATTTTGGTTCTACTGTTTGGCTTAATTTCACCACACCTCAAATTGTGGGATTACACTGAATTGTTTTTGTTTTTGTTGTTCTGCTTAAATTGCCAGACCATAGGTAGACTGACGATGTACGGAATTATTTTTGGTTATTGCTGCTGCATTCTTGTATTATTAGCTAATCGTAACCATAATTCGAAGTTGGGAGCTAAGTTTTTCTGATGAGTGTGTTGACTCCAGTTAGTGTTGGGTAATGTTAGATTGTAATGTGTATGGAGAATAAAGTTGAAATATTTATCTTGCTCTATGGCTCAATACTTATTAAATCAAGAAATCGGGTCATAGCTATATTTCTTCCCTCTTTCTCGCTGATGCATAGGATCATGATCAAATGTTACAATCGTGAGTGTTTTGCTGAATAATTGCCTTTTCGTTCTCGCCTTCGTTCGTTCACTTAAAGTTTACAACTTTATTTGGTTAAGTGATGCATTACCTTATGTTTTCAGTATATGTATAATTTTTCACTCCTGTCTTGTTCAGGAATTGAGAACTCCAGCTCCGGATGCTACAGAAGCTGAATTGTTTGCTTGCCCCATTTGTTATGAACCTCTTATTAGAAAAGGGCCTTCAGGCTTTAACGTGTAAGTTAAGTTTTTTCTGATAGAAAATGCATAATAACAGTGACTCGAGGTGTGGCCTAATTGTTGTTTGACTTTGAATTTAAAACTTGCAGACCTGCAATCTACAGATCGGGCTTCAAGTGCAGAAAATGTAACAAGTCATATTCAAGCAAAGATATCTACCTTGATCTCACTGTTACTTCTGGAACAAAACAATACAATGAAGTTAAACCAGCTAGAAGTGAACTTTTCAGGTATCATAGCGACTTTTCAAGATTCATGTCCAGTGCTTGACTAAATTATATTCAGTTCTTCTAGCATTTTTTTTTTTCTGATTAGTTTTTTGGACTCTACGCTTCGTCTAAAGATTATGACTTTAGTTTGAAGTCTTTAACTTTTCACCCCCTTGCACTTTCTTGTATACCCATGTTTGTTTAGACACTACAATCCACACAATCTTACCCAAAATTATGTTTGTTTATGCGGCAACTTTACCTCTTTTACCTAGTTGATGGGTATCCTCTTTTTTGCTGTGGAACTTTGGACATTAACTCTTGTAATTACTTGAAGTCAAAATCCTGCAATCTGTAAAACAGTAAGGGAAGTGGAAATTATAGAAAGAGAACTCATTGCTTCAGTAATGTTATGCAGCTTATGCAACATACCTGTTGCGAGTACTTGGTGTAGCATGTCCAAAATTTGGCATGTGCATGTTAACATAAAATGTCTGTCGAGGAACCGTTGTGGTCGAGTCCATATGAATTAGCCCTCCACGAAATTCAATCTAAAATTTTATTGTAGTAATATTGTTATTCTACAAAGTTCTCCTTCCCTACTTCTACTCAGTAAAATAGGGGGAAAATGAAAATGAGATTTGGTATCAACTTCTGACAAACAAACTTACAGAAACAAGTTTTTGACGAACTTACAATAAACTAGATTTCAATCCTGAACTAGTTGTTGTTGACTATATGAATCTTCTACTTCCATTTTCTCTATTTGGCCCATTATAATACTATTTAATTTGTCCTTTAGATTCATTAGGGGTTGTATAAAATTAGAAGGTTCCTCAAATATCACTTTTTCGACGATGACATACAAATCTTTGACCATATTAAAAAGATTCATGACTATTATTGTTACAACGACAGTTAAACTTTAATCCCTACTTGTTAATTTTTCCTAGCTATATTGATTCTTTCCTTTCACAATCTTCTTGTTAACAGGCTTGCGTTGATTTGATTTTTACCCTATTTTTCTATTACAACTATTGGTTCAAAGTAGTGCAGTCAAAATTTATGATTTATAAAGAAATGGTTTCTTTAATTTGTGGCTTTCTTTGCTTGGTTGGATCAAGCATTTATTCTTTTTTCCTGTAAGTAGCTCTCTAAATGAAGTGCTGAAAATTTTCTTGGTCTTTTTCGTTGGACTCCTGATGCATCAATTAAAGTCTTGTAATAAAGGATTTTAAGGCGCCATCTTTTTTTCTTCTTTTGATTTTCGAGATGTTTATTTCTAATTGCTGCTGCTCTTACCCTTTCATAGGAGTCCAATTGTTTCATTCTTGTATGAGAGAGGCTGGCGTCAAAATTTTAACCTAAGTGGTTTTCCTGGTCCTGATGAAGAGGTAAAATCTTTTGATTGCTCAGATTAGATGTATCTTTGTAGCTTTATGGGTTGGAATGTTGGATAACTAACAACAATAACTACAACAACGACAACACCAATATACCCAGTGAAATCCTACTCTGTGGGTGTCCGGGAAAGGTCGATAGCGCGTACCGCAAATCTTAACCTACCTCGTGGTGGTAAAGAGGTTGTTTCCAAAATACTCTTGGCTCAAGTGCATTAAACCCAATTACAAGAAGAAGTAAACAATGAAGAAAGTATAGCAATTAATAAGGAAAGCAGTGTAAAGTCCACAAGAAAGAAGCAGTTAATCGAAACACAATTAACAACATATGGATAACTAAATACTAATCTAAACGTAGCTATGTTCTTTCATCTTCCTACATATATAATTGTTGTTACTTACCTATTGACTTTTCCATGTTGGAGAAAATTTGAGCATGAGAGGTTTAAGGTGTTCCCCACTTAATCAGTGCCTTTACTCTCAAAGAATTATGTCATATCTATAGACAAAAGCTTTAGAGATTTAATTTTTCTTCTTTTACCTCCATTTAGTTTGACTAATTTAGAGATTAAGAGAATGTAGCTATAGTATGGTACTCATAGAGTAAAAACTTTAATGTATTTGTGCAAAATTGTCAAACTAGGATTAGCATTCGAATAGTTTCTGAAAATATTTCCCAGTACCTTCATCTAGTGGTAGGAATGCAACGCACCAATGCACGATAAGTGGCCATGTGGTTATGCACATATCACGGATTCGCACTGTGTCTCTGCCGCAGACTAAAGCATAGTATTCAAGTGGAGGAGGGAAAAGAGGCGGGCCTATTATCTATAATGCTTCAAATTATGTGTCACTGGTAAAAGAAGGTTTTAGAAAAAATCGACCTGGGGAGCTTTCATTTTTCAAAATAATTTGCTTTAGGAAATCATGATTGATTAAACTAGAAATAGTTGAAGCAATTAGATGGAGTAAATTTGCTTCTGGGTTTGGCACATCAGTCTTTATTACTAATTTATGTTACGGAGGACTAGCTACGTGAAGTTACGTCCCTCCCAGTAAAGCTGCTTAGATTTTTCCTGCTGTAAATTAGCCAGTAATTTCATTTATTTCCTGAAAGTTTTTAGAATCCATCTTGCGAAGTCGCAAACTAAGGTCTCCAAGCATATGGTGATTTCTTGAACGGTGAAGGAGCATATCCTAGACACATTTTCACAATGATAAAATTATGATTCCTTCCTGATGTATAAACTTACTGAAAACCGCTTACCTTGACCATACTTTGATCACCTAATATGTTAACATATGATAATAAAAGAACTTATTTATGGATTCAAAATATGGAAAACTCAATTGATTTCATTACATGGAGTACCACCTTGACTATATTTCCATAACATCAAGGAAAAGAGTGAAACTTGCAATTTATCCTGTATTCAAAGTTTCATGGCTAGAAAAAGTTCACTGATGGCCCACGGCTGCGTGATTGTCCTTTTGATATTAAATGCAGTTTAAGATGGCTCAAGAGTACTTTAAAGTTGCTGAAGGTGGTGTTCTTGTTGACGTTAGCTGCGGTAGTGGATTGTTTTCCAGGAAGTTTGCCAAATCTGGGGCCTACTCAAGAGTTGTTGCACTTGACTTTTCTGAAAACATGCTTCGCCAGTGTTATGATTTCATCAAGAATGACGAGAGTATCATAAGCTCGTGAGTGATTTTCTGTCTAATATAGGATATCAAGTCATTGAAATCTCATTAGTCGGAAATTGTCTTTTTAGACGAGAAAGATTTGAATTTCTCTTTCTATATAAATTTTCAGCAGTCTAGCTCTTGTAAGGGCAGATGTTTCCAGATTACCTTTTTCTTCTGGATCAATTGATGCTGTGCATGCAGGTGCTGCCTTGCATTGTTGGCCATCTCCATCAAATGCTGTAAGTTTTCAAATTTTAATCTTTCCTGGGCAAATGATCACATACTTCATGACTTAATAGTGCACTATTTTTTCAGTTCCAAACTAGTTAAGGTCAGCCGTATTAGTTCAATATATCCATTCTGCTCTATCCGACCTTCTATCCCAATAATGGTTGATAATTTGTCTTTTTAGGTTAATTAGTGTTCTCTAAAACTAGAGGTTCTCTAGATCAAACACTTGTTCCTACACTAATATTTAGGTCTCTAACCACACTGAAAGGGACTCACGCAAGCGTGAGACTTAGTACAAGTGTAACCAAAACTGAGTCTTCATCAATTTATTAAGTTCTGTTAGTTAATTCTACATTCATTTCAATAGCTTGTCGATCCTTGTACTTGTAATATTGATACTGTGAGTCTTACACTTTGGGCCAGTTTTTCCAACTCGAGGTTGACTTCACTATGACTTTAGCCATGTAAATTGGGAAATAATTGTAAATCTGTTTCAGCGGAAGCTGCAATTCTGATGACCCTTTATCTTCTGATGTACAAATTTGCCATTATTCTCACGGGGTCAATTTACCTGCATGAACAAACTTTGCCATTTTCTGATTATAACTATAAGAGTTCTCTTTTTCTTTACGCCTATTTAACACTTAACGGCATATATATCGACAATTCCATTAGTAATGTTACCAAGTGCTAACAGGACTAAGAATCTGAAAAGGAAACTTTTGCTAGAAAACATGAGCTCATTTTAAGGGAAGAAAATGGAAGTCGATAGATTTATGTGGCCGAATTAGTTTCAAGGAAATTTAAGCACCTGAATTAAGAGAAACAGGTCTCTGAGCGAACAGCTTAATCATTTCCATGTCTACCTATAGTTGTGATATTTTGGATATGTATCTGATTGTTCCTTCTCATTAAGATATTTCGGATATGTATCTGAATGTTCCTTTTCATTTCATGCTACTTTTGGTTGTATAACTACTGATATTTGATTGTAATTAGTTCTGTACTAATTCATTAACTCAATTTGGATTTTCTGTCCTCATTATTACATATTGTTTTCTTTGCTTCAGTTATCGCATTCTTTGTTGTTTCTATTGTTTTTTTCTCCGTTATTTCTATCACGACTTCTTCACTACTATATTTCCTTCTCGTACTTGCATTGAAATGCTTTATTTGCCGAGGCTCTATCAGAAACAACCTCTCTACCTTCACAAGGTAGGGGTAAAGTCTGCATACACACCACCCTCTATAGACCCCACTTATGGCATAACACTAGGTATATTGTTGTATAATTTGGATTGCTGCCGCATAGTTTTATTTGATTTCTTTGCTGCTTGCTTAAGTTTGACGATTTCATAAAATTCAATGAATGAAGTTGATTTGACAATCGATGATGCTTTTATTTGTTTGCCAGATTGCTGAAATTAACCGGATTTTGCGTAGCGGAGGTGTATTTGTTGGTACTACATTTCTTCGAGTCAATCCTTCAGCTCCTACAATATTTAGAGCTTTGGAACAGGTAAATTTCATTTTCCATCTCGTGATTAAGTTTTCTCCAGTTTAGCGTCACATGAAATTGATTGATAATAGTGGTAAAAGAATAGTTACTAACACTTGAGATAACATAAAATTCTTGGACACCAACTGAAGAACGCCAATATAGTCGTCTAGCCAGTCTAACCGTCAACATGAAAGAAAGCCACGAAAAAATCTGTGGTGATGAGGACATCAGAAAGAAGGCTTGTATCTGGTACTTAGATAATCATTCCTGTCAGATAGATATGAACGTAAATTCCCTTTTTCATCGCAGAGTGCTACACGGACTTACAGCTATTTTACTCAAGAGGAGATTAAAGACTTGGTGACAAGCTGTGGTCTCATCAACTATACCAGTAAAGTTCAGAGCTCTTTTATCATGTTTTCCGCACAAAAACAGTGATCTTTTGGCTCTTATAAACGCGTTACTTTCCCCGCTTTGGTACATGATTGCACTCGCTTTGACGTGCAATCTATCTCAACCCTGTAAAGAAATAGCAAATTCAGTACATATAAGTTGATTCAGTCTGTTAAAGAACATTCTTTCTTGTGAATAATACACTGCTGGTGTAAAGACAGTGTAACTGTACACTAAAGTAGTATATCAGCTCATGTAATAGTCCTTGGACTTGGTTATTCCGAGATTATAATTCTTGGACTAATTTATCTTACCTAGAAAGTGGGGATAAAATAACACCGAGCTTGATGAGATGAGCAAGTCCTGTGTACTAAAGCTCTCGCTATACGTGGGGTCTGGAAAAGGCCCGACCATAAGGGTCTATTGTACGCAGGTCGCTGATGTAAAATTCTGCTATATATTTTTAAAAGAAATTGAATTCATCTTTATTGTGTTTTCAATAATAAATCTGCCATGCTATAACTTATTATTATTTGAGCTAATCTCAATCTTCTTATTTATGTTGATCAAGAACACTTTCATTTATCAGAGAATTATGAAAGTCAACCATGTTAACTAAGAAATTTGACACATAATTTGCATAAGAATTTTTAGATGGAGCTCGAATATTGGACGTTAGGCATATTTAGGACATACAGTCACGAAACTAAGCCCAACACGTGAGACTTGAGGCATTTTGCCAGTCGACTTGGGGCGAGTCCCAAAATCGCCTCTTAAAATAGTGATTTATATATTAAAAACGATCTTTACTTTGTAATAAAATTCAAATAATTGGCACAATATAAATTAATTCGAAGATATCTCACATGAATTATCGCGTAGAAGATATCTCAAAATTTAGAGAAACGACTAGTTGTCGCATTCGTGATTAATTTTTATGGACTTAATATCAAGATATTGGCAATATTGTTAGGTTTGTGTTTTAAATGTTCGGTTTAAATTCCAAAAATAAATATATTGTATGAAAAATATAATTTTAAATAAATCAAACAAAATAATTATTCGTCTTTTTTAAGAAAAGCATACATATAACTCTATATTTCAATTTATTTGTCTTTTTTTTTTATATATATATATTTGATCAATTAAAATAATTTTAAAATATGAAAGTAGGAAAATAAATTTCATAAGTAATATTTCAAGTTTATCTTCTCATTTTTTACCCATTCAATTAGGGGTGGATTCGGTTTTTGCGGTTCAATTTTTTGCCTAAAATCGAAGACAGAACGGAAGGTAATTTGGCGATTCGGTTCGGTTTTGCCCAAAAAAAAGTAAACCATTAGTTTTTCGGTTCGGTTTTTTTCGGTTCAATCTTTGATTTTTTTTTATTTTTCGGTTTTTAAAAAGTAATTTTTAAAGTAAAATAATATGTTGGGTAAAGACATATTATTGTATAGATATGCTAAACAATTGGTAAAAAGTAAAGTTTGGATTAGTACAATTATCACAATATAAGAACTACAATTATCACCAAGAAAATTGCAAACATATGTTCTAAAAAAATAAATATTAAATACTCCTTGGAAGGTTCAAGTCAATTGTGTGTAGCCAAAAGTAATTATCAAACGATTATCAAATACTCCTTGAAGTATCAATTAGTTGCAGGTGACAGTAGCCAAAAGACTTCTCCTTGGAAGCTTCAAATCTATGTCTCTTTCGTGCAACAAGAAAGACTTTCCTTCTTAGTCATGTAGCCTATAAAGTATAAACGATGTAGTATAACAAAATCGATTTTTGACGGTTCGGTTCGGTTTTAGAAGACCAAAACCGAAGCCGAAACCGCACAAAGTCGGTTCGATTCGATTTTTTGTGTTCGATTTCGGTTTTTTACGGTGCGGTTTCTTTTTTTTATATTTTTCGACTGATTTCGGTTCGATTTTCGGTTTTTGGTTTTATGGACCCACCCCTACATTCAATATTTTACTTCTAATTTTATAAAGTAATAATATAAAACAAAATAAAATTATGATTTGGAATTTCAAATCATATTTTTTTTCAAAGAATTTAAAATTTGAAATCATGATCCAAATCACATATCTAAACACTAATTTGCAATTACAACTCTATATCGCATATTCAAATGCAAGTTAAACGAGGAAGAAGATAGATTTTAACAAAAATTAAGTACTTCCTCTATCCCATTTTAGTAGTCATGTTGCATTTTTCGGAAGTTAATTTGACTAATTTTCAAAGCCAAATTAGATTAAATTAATTTGATATTTTAAAATAAAAATTTAGATATTCAAAAAAACTATAAGAACAGTATCATTGATTGCAATATTTTCGTATTGATATGATAGAAAAATACATCTTAAAATGTCAATTAAAGCTTATATAGTTTAACTTTAAAAATAGAAACTATGACAACTAATATGAGACGGAGGGAGTAAAAAGTAGCTAAAAATTAAATAAATAAATGATTAGGTGATTACAGAATCAAATTTTTATGTATAAAGTTAGCTGTCACACTCCCATTAATGTTTGTTTTCAAACTGAAAATATTCACAAAAGAGCCCTCATCAGTTTTAGCTGAAGTTCATTATCAATGGCTGCAGCTTCAGCTTCACTTTCTTTGAATTGTCATAGTTCTGTAGTTCCAAAACTTCATGGGGTTTCTTTGAATTCAAGAATTTGTGTTCCTGCAAAGTTTTCCTCAAATGGGTTCACTTCAAGAATCAGGGCTAGTTCTGCTGTTGCTGTAGAATCGGTAATTCTTGAAATTGGGAAAGTTTGCAACTTTTTTTGTTTCTTTTCACAGTACTGATTGTATTCTGCTGTTTGCTATTGCTTTTCATTTTAGTCACTATTCTATTCTGTATCTCTTCCCTCTTTCTCTTGAGGTTGAGATATATTTGAGCCGAGGCTCTTCCGAAAATAGCCTCTCTAGAGTCTGAGAGATAGTGGTTGTCAAGGGTGGCTCGACAGCCTCAGGAAAAAAGGCAAGTACCTTAGGCTCTGGGCCCCAATTTTCATTTTAGTAATAATAGGTTTTAGATTTTTTATTATAAAAATACTAAGTATGGTTTATTTATTTTATATAAAAAGAAAGAATTATTAGAATAAGTTTGGTATATCTGGAGTATATGATTATATCTGGAGTATTGAAAAGAATTACTGGATTAAACCAATTACAATTTTTTTTAAAAATTTCTGCATCTCAAATTTTTTTTTTAAAGGTTAAGGCCTCCATTTAGTTTTCGCCTAAGACCACTAATGTGCTTGAGCTGCTCCTGTCTACTGTCCCCTGACCCACTTGTTGGATTTCAGTGAGTATGTCGTTGTTGATAGTATTTTAATGTTCATTTAACCCAAAATTGGAACTTGAATTTATCAATATGAGTCTCTTTTTGAGCCTAAGATGTTATATTGGTGTTTGTTGTTTTTGTGGAGTTCTTGTTTAATTTTGAGATAATGGTAAAAACCTTTTCTTTTCACGAGTTTCATATTTCAACTGAGCAGTTGCTCTCTTTTTCTACCTAAACTATCATGTTTGTTCTATTTTCCTACTGAAGTATCAACATTTATGTATTAAAATACACCTCGTTGAGTAGATGACGATAGTCCAGGTAGGAAAAGGAACAATTGATAGCTTTGGAGGTGTGTTTTAATATATAGATGGTGATAGTTCATGCAGAAAAATGGAACAACTGAGATAGTTGAGGTGTGAAACTCGTGAAAAAAGTGATACTTTTGCTACAGAATTGCTTTCTTTGCTACAGAATCATGAGATAGTTGGGGTGTGAACAATTGATAGATCATGATCAAATGTTACAATCATGAGTTTTTTGTTACAGAATTGCTTTCTTTTCATTATCGCCTTTGTTCATTCGCTTGAAGTTTAAGACTTAATGTGCTTAAGTGATGCATAGCCTTTTGTTTAGATTTTATGTACAGTCGTTTTGTCTTGTTCAGGAATTGAGAAGTCCAGCTCAAGATGCTACAGAAGCTGAATTGTTTGCTTGCCCTATTTGTTTTGAACCACTTATAAGAAAAGGCCCTTCAGGCTTTAACGTGTAAGATTTAGTCTTTCAGATAGAAAATGCATAATAACAGTGAGTCGAGGTGTGGACTAATTGCTATTTGACTTTGAACTTAAAACTTGCAGACCTGCGATCTACAGATCAGGCTTCAAATGCAGAAAATGTAGCAAGTCATATTCAAGCAAAAATATCTACCTTGATCTCACTGTTACTTCCGGAACAAAAGAATACAATGAGTCCAAGCCAACTAGGACTGAGCTATTCAGGTATCATAGCAGCTGTTTCAAGTTTCATCTCTATGCTTGAGTCTGTGTTATCAAAAGCAAAAAATGGGGAAAAAGAAAAGCTCTAAAGTCTGTTGGGACTTTAATCGCAACCAAAATGTGGGATTTAATGGAAAAAGACACAAAGGGAGAAAAAAATACAAAAAAATGTCTAGTCCAAGACTAATGATTATAAGCATGAATGACAAATATATGAAAAAAGAAATTAATATTTTTCTATGATAAAATGAAATATTAATTGTTTAGTGTCACCTCTTCAGAAGAGGCTCATTGGCAAGGAAAAGGATGTCGTAGAACTTTGACGACGAGACTGAAATGGACATTAAGTGAGGGGATACACTCAACATGTTTTCGTAGATACTTGTACTGGGGTGTAGCTTTACTTCTTTCACATACTTAATAGCTATCCTTTTTATAGCCACGAGCCTTAAGAATGTTAGACATTTACATTTAATGCTCGAAATCATAATCCTGTAATCCTAAAATAACAACTGAAGTGGAAACTATGAAACAGAAACAATGTCGCCCTTGTGGGCTAAATATCAATACATTAGGAGAAAAGGAATAAAATTGAGTTAAGCATAACCAGTGGTTGACATAAGTTATTAGGGATAAACTTCTTCAGTTTGTTTTTTGTATCTGTCGACAGACAAACCGCTGATGTATTTTCTGCTCCTTTCCACCACTTCATACCATTCTTCGCTGATCTCCACAACCTCAAATGACTTTTGACCAGGGATGGGAAAAAGTAAGATTTCTGCCCATGGTACCTTGCAATCGTTTTCCACATTCACCTTTCGTGTTGCCGTAAACTAGGCTTAAGATACCTGGTGGATGTAGTTTGGTAAAACAAGGTAATGGATCAATGTGAAAGCAAACAAACCAGGATTTTGCAAAGGAAGATTTTAGGTGCAAAGAGAAACGGTGTATCTCCTTATTCTTGCGTCAAACTGGTGGTCTATTCTCTTTTGTTAGACTAATATTTTCATCTATTTTCATTTGAGTCATTTTCCAGTTGAAAAGCTAAGAGTTTTCTTCATATATTTTCGCGCTCTTTTTTCCCTCCTGCTTTTTATTGGACTCCTAATATATCTAGTAAAAGCTTGTAATAGAGAACTTTCAGAATTAGTCTAATGTTGTTATATTTTCGACATTTTATTTCTAATTGGTGGTGCTCTTGTCTTTCTCAGGAGTCCAGTTGTTTCATTCTTGTATGAGAGAGGCTGGCGTCAATCTTTTAACCAAGGTGGTTTTCCTGGTCCTGATGAAGAGGTAAAACTTTTTATTGCGCTGGTTAGATTTATCTTAATAGTTTTATGGGTTTGATAACAAACATTGACCTTCCTACATACTTCCTCGGTACCAATTTATGTGACATTCGATTTTTTGGTCGGTCCCAAAAAGAATGATATATTTTTATATTTAATAACAATTTAACTTTATATCTTTCATTTTACCTTTAATGAGATGATTTCTAGCCCCACAAATATCTATGGCCTATGTTATACCACAAGTTTCAAAAGTCCCCTATCATTCTTAAGCTCCATGCTAGTCAAACACCTTCATGTAAATTGGGACGGAGTGAGCCTAAAAAAGGTTTTCACAACTGACAACAGCAGCAGCATTACCAGTATAATCCCACAAGTGGAGCATGGGAGAGTAAGATATACGCAAACCTTACCCTACCTTTGCAGAGTAAAGAGGTTATTTCCAATAGAACATCGGCTCAAAAGAAGTGTAATCAAAGCAGGATTGAAAGGAAAATAACTACAACAATGTAAAAGAGTTTGTCACCTATCCACTAATTTCTCCATCTTGGAGTATATCAGGGGCTTTACGAAACAGAACATGATAAGCTTAGTTAAAATGCCATTTCACTGGGGACATATCAGGCACGGTAGGTTTAAGGTATTGGCAACCAAGTCAACTCCTATTTATCTCATAATGACGTATCATGTCTATAGACAAAAACTTCAAAGGTTTTTGGGATGGATCAAACTAGAATTTAGGCAAACAATCAGGTGGAGTAAATTTTATTGCCGCATTTGGTCGCATCGTCCTAGTTGTTAGTCCTACGGAAACAGTCTCTTTACCTCCACGAGATAGGGGCATGATTTGCATACACAAATCCTCCCCAGACGCTACTTGTGGAATTTCATTGGGTATATTGTTGTAAGTTTTGGAGGACTAGCTATGTAAATTTACTCTATTTTCTCAAATTTTGAAGCCCATTTTGACGTGTTACGGTCACTAAGCTTTTGATTGTTTTTTGATATTTATGCAGTTTAATATGGCTCAAGAGTACTTTAAAGGGCCTGAAGGTGGAGTTCTTGTTGATGTTAGCTGTGGCAGCGGATTATTTTCCAGGAAATTTGCCAAATCTGGGGTCTATTCAAGAGTCATTGCACTTGACTTTTCTGAAAACATGCTTCGCCAGTGTTATGATTTCATCAAGATGGATGAAAGTATCTTTAACTCGTAAGTGATTGTTGCTGCCTAATTTTAGATATGAGGTCATTGAAATTATATTCTCGTTGTCGTTAAATCGGAATCGCCTTTCAAAAAAGATGTAATTGACTTTTTCTGCAAAAAAATTGCAGCAATCTAGCTCTTGTAAGGGCAGATGTATCCAGATTACCTTTCTTTTCTGGATCGGTTGATGCTGTACATGCAGGTGCTGCTTTGCATTGCTGGCCATCTCCATCCAATGCAGTAAGTTGTTCAAAAATCATCTTTGACTTAATCAATGAACTATTGTTCAATCCCGAACTAGTCAAGTTCAGCTATATCAATCCTCCATATCCATTCTGCTCAATCTGGTCCATTCTATTCCAATACAATAATTAAGCTTCACTCCCATACAAGTTGGGGTCTGTTATATGAATCTCCATTTCTTCATTTAAACTCATATCATCGAATGAAATGAAAGTGAAAAATAAGTTTAAAATATATATGTAGGTCCTTGTGAAATTGATCATATGAGTTTTACACATTGGGCCTTTTTTTTTCATCTTGGGATCGACTTTATGGTGACTGAATTATCTGAATTGGGATTTAATTGGTATATCTATATTTCAGTTGAAGCTGTATATAAAAATGTAAAGCGCAAAAAAATCTCTAAGGTCCATTGGGGCCTTAAGTGCGAACAAAGTGTGGGCTTTAATACGAAAATGCGCAAATGGAGAAAACAATACAAATATACATGTTTATTCCAAGACTAATAATAATAACCATGAATAACAAATATATGGACATAAAAAATGATAAAGTGAAATATCAATTGTTAAGTGTTACCTCCTTAGGAGAGGCGCTCATTGGCAAGGAAAATTATGTCTTAGAACCTTGATGACAACACTGAAGTGCACATTAAGCGAGACCATAGCGCTCATGGGGTCACTTTTAACCTGCATGAACAATCGTTTCCCTTTATGATTGTGGTATTAATGACACCAGTATCTTATTCTTGATAAGCTGGTTGACCCTTATTGCCATGCTACTTCTGCTTGTAACGTCGAAATTTCGTTTCAGGTCTCAGTTTTACTCTTAATTTTTTGCTGCTTACTGAAGTCTAATGATCTTATGGCATTCCCAAAATCATTGAACGAAGTTGAGCTTTGAACTAATGATCCCGTCTGTTTGTCTGTCAGATTGCTGAAATTAACCGGATTCTGCGTAGTGGAGGTGTATTTGTTGGCACTACATTTCTTCGAGTTAATCCTTCAGCTCCTCCGATATTGAGGGCGTTGCAGCAGGTAAATCCATCTCGTGGTTATACTCTAAATTTGCTTCGTTTTACCCTTAGCATGAAATTGATTGATTATAGTGGTCAATGAATACAAACTAGTTACCAATTCTAGGACTTCTTTCCCGCCCAGGGCAGAGTTTATACATGGTTAAAATTATTTTTTATGTATATATAGTAGATGAAAGTAAGTTTCCTTTTGATCGCAGAGTGCTACACGAATGTACAGCTTTTTTACTCAAGAGGAGATTGAAGACTTGGTCACAACTTGTGGTCTCATCAACTACACCAGTAAAGTTCAGGGCGGTTTTATCATTTTTTCTGCGCAAAAACGCTGATTTTTGTCATATTGAAGCTCATTATCTTCCATGTTTACTGGTATATTCTTGACTCAGATGTACCATGTATCTCAACCCTGTAGATAAACAATAAAATTGGTTCAGGCAATTTAAAGACAATGTAAGTGATCAGCCAACATGTAATATGCATTTAATTCTTGCCCTCATCTGTTCCTGATACAACGAATACAAAATGTATTTATCTCTCCTCTCTCTCCCATTTTTCGCTCGCCTTTCTCTTCCTCCTCCTAATCTCACTCGCTTCTCTTTTCCCTCCTCCCTCCTCCCTCTTCCCTCCTCCTCCTAACATATTGTAGCTAAATACAATAGCTTCTGATACAAATCAATTGTATTTATGATACAATTCGATACAACAAACACGTCATGTATTCAACCTCTCTCCCTGATCCCGCTTAACTCTCTCCCCCCTCTCCTAGTCTCCCTCGCCTCTTTCATATTTTTAACATGTAGCTATGAATTATAATTAAGTAAATTAATTATAGTCATTTTCTAAAGTTCCTCTCTCATTATCATGATATTAGAACTAAATCCATCTGGAATTCATTTTAATTCAATGTCACGCTCCGTCTTATATTCCCCACACTTAAGATGTCCAATCCTCAACATGAAAATGAAGCGATGGGGGATTTGAATATCGATGAGTTTGAATTAGACCCAAAATCAATTTTTTCTTTTTTTACTTAATCTTTCTTATTTATGTTTTGCACCGCCTATATGAGGATTATAATTTAATTTATATATGATCAAGAAAGCTATTATTTTTATAATCAAATAATAGTAAAAAAAAGAGCCCCCAGAAACAGCCCATGTGTAAGAAAGTAATACAATAAGAATAAGGTTTTTTGAACAGAACAAAGTGAAGTAAGCTTTATCAGAGATATATAGATCTCCCCTCGTGTGCCTCAAATGCTTATTCATCCTCTTTCTAACTTATACATCTTTGACCTTTGACTATCTTAAATATATATATTTTTCGTTTCTCATTTTAACTGTCGTTTTAATTTTAAAGATAAAAAAATTGTTCTAATTTGGAAAATGAAATTATTATGAATTTTTGATTATTTCAGATTCGCATCATGTAAGGTTCAAACATGAGATTCTGATTAAGCAACGAGCACCTACATCCAGTGCACCGACGGTAGGGATGGCTCGATAGGGTTCGAAAAAAAAGCAAGCGCCTTAGGCCCCCAAATTTGAGGGCCTCGTTTTTTTTTTTAGCAATAATAGGTAATAGAATTTTAAAAACAAATATAATTAATATTGAGTAAATACTATTTGTAACAAAGATTATTTTTTTCATATAAAAATAGAGAGTTATAAAATAAAAATTATGATTATATTATAAAAATTGAAAATAGTTATTAAATAAAATCAAATATATATATATATATATATATATATATTTTTGATAATTTTATATCTCAAATAGTTCGATGAATAAAATTTGTAAGAAAATATATTAATTTTTTAAAAAAAAAATTTAAGAGGGAAACAACAATTATGGATTACATATGTAATAAGTCAGTTCATTGGATCCTTTGCATGTGATATAATTTTATGACTACCAAAGTTTTTTCTTTTATTATTTTTTAAAATAAAAAGTTCTTACTTATCAGAAATCCTTTGTCATGTGTTTGGATCTATTATGAATTTATGACATAACCTTTGAGATAAGCCAGAATTCTGACAAAAAATAAGTTATTTGTCATATTTATTTATTATTTTTGACAAAAAATCTAAACAAATATAGTCTCTTCATATCACTAGGAAAAAAAAGAATTAGTTGTGAATTATTTCTGTCATTAAACAATAAAAATTAATTGCTAATTTTTACCATTATATCAAAAATATTTCAGTAAATAATTTCAAAGTGTTCTTAAAAAAAAAGATGAATTTGATAGCTAATTTTTTTTGACTTACCATTTCAATTATTTAAACACACTGAAGTATTGATTAATTTGAATTCGCTCTTTGTAAAACCATAAAGAGGAACCACTCCCTTTTAAAAATATTTTTTATTTTCAAAGTTCGAATTTGAAATCTTTGATTTAGAATTAAAAAAATCTTATTTTCGTCAAAATTCTTAACAATGAAAATTTATCATAAACACTTTCTAGTTTTTTTTAGGTATATATATATAAAATAAGAGGCAGTTTAGTTGCTCAAGCAGGCAGCAGGTCGACTTGCCTGCTTGAGCAGAGGATACATCCGTATTTTTTTATGGTTCTTCCTTTGTGATTTGCTTATCTTATTTCAAGCAGATAGCTGGTCGACATGTCTGTTTGAACAGCTTGAGAGTATATCCGTAATTTTTTATGGTTCTTCCGTTGTAATTTCTTTGTCTTATTTTTCCCAGTAAAAAAATGTTGCTAATAATGATAATTAATAACTTAAAATATTCTAAAAGACATGTTACATCACAATATCAATAATTTAAAATATTTAAAAATTATATTAAAATTTTAATTAACTCTCTAAATTCTATCTATATTATTTAAATTAAAATAAAAAAATAACAGCGCGGGCACTAATGCCTAGTCTTAATGGACAAGAAAGTCTTGTTAGAGGTAAATAAACATCAACTTTCTGATTTATTTCCTTTTCAAATTTGGTAGATTCCTATGTGTAAATACAGAAACCATACGTATAGAAAGCAAAAGGCAAAGAAAAAAAAGGAAGAAAGAAAGGCTTATTAAAGCTTAGAAAAAGAAAAGAAATTAGTCAGGAATTTGTTAGGCGTTTGACCATATAAATTAAATATTATTTAGTTTATTTAAAAAAAATAAAGTTAGAATTAGAGTTGAAGTTGCGTTTGATCATATGTTACAAAGAATATTTAAAATTTAAATATTTTTTTCTAAAAAATATGAACGTATAAAAGAAAAGAAATTAGTCAGGAACTTGTTTTCGAATATTAAAAAAAAGTAAAAACAAATAATACTTGAAAATAGAGGTATAAATATGACTCTTTCTTTTTTTTTTTCATTGTAAAAAAAAATAAAAATTGTTGCTAATAACTTTGATAATATTGAAGCATGTGCAAGAAGTTTAGTGGTGCACTTTTGACATGTAAAATCACTTCACTTGTAATAAAAAGTGTTGGTAAGAATTTTTTATTTTTGGTTAGAGAAATATTTTCTCTTTTGGAATAATATAATTGAATTAATTATTTAAGTATGATAAATGAGGGGTTTAATTAAAAGTCCAATATCATTAAACTGGACTATAAATGATGAGGCCACTTTACTAAGTCTGGTATCGCCTCATCCTAGAGGTCCATTTCAAGGTCAAATAAAAAAACCAATAAGATCATGCTATGTTTCAAAATGATATGGCATTTTTATTTCAATCAAAAGCCAATAAAAATGTGTTATGTGTACAAATAATGTGTTCCGACTAATCAAATATCACCATGTCTTTAAAATTCGACTGGCCGAAGAAAATCTATTTCTATCACTCCTCCTCCTTCATCTCACTTAAATCTTATTAGTCAAAGGAAAGCCCGTTCTTACAATAACTCGTCCATTCTACAACTATATACAAAGGTCCTTATAATTCAAAAATTACACCAAAATCTCATGGATCAAACACAAAGTTCAAGAATTCTTGCAACCAAGAAAATCGAGATCAAGACCATAAGATTCAAGATCAAACTCAAAATCCTTTGAATTCTCAAGATCAATTGAGAATATTTCGTCAAAAATAACATATTCTCAATAATTCGTGAATTTTTCCTATTATAAATTATGAGAAAATATAGCAGAAATCTACTATATGCTTGGTGTTAGAAATTAAAATTACAAATTTGAGGACATTTTTTATGAAAGGACATTTTTCTTCAAACCAAACACACCCTAAAAGTACATATTAGTTAAAACAGTTATGCACCACTAATTAACTATTACAGATGATAATCATCATGATTATTAAATCATTAAGCATATCTTTTAATGGTAATGGCGCCACATTCTTGTTTTTAGAATTAGATTTAACCTTTCGACCGTCTTTTAACATTACCGACATTTCAAATTTTCATAAATTTCACATAAGATAAAAGCTCTTTTCATCATCAGAAAACTTCAATTTTAAACTTCTTGAGAAAAGATTTAAAATGGTACACTATATTATTATTTGTTGTATAATGACATGAGTATTATATGTGGTTAATTAATATGTTCTTATCTATTCTAAAAGTTTACGATATTATTATTTTAAATATAATAGTTATCTTGATTGTCACTTAAATTTTATTCTATTATATTGTTACCTCTTTGTTTTTACATAACAAGAAACTGTAATTTTATGTAACGATTGATTTGGTGTGATAATGTTGTTCCTTATTTTTTTCATCTTGCTCTTACTATTTAACTAGATAAATTAGCCATGCAAATGCCTTTCTAAGTCAAGTAATGATGACCTATCGAAGACTGGAGCTTGCTTCAGGATAAACTAGATATGTTGCGAAAGAAGCTGGAAACTTCCTATGGCTCAAATAACCCTTTCGCTCGAAAATTCAAAGGGTTAAATACAGTGGATGTAAAAGATGAAAAATTATTTTTTACCAAAATTCTTTGAATAAATATATAATATAAGACTAACATATGCAATTTTTAAACATCATATTGCTCCATACCATAGGTTTTCTTCGTAATATTGTAACTTTACTCTTCATATTTCTGGTGTGTGATATTATAAAATGAAGGAAAACGATGCAATCAATCAAAACTTTATGTTCATCAAAATATTTCTACACTGCGATATAAAATAAATAATATGATACATTATGAAATGATATGTAACGGCCAATTAGACAAGCAGACTTCACTAATCACCGGCTTAATTGGAGACAAATACCCAAAAATAAAATAAAATTTTAATATGTTACATTAGATAATGTACAAATTTCAATATTATAAGGGTCTTTTTTTGTTTTATTTTGTGTCAAAAGTTTCAAATTCCAAGATCATCTATGGGTTAAAGCATAAGGGTGCAAGAAACAAGGGCTTTCCTCAAAACTAGCAAAGGAGAGTACACATTAATTGATTAATCAAGTCATTAATTTGCTATAGTGCTTAATGAGTTGTCTTTTGTCTGCCCAACAAAATCTCCAATTAAGCCCATAACCATTGTTTCCTCCTTTCAAATTATCTGTAGTAACTTTTAAAAGAAAAAATTATGCGGATAAGAAATATATACTAGTTTATTAGTTAATATAATCATAGTTTAAATTAATTACGACTCGCAGCAAACATCTAGCTGTAATTATAGTTTGAGTTTTGTATAATTCGAACGATTTATACAAACACTATGCGCGATTATATAAAAGTTATGGGCGAATCAATTGTATGGTAAAATATATAAACACTGTGAATTGTATAACGTTGTTGACGAATGTATAGCGAAATATACAAACACTATACAAATTCTATGAATTGTATAGCGAACTATACAAATGTTGCGCAAATTATACCAATGTTGTTATAATTACAGTTACAAAATGTAATTATCCAAACTATAACTATAGAACATAATTAAGATATTTTTGAATGACTATTTGCGAAATTATTCGTAAATATCTCAAATTATCTGCGGTATTTTCAAAAATTCAAGACGAACTTTTTTCTAATGTATTCTTAGTTATTATTGTTCTTAAAAACTATAAACATATCACTAGAGTAAATATTTAATAAAGCCAGATTATATGATCTTAAGATTTAAATGAGGATAAAATAATCGAAATTCCCTCCTAATTAATTTTTTTATGGGTATGTAAAAGGAAAATATGATAGATAATTCAAAATGAATGGAGTATTATTTGTTTGAAAAATATTAATTAATTTTATAATGAATGGAGTATTATTTGTTTGAAAAAATATTAATTAATTTTATAATGAATGGAGTATTATTTGTTTGAAAAATATTAATTAATTTTATTTATTTATTTATTTATTTATTTTGAATTTCTTTTTTCATGAGTGGAGTAGTTAAGGGTTGTTTGCCATGTTTTTAGTTTCCTAGAATCCGAGTTCCCTCGTACATGTTTAGTGCTTTGTCTTAGCTTTTATGAGTGCTAATAAAGTGGTATTAAAGTCGAGAAATAATGAGGCAACAACATTAATAAAATTTGAGTTAAGCAATTTTAGGGTAAAGTATATACTCTATGTTACTTTGATCATAATTTTTATTAGTAGTATTTTAGTTTATAATATTTTTATGTAATTTTTAAATATATACATTTTATTTATTTGAAACTCACATTAAAAATTATGTATTTTAATTTTATAACAATCAGCAAGTTGAAATTGGCTATATAAGTTCTCTAAACGACTTGTTGAATAAAGTGAGATGCTTGAATTTTTGTCTAAGCAAAATATTAATTGTATATAAGTCTAAAATAAAAAAGTTCAAGAATGTATGCTCTTCACTTCAACAAGACATATCTATAACATCTCAAGTCTTTTTAGTAAAAATTGAATTGGAATATTAAACGGGTTCAAATATAAATACAAAAATGATTTCGCTGAAATTTTTTATCAAGAGATTTGAAAGATAATTTTTCGGGGCCAAATTGTTTAACCAGAAGAGTACGCGACAGGTCTGTGTCGCGAATTTGCCCCAAAATAGTTCATTTTACATTTTTGTTCATAAAATGCACTCCAAGAGTGTGATTTACGTTTTTATTCATAAAACGTATGTGCGTTTTATGTATTTCGGAAGAAAATGGACTAAAATGGAACAAGTTCGCGTCGTGCACTTACTCAATCTCAGTATCATTTTTTAGTTTTTAATGAGGGGCATTCCGGTCTTTTCTCTACCCCTCCTATACTCAACTCACGTTGTTTTGAGATCGAATTCGACCCATATCAGTTCATAAAGGCTATTTTTCTCACTTAATTAACATTAAAACTTTGACAATGGTGGATTTGGAGAAAAGAAAAAGCTAGGGTTCAATCCCAACTTTTAAAATTCGTGCAGTAATTCCTCATCCAGGTACGTAAGGCTAACACAAGGTTGGACTGAGTTCGTCCACGTGCCCTTTTCACTTCTATTGTTTCGAGTTGAGATTGAGTTCGAGCTTTTTGAGTTGTTTGAATTGAATTCTTGAATTGTCTATTATTTTACTGAGTTTCTTGTATAAATTTAAATGCGTATTAATGATGTTCATAAGTTGAGTATTTGACTTGAGATGCATGTTCATGTCTTCATCCACATGCACCCTAATTGAGGATTATATTTAATTTATGCATGAATTGAATTAATTCATTGCCCTATAAGACTCATCAAATTATGCGTTGAGATTATTGTTATTCCGATACTTTTAATTCTTGAGGTTTTCGTTCATGCTCACATTCTCGTGAACCTAAGTTAAGTCAATGATCGTGATTTTAACTATGCATTATTTTGAATTGAGATTGACATTTTATTTGTGTGTGCATTGACGAAAAATAATTTTTAACCAATTTGAAACATATTTTACTGAGTCCAAATGAATATGAATTTTTTGGTGAGCATAAACAATGATTTGAGAAAGTGTCTTAACGAGACGTGAATGACTTTTGAAGCATGTTTTGAATGAAAACATATGATATTTTGAGAAAGGATTTTGATGAGTTTTGAAGGAGATTGAAAGTATATTCCTTTTGTTTTAAAAGAGAGATTTGATGATTGAGATGAGATTGAACTGATGATAGTCCAATGAGACTAGACGAGATGTTTTTGAGTAATTTACTCACTTGATAGATATGTACAAAGCAAATTTAATTTTTAGAGGAGTATTAGCACCTATTTAAGTAAGAATATAATTACCTCAAACCCCATAAACTATGTTGCCAGCATAAGATGAGAAAAGGGTCATATCTCCAAAGTCCTTATAGAGGTTTTATTGGATCCATTGATAGTGATGTTATTTACCCTCTCAAGGTATTGGATGGATTTGGCAATGACATTGCTTCGTTGTATCATCACTCGCTCATAGGTAATGGTTGTCGTTTAGAGAAAGTGCCCCTTACTAATTCGTTTTTTTTTTAAAAGAAAAAATGGGGGTAAGGGAAGGGAAAATGAGAGGGGTTACTAATTAGTTTGATTTGACATGAGTTGCATATCCTTGAGTCTAATTTCAAAGCATGGTTTTATTCTTAAAACTTGCATATGTTACAAAGTTGAGTTGATTGTTGAGTTGAGTTTCATTCTTGTCAATGAGTATTTCTTGAATATTTTCTATTCAGCTATTTTGCATACCGTATTTTTCATGTACTGACGTCATTTGGCATTGCATAGTTTTATAATGCAGATACAGGTGTTAGAGATCCTCAACAGGCACTTCTGGAGGAATCTTATGTAATGCTTTTGAGTAGTTTTTAATTAGTTGTGGTCATAAACCTGTCACTAGCACCTTCTTGATAGATGATTAGGGATAGAAGCTTCTTAGACTATGATAGATTAGAGTTGATGTCCTACTTTTTAGACTTGTTCCTTTCAAAACTATTCTCACAGTATTTAATTGATTTGGACTGTTGATTGTGAAACCATTAATATTTTACTGAGTTATTGATTGATTAGCCCACTAAAATGTGTTGTTATACCCAAATTAAGTCATCCGTTATTGATTGAATGAGTGATTAAGGACCATCAATGATTTTTAAGTGCTAGCCACGTCTAGGGTACTCTCCCGGAACGTGAGAAATCTTCCACTCTTAATATGAAAATTGTTAGTAATATTAAAAAAGAAAAATAATATCTTGACTTTACTAACATAACCTTAATCTTAAGTAAAGAAACTATTAATATCTCCTTGAAAGCATGAAATCTAAAGTAAAGGATATGGAAAATTAAGTTGTTGAAAACATTATTGTATTTGGATACTCATTTTTTTTTCAAATACTTTACCTTCACTTCTATTATTCAAATGAAACTACTTGCATTGCTAAATGGACTATAAATAGCTAATGATTTGAAATATTTTTGCAAATTGAATTTGACTCTCAAGTATTATATATACTTATGCTTAATGGAATAAATGATAAGTGCTTAGTTACTTACACATTCTTGCTTTGCATGTGACTATTATGTTAATGACCATTCAAATCATATATTGAGGAAAAGTGTCACATTTTATCTCTTCTTCAGAAAAAAAGGGTAAAAAATAAAAATACTTTAGAACTTTAAATTAAATTATTTAAATTTTATATATAAAAATAATCTTTTTACTATAAGATCCAATATAATATTTTGCAAACACATGATTAATATTTATTAGCTTGAATTAACCTATATCAATACCAAATATTATCAATATTTATGTAAAGTTAAGCAGCACTTGTATACAATACTATAAATAACTACGATTAAACATATGAGCAATAATTTTTTACTTGTGCATGTGTATTAATTCTATTAAAACAAATTGAGGTCATTTATTAAAATTTAACTTTGGGTCACGAATTTATTAAGGAGACTTGTATAAAAGTTAAATGCATATTTTCCAGGTTCTAATTCTCATTTAATTAATTGTTAAACATAGTTATATTAAAAATAAAAAAATTAACTTTAGCAATAATATGAGTAATTATTTTTAATACCAAATAAAAAGAAGTAAAGAATACTAAGATTTGATAATGTTCCATCACATTATAAAAAAAAAAAATTATTTTTAGGCTTGCTTTGTTAAAGACAAGAACCTAAAATATGGTTAAAAAAATCAATTAATATATTTTAATAATTTAATTATTTTTGTATATTAGTTGTGTTTTAAAATGTATAATAATAAGTTATATATCATTTATTTTGGATTGAAAATTATAAAATTACATGTGATTATATTTTAAGCGGCTTGATTAGTTTAAATTTATCAAAAAATAACATGTTAAATTTATAAAATCAGTTTTTTTTATTATGAATTTAATCTCTCAATATAAAATTAATTTAGGTGGGAAGAAAATGTTATAGGAGACATGGAAACAGTTCCCACGTTCTCCTCATATCTTACTCTTTTTCTCTTTATTTAATTTCAATCTTTTTCTCAATATATATATAATTTAAAAATTATAAATTTAAAAATTTGACTACGCTATTGAACCCTTGATAAAATACTTTGTATATGCACCCGAGGAATAAAAATATACTTTTTCTGTCTTGTGATTCTCCATAAATACAGTAACATCCATACCCTAGTCGCTCTCTTTCTCCAATCAAGCCATTGTCTCATTACTTAACTTCTTATTACCTTGCGAGTCTAGAGAATTGTGTTTTTATGTGATCATGGTAAGTGTTTCTTTTTTTTCATTCATCAATTCTACTTTCAATCATGTTTCTTGTCACTCTTCACACAATTAAATTATCGTATAATATTAGTTATTTTTCTATTTTTTCAAAGAAATTGTTAGACATTTCACAATCAAAGTTGGTACGATTGTTTAGACATTTCTATCTCAGTCAAGCAACCAAAGTTGGACATGGTTGGAAATAGTAAAAGAAAGAGAAAGGGACGGAGCACAGTTAGAGGAATTGATCAATTATTATTGAATTACTAAGTAAAGTTTATAGTTGACATTTAGAAATAATTAAGGTAATAGAAAGTTTTTTATTCATATTTTTAACATAAAAATTTATGTGTTATTTTATTTTATAAGTAATCGATGGATTGTTTAATTTTTTTTAACACCTAAATTGTCTTACCGCTAGGGAATTCAGAAGCCAACATGGTTGGAAGCTCTCTACAGAGAGAAATTCTTTGTGCCGTGCTCAATTCACGAGAGTGCAAAGAAGAATGAGAAGAATATTTGTTGTTTGGATTGTTGTACTAGTATTTGTCCTCATTGTGTGATGGCACATCGTTTCCACAGACTTCTCCAAATTCGACGTTATGTGTATCATGATGTTGTTCGACTTGAGGACTTAGAGAAGCTTATAGATTGCTCAAACGTTCAGGTAATGATCTAATCTACTTAATTATATCTTAAATTTATACCATTATTTAATTCAAGTAGTTTAGCTCCATAATTTTTTTGATTAATTTAGTTGATAATGTAATTAGGCATACACAATAAATAGCGCTAAGGTAATTTTCATCAAGAAAAGACCTCAAAATAGGCAATTCAAAGGATCTGGAAACTACTGCACGTCTTGTGATAGAAGCCTTCAAGAACCATTTATCCATTGCTCTCTAGGGTGCAAGGTAATTTCATATATTCTGTTTTAACTTGTTATTATGTTTTTTGTATATTTTTTTTTATTACCTACCATAATTAATTAATAATTAGTATCATGTACACTTAGTCTAAATAAAGGTTCATGTACCCAATTACACTTATTACTATCTTCAAATATTAAATAAATTATTCTTAAAATTGCTTAACAAAGAAGTAACAAAATTATGTTGAGTACTGATGAAATTTTTTTGATTTCCTCATCAGGTGGATTTTGTGCTAAAACACTACAAGGACATTTCTCCGTTCTTAAGGAGATGTACAATTTTACAACTTGGTCCAGACTTCTTTATTCCTCATGACATGACCGACTATGACACGGCTAACGAGACGCCTCACTCGACGATCGTGGACAACGACGAGCCATGGTTCTCGTCAACAACGTCGGGGTCGTCGTCAGGATCAGAAAATATGATGATAATGAGTACTACAAATAATTTCCCATGCACGGAATTCGTAAGGAAGAAGAGAAGTGGATTATATGTGTGTAGAAGAATTACACTCAATAGTTATAAGAACATAAGTGATGAAGACATGGCTACTAGTATGAGCAGAAGAAAAGGGATACCTCATAGGTCTCCTTTGTGTTAGAATAATTAAGTAGAATTATTTCATATTTTCCTTTGACTACTTTCAAATTAGAAATTTTTAATTATTCTTGGCTCACTGCTCATGACACCCCACCCCACCCCCTCCCCCTCTCACACATATACACACACAATTTTTGGGATTAATTAATTACTTGGTCGGGGTGTTTTGTCTTAATGGCATCACGTGACTCTAGGTTATTATGTGATTTTTTTATTTGTACAATGACATAATAATACTGCTTAGTTTAGGAATTCGAAGGGATTCTTTTGTCAAGCTTGATTTATTTACATGCAAGTTGTTGTACTAGTAGTACCCCATCAAAGTGTATTTAAATAGGCATTTGTGCACCATTAACAATTGTGCTCAGAGACTTCAACAACAACAACATACCCAGTTGAATCCCACAAGTGGGATTTGGAGAGAGTAGAAATGTATGCAGACCTTCTCACTACCTCGTATAGAAGTAGAGAGGTCATTTCTTGAGAACCATCGACTTGTGTTTAAAGACTTCGAGTTTTAATTATAGGATAAAAAATTTTTTGATAAAATATAAAAAGTTTGCCTCAAGTCGAACTTTATATCTTCATAAGGAAAAAAAAAAAGCCTGAAAAAAGTCAAAAAGAATAAGAGAAAGATAATTAATTTTTAAATTAGAAATGGAAGGAAAAAAGAAGAAAGAAGAAAAGTTAATTTTTTACATTAGCGTTTATTATTGACCAGTCAACTGAACAACTATTATTCATATGGCCCAATCATCTTGTCAAGTTGAAGTTTTTATATTTAAAAAAAAAATTATAATCATGTTATATATAAATTAATTATAAAAAAAATTGTTTGGAATAAGGTATATAAAAGCATAGTGTCTCTACTTGAGAAGCGTGGACCTAACTAGCTATAAAATGATATGATATCTTACGTTTTTTTCTTATATAATGATTGTTCTCGAATATCAAATTCAATTGCTCTTGAGTTTCAAAAGATATTCGTCCTTGTACATCTTTTACTATGCATAACGTCAAGATAAAAATTATAGAGTTTCTCTAAATTGGAACTAACCAAAATATCTATTTAACCTAAATCAATACAATTTCAAAATAGCTCTCAAAAGGAGTAAAAAGATATGGGGGCTTTGGTCGAGAATGGATCATTTATTGATTTGTGTGTGTCAATCTTGCACAGGGATCGTTCTAATCTTCTTTATGTCGTTCCAATTTTATTAGATGTTCCTAAAGAAACGTACATAACTAGTTATGTTTTGCAGTATAACAGAATTGAAAAGGCTTTATATTTTACAATGAGCAAGTCTGTCTAAACTTATCATGTTTATAATGTAATCCCTCCATTCTAGTATCTACATTTGTCCATAAACACATTTCAAGCATTGTGTTGCCCTCAAATGAGTTCTTATTACAAAACGTTATGATGTCTTACATTTTTCTCCTTCCGTCTTCGAATGTCGAATTTAATTATTCTTGAGTTTTAAAAGAGATTTGATGAAAAAAAATTGGACCATTTCTCGATTTGTGCGTGTCATCCTTGCGCAAGGACCATGCTAATCTTCTCTGTATCGTTCCAATTTTATCGAATTTCCCCAAAGGGACAAGCATGAGTAGTTACATTTTGCAATATAAAAGAAGTGAAAAGCTTTCTGCAGCCCATGAGGGAGAATAGCTATTTTGGGTGTTTTCATTTCCGTGGGCCTGGATCTGAATGGAACACAACTGGGCCTGGGCTTAAACATTAATGGGCCGGCCTTCTTATTTAACTTTCTTCATGGGCTTCAATGGAGGTGGGAGATCTCAAACTTTTGATCACGTTTGTTTCGTGGACAAAACGATGTGCAACATTGTATAAACGTCCGGGGGGACGTTTGGTAATAGTGATAAGAGGTTAATCCATGTATAAAATTTGAGATTAAATTTTTCGAGTGTTTGGTTATGATAGTAACTAAATCGGAGTGAAATTTATACTAAATTAATTACATCAAGCTATTTATCCCATATAGAAAGTGAAATAATTATCTATTTAGGTTATAATCATAGAATTATAATTTTGAGATAATCTGTTTTTGAACCAAACAACCATCTAAATACGAGTCAAATCTTCTTTTTTTTCTGTTATTGATAATCGGGACTTCAACAAAAATTTATAAAGATGGATTCCGAATTTGAATATGTCATATTAATACAAAAGTTCTCAAGATTTTACCACAATACTTATAAATTATTGATTTTAAAACCTTGTATTTATGCTTATTTGTGAAGCTTGGAATATTATTATATGTGAACATTGCACATTTCAAAGTAATTATTAAAGGTTAAATGTATTTTGCCAGATGTTGGAAAATATTTTTACATTCGGTTAATCAAAATATTTTAAAAAATATTTTTTATGGGATATTAAGTTTTTCGAATGTGAGGAAAATGATTTTTATAATGAAAATAAGAAAAAATAGGATTAATAAGTGATATTCCACATTCATTGTTCATTTCTCATCCAACCAACACCCCACCTCCTACTACTTTCTGGCCAAAAGGTTGGACGAAAAATTATACAATTTATATATAGTTAAAATTATTTTGTATCAATATATATTAGATGTCGAATTAATATGAACATAATGGTCAAGTAATACTTATAAAACATGTAAAATTAAATATTATCATGAGATATTTTTAGAAAAAAATAAAGCAATTGCACATCGAATTCTTAACCTTAATTTTGTCATATTAATCATAATAAAAGATATTTTCTCAATTTATACGATACTTCGAGGTTAATCGTGGACTAATAAACAATTAATTAAAGTCCCTATCACTAGTCAAAATTAATTCATTTTTTTATTCAACTAATTAAACACTAATTTAATTACCTTATCTTATCTTACTCTACAAGGACACTTGTAATTTAACAAGTAATAAATATTTATTGTATTTAACGGGAATAATAGCATTTTTGTTCACTCAATTCTTGGTAAATTCTTATTTTTAATTTTGCGATATCTGATACGTGAACATATGTTATAATTTATTAACGTTTTTTTATTTTTCTCACTCTTCTCGATGTGAGATTAACTTTATAATATCTTAAACATCTTTTTTTCAGAAGCTTATGAGCTTAGAAATTTATCAAAATTCTTTTTTTCTAACTCAACCTTTTCGATCAGCCATATAATAATTAAACGAGAACTTTTCAATAGTAAATCAACACCAAATTTAAATTGAGATAATAATAATATATTTAATATAATTTTTTAAAATGAAGTTCAAGAAAGGTAGGATATATGGAGAAATTATTATTACTCTTACCTATCTCTTTATTACACTTGTACAACTTTATAATTAGAACTAATATTGACAAGAAATGCTATTACATATGATTGCGATCGATACGAGAGGTTGATTTTACCTACTAGTTATATATCCTAAAGATTTACTGTCTGAATGATACTTTTCAACAGATAAACTAATTGCGTTCAAATAATGATTGATGAAATATCTGAAACTTATTTTTCTTATTTAGCCAATTTGGAGCAAAAATATTTAAGATCATATTTAATGAGCATAACTACTCCACTAAAATGAGTCAATGACTCTATAGAAACAAAAGAATTTTTTACACAAATATACAACTTTCTCCCATAAATTACACTTTAAAATTTATTTATCAAAATACCAAAAAAAAATACACCCATTCACTTTTTTTTCATTTCCCAACACTATTATATCACATCACACACTATAATAATCACACTCAAAACACTCTCTCTCCTAATATTGTAAATAAAGTTGGTATTTTACATGGTAATTTTCAAAGAGTTTGGTAGGGCATATAATTTTATCCCCAAACTTGTATATATGTGAAAAATCCCCTTAAATTTATGCTTCAAAAAATTGGATTGTTTCAAAATGGAAAAAAGAAATTGTCATGCTCAAAAGGACCACAAGAAATTGTCATGCCTCTTTTAGTGAATAATTTGGTCCAACTTTTTCAAACTTTAAAAGTATTTTCGAAGAAGTATGCCATACTCAGAAGTCCCCACATTTCAAAACTTTGATCTTTTCAAGCAAGTGGCATGATAACATCAAACAACATATCAATGTGATTTTACAAGTAGAATCTGAGGAGAGTATAATGTATATAACTGATAA